>JAWNLT010000319.1:0-357500 GCA_035042145.1 Drosophila kokeensis | reverse complement strand
TATTATTTTGGCTAATATCATCAATAAATATTTATTATGATTAATAAATGCATAACTATATTGATAAAGCCTCGCTTACCAAATGACTGAATGGAAATCATTGATAATGACCCTCATTGTTCCATTGCAGACTTGTTGAAGTTTGTTCCTGGTAAACTTCAATCCAAGTTTGGTAATTGTAGCTCTCCAATTGAGGGGGATGTCGGCTTTTGAAAACCAATAAACAATGCTGCATAGACAAAGCTTATATTAATACGTATTTATACAATAATATATACAATACACATACGTATTTATACATACGTATTTATACATACGTATTTGTACATACACGTATTTATACATACGTATTTATACATACATGCATTTAAATTTAGACAATGGATATTTAAATATTGTCCCAGTTGCAGAACACTAAATCAATGCGGGTATTGAATGAACGATCGATGAAATGTGCTAATGGCGTTGGTCTGCTGCTAGTATGTCAAATGCAATAGTAGTGGCAACACCAGGAGGCAATTTGTTAATTTGGTTAACACACCGAACATTTCACAATGGCCACACAAAGCCGCTTAGATTCGAATCGGCTTTCTGCTTTTGGTCGCAACAATTCTTCCCCAATGTGATACGATGCGCATGGCAAGAGTGGGTCTGTGGGATTGGATGTGTCATCGGTGGCAGCATTTAAATGTTTGTTGCTAACTTGCCCAAATTATATTGAGAAAGCACTAGTTGTCAGTTTCTGCAACTGCAACTGCAACTGCAATGGCAATAGCAATGGCTATGGCAATGGCAACAGCAACGCATTGACTGGTATTGCAAATTGAAATGGATGCGACACAAGAGCTAATTTGATGACACCACTGGGCTGGCTCCCTTGGTTACGGAGGCCCAAACGAAACAACAACCACATAGAGGCGACTACTGTCGACCAACTCTGAGCTGGGCTGGTCACTTAATTAATAATGGGCCCTATGGTGCAGCACAACTGACAACAACCCTCAAAGAAACAAACTATGTATGTGTGTGGATTGCACAAAGGCAACTGTACATACTACATACATATACAAATGTATATATTCACACATGGAAATCGACTTGTAGATTAGGGGCTGTGCGGGCCTAATTAAATGGCTCAGGGCATTTGATGGCACTGTGCACCACCTAAGGGGGACACGCTGCACTCCTATAAAATGCGCATAATTAACCAGACCGGGCACGCTCCTCATTAACATGACTCGAGGCTGTTTGCTCAAAGGCGAGCGCGTAACAGCCATAATCGGTACACCTTCAAATCAATAATATGGGCAGGCAAGCGTGGAGATGTACCCAAAAATGTGGCTATGCTCAGTGACATGAGACGGATGACAAAACGAGTTGATTGACTATTGTGCGTTTTCCACAAGGAAGTTTTCCACAAGGCAGTTTTCCACAAGGCAGTTTTCCACAAGGCAGTTTTCCACAAGGCAGTTTTCCACAAGGCAGTTTTCCACAAGGCAGTTTTCCACAAGGCAGTTTTCCACAAGGCAGTTTTCCACAAGGCAGTTTTCCACAAGGCAGTTTTCCACAAGGCAGTTTTCCACAAGGCAGTTTTCCACAAGGCAGTTTTCCACAAGGCAGTTTTCCACCAGGCAGTTTTCCACGAGTATATTCCTTGGCAATAAATAAGTATAAATTGTAATATTTTTTTGTTTTTCAAATATCGACCTTAATAAGTAGAAAATATTCTTGATTTAAAAATCGAAATGCTTGATAAGTACACAAGTTTTTCGAATGTTGCATTTAAATAATCAATTGTGGCATACAAATTCTTAGATTCAATATAAACCACAGCAGCAGCAGATATTTGAGGTTTTTTTTTTTTAGTTCAATTTATTTATATTCCTATTGCACGTATGTAGGTGCACAATTCCAATTTGAAATACATGTCTTATTTGGTTAAGAGATTCTCAACTTAATTGTGAATAAAGGTGGCTGTTGGTACATACAGTGCCTCACACCTTATTTGAAGCAGTGTCAAAGAAAAAAAGTAATTACCTGCCATAATCTAATTATTTATTATTTTTCAAAAATTCTAAAAACCGATGGTAGGTAAATATATTAACCACCAATTAATATATGACCCCAATACACTGGAGTTTCCCCACCTGCTAGGTAGGATTATAAAAATATTGCCTACGTTTTTCTTTGACACTGCTTCAAATAAGGTGTGAGGCACTGTACATACTACACATAAATTATTAATAATTAAATCCAACTCATTAATTCATTGGTTTTTATTCCACTTGTTGATGTTGATTAACCAACGCAAAGCGACCTCATTTTTAGACAATCTTTTGCAGAAAAAACGACCAATTTTTATATGCTGCAACTCATATATTTGTATTTATAAGTATATCAACTGATATGTATGTATGCATAAATGTTTATCCTAACTTTGCCATGGTCATCGGGTCGATAGTCAAAATTTCCAAGTCAAGACCTATTTGTACATGAACTGTCTTCACCAGGAGCAGCAGCACGAGCGCCAGCACCAGCAGGATCGCCAGCACCAGCAGGATCGCCAGCACCAGCAGGAGCATCTGCAAATGCGAAAATATTAAATAATATATTATTAATAAATAAATAATAAATAAATATCATTAAATGTCTGCCTTGACTTCCAAAGAGTAGACCACATACTCGTTAAAGTTCGAGCAAACACGTGCACTGGCGGATGGCGCCTCAGATTCATCGCTGCTGCGAACAGAACATTGTTTTAGCTTCTTTTTCGGTGGAGACGAGCGGTCAGCTCCTCCTCCAACTGCTGGTGCCTCTGGCATTTTGGTGCGCTTCAAAACGACGCGACATTTGCGAATCTTTTCCATTTTATTTTGGAGCGGCATCTTGTCAGTGAATTGCTGAAATGAAATAGTTCAAGTGACGCTATTCTGACGCTATGCAACGCTGTGCTATCGATATATATTAGCTTATAATTGCTTAATACAATTAATCGATTAACACGAAATATTGAATAAAAACTAAGCTTACGCGTTGTGCAACACTATTTGACAGGCATTGTTTTTGTGTGTCATCATTGCGGTAGGAATATTGAGAGAAAAAATTAAATTAAATACTTGCCAAATATTGTTATGGCAATTGGCTCCCAATACAAATTTTCTGCTTTTTTTTGTAGGCTTTAATAATGAGAAATATGGTAACAATGACTCATTAGATATAACAATTGTTACTCAGTCAATTATCTGAGTTCTCTCTCCAATGCTTTTCGATTTGGCAATCGTTTGATTTTGTATATATATATATATATATATATATATTGTGATTTTGCCTTACCTTCCAATCAGTCACATTCCAGAAGATGCCCGAATTGATTTTTATGGAGTGTAACTTGGAGTGCCAACTAAGATCCTTCTTTAATTAATAAATACATTATTTATCAAATTTTTTGGAGCAGTCGCCCTAGTAAATATATATATATATATACATATATATATATATATATATGTGCTATCGATATATATTAGCTTATAATTGCTAAATACAATTAATCGATTAACACGAAATATTGAATAAAAACTAAGCTTACGCGTTGTGCAACACTATTTAACAAAATTGTTTTGGAGCAGTCGCCCAAGTACATATATATATATATATATATATATATATATATATATATAGTTTATGTTTAAATGGCAATACCAACCGTTGTCTGGGAGTACATTTAAATTGGGCTTTGTGTGGCTGAATATGAAAGTATCCGAAAATAGAAAACAGAGTCATGGTCATTACAATTGGGGTCTAGAGCCGGGAAAGTGCTGCTAATTAGCCATGTCCAATCACAAGACACTACTCACAGCACCATCCTAAAAAGCGGGTGTTCGGTCACTTACAACGGACGCTCGATAAAAGTGTTGCCGCAAATGTGCGACAATAAGATGACTCTTTTTTTTTCATTCTTGTTGATATACAGTGAGTCGAAGCTTATTAGGATCAGGGTCAAAGAAAAAAAGGAATTGCCTGCCATAAACTAATCATTCATTATTTTTCAAAAATTCCAAAGCCCGATGATAGGTACATGTATTAACTACCAAAATGAATGGATGACCCTAATAAACTGAGGTTTCCCCACCTGCTAGGTAGGATTATGTAGCCTCTTTTTAGGTCGATGCCAATTTGAATCAGTCTAAATAAAATAATATATTTTGAGTATAAAAACTTAAATAAGGATGTTAATGATATCCTTTAGCCTTAATAACTTCCCTTAACCTATTATGCATGGAAGATACCAGCTGATTCTGCTCCACTCATCCCGGAGAGCATTTTTGAGCACTGTGCACCACCTAAGGGGGACACGCTGCACTCCTATAAAATGCGCATAATTAACCAGACCGGGCACGCTCCTCATTAACATGACTCGAGGCTGTTTGCTCAAAGGCGAGCGCGTAACAGCCATAATCGGTACACCTTCAAATCAATAATATGGGCAGGCAAGCGTGGAGATGTACCCAAAAATGTGGCTATGCTCAGTGACATGAGACGGATGACAAAACGAGTTGATTGACTATTGTGCGTTTTCCACAAGGAAGTTTTCCACAAGGCAGTTTTCCACAAGGCAGTTTTCCACAAGGCAGTTTTCCACAAGGCAGTTTTCCACAAGGCAGTTTTCCACAAGGCAGTTTTCCACAAGGCAGTTAAGTATAAATTGTAATATTTTTTTGTTTTTCAAATATCGACCTTAATAAGTAGAAAATATTCTTGATTTAAAAATCGAAATGCTTGATAAGTACACAAGTTTTTCGAATGTTGCATTTAAATAATCAATTGTGGCATACAAATTCTTAGATTCAATATAAACCACAGCAGCAGCAGATATTTGAGGTTTTTTTTTTATTTAGTTCAATTTATTTATATTCCTATTGCACGTATGTAGGTGCACAATTCCAATTTGAAATACATGTCTTATTTGGTTAAGAGATTCTCAACTTAATTGTGAATAAAGGTGGCTGTTGGTACATACAGTGCCTCACACCTTATTTGAAGCAGTGTCAAAGAAAAAAAGTAATTACCTGCCATAATCTAATTATTTATTATTTTTCAAAAATTCTAAAAACCGATGGTAGGTAAATATATTAACCACCAATTAATATATGACCCCAATACACTGGAGTTTCCCCACCTGCTAGGTAGGATTATAAAAATATTGCCTACGTTTTTCTTTGACACTGCTTCAAATAAGGTGTGAGACACTGTACATACTACATATAAATTATTAATAATTAAATCCAACTCATTAATTCATTGGATTTTATTCCACTTGTTGATGTTGATTAACCAACGCAAAGCGACCTCATTTTTAGACAGTCTTTTGCAGAAAAAACGACCAATTTTTATATGCTGCAACTCATATATTTGTATTTATAAGTATATCAACTGATATGTATGTATGCATAAATGTTTATCCTAACCTTGCCATGGTCATCGGGTCGGTAGTCAAAATTTCCAAGTCAAGACCTATTTTTACATGAACTGTCTTCACCAGGAGCAGCAGCACGAGCGCCAGCACCACCAGGATCGCCAGCACCAGCAGGATCGCCAGCACCAGCAGGAGCATCTGCAAATGCGAAAATATTAAATAATATATTATTAATAAATAAATAATAAATAAATATCATTAAATGTCTGCCTTGACTTCCAAAGAGTAGACCACATACTCGTTAAAGTTCGAGCAAACACGTGCACTGGCGGATGGCGCCTCAGATTCATCGCTGCTGCGAACAGAACATTGTTTTACCTTCTTTTTCGGTGGAGACGAGCGGTCAGCTCCTCCTCCAACTGCTGGTGCCTCTGGCATTTTGGTGCGCTTCAAAACGACGCGACATTTGCGAATCTTTTCCATTTTATTTTGGAGCGGCATCTTGTCAGTGAATTGCTGAAATGAAATAGTTCAAGTGACGCTATTCTGACGCTATGCAACGCTGTGCTATCGATATATATTAGCTTATAATTGCTTAATACAATTAATCGATTAACACGAAATATTGAATAAAAACTAAGCTTACGCGTTGTGCAACACTATTTGACAGGCATTGTTTTTGTGTGTCATCATTGCGGTAGGAATATTGAGAGAAAAAATTAAATTAAATACTTGCCAAATATTGTTATGGCAATTGGCTCCCAATACAAATTTTCTGCTTTTTTTTGTAGGCTTTAATAATGAGAAATATGGTAACAATGACTCATTAGATATAACAATTGTTACTCAGTCAATTATCTGAGTTCTCTCTCCAATGCTTTTCGATTTGGCAATCGTTTGATTTTGTATATATATATATATATATATATATATTGTGATTTTGCCTTACCTTCCAATCAGTCACATTCCAGAAGATGCCCGAATTGATTTTTATGGAGTGTAACTTGGAGTGCCAACTAAGATCCTTCTTTAATTAATAAATACATTATTTATCAAATTTTTTGGAGCAGTCGCCCTAGTAAATATATATATATATATACATATATATATATATATATATGTGCTATCGATATATATTAGCTTATAATTGCTAAATACAATTAATCGATTAACACGAAATATTGAATAAAAACTAAGCTTACGCGTTGTGCAACACTATTTAACAAAATTGTTTTGGAGCAGTCGCCCAAGTATATACATATATATATATATATATATATATATATATATATATATATAGTTTATGTTTAAATGGCAATACCAACCGTTGTCTGGGAGTACATTTAAATTGGGCTTTGTGTGGCTGAATATGAAAGTATCCGAAAATAGAAAACAGAGTCATGGTCATTACAATTGGGGTCTAGAGCCGGGAAAGTGCTGCTAATTAGCCATGTCCAATCACAAGACACTACTCACAGCACCATCCTAAAAAGCGGGTGTTCGGTCACTTACAACGGACGCTCGATAAAAGTGTTGCCGCAAATGTGCGACAATAAGATGACTCTTTTTTTTTCATTCTTGTTGATATACAGTGAGTCGAAGCTTATTAGGATCAGGGTCAAAGAAAAAAAGGAATTGCCTGCCATAAACTAATCATTCATTATTTTTCAAAAATTCCAAAGCCCGATGATAGGTACATGTATTAACTACCAAAATGAATGGATGACCCTAATAAACTGAGGTTTCCCCACCTGCTAGGTAGGATTATGTAGCCTCTTTTTAGGTCGATGCCAATTTGAATCAGTCTAAATAAAATAATATATTTTGAGTATAAAAACTTAAATAAGGATGTTAATGATATCCTTTAGCCTTAATAACTTCCCTTAACCTATTATGCATGGAAGATACCAGCTGATTCTGCTCCACTCATCCCGGAGAGCATTTTTGAGCACTGTGCACCACCTAAGGGGGACACGCTGCACTCCTATAAAATGCGCATAATTAACCAGACCGGGCACGCTCCTCATTAACATGACTCGAGGCTGTTTGCTCAAAGGCGAGCGCGTAACAGCCATAATCGGTACACCTTCAAATCAATAATATGGGCAGGCAAGCGTGGAGATGTACCCAAAAATGTGGCTATGCTCAGTGACATGAGACGGATGACAAAACGAGTTGATTGACTATTGTGCGTTTTCCACAAGGAAGTTTTCCACAAGGCAGTTTTCCACAAGGCAGTTTTCCACAAGGCAGTTTTCCACAAGGCAGTTTTCCACAAGGCAGTTTTCCACAAGGCAGTTTTCCACAAGGCAGTTTTCCACAAGGCAGTTAAGTATAAATTGTAATATTTTTTTGTTTTTCAAATATCGACCTTAATAAGTAGAAAATATTCTTGATTTAAAAATCGAAATGCTTGATAAGTACACAAGTTTTTCGAATGTTGCATTTAAATAATCAATTGTGGCATACAAATTCTTAGATTCAATATAAACCACAGCAGCAGCAGATATTTGAGGTTTTTTTTTTTATTTAGTTCAATTTATTTATATTCCTATTGCACGTATGTAGGTGCACAATTCCAATTTGAAATACATGTCTTATTTGGTTAAGAGATTCTCAACTTAATTGTGAATAAAGGTGGCTGTTGGTACATACAGTGCCTCACACCTTATTTGAAGCAGTGTCAAAGAAAAAAAGTAATTACCTGCCATAATCTAATTATTTATTATTTTTCAAAAATTCTAAAAACCGATGGTAGGTAAATATATTAACCACCAATTAATATATGACCCCAATACACTGGAGTTTCCCCACCTGCTAGGTAGGATTATAAAAATATTGCCTACGTTTTTCTTTGACACTGCTTCAAATAAGGTGTGAGGCACTGTACATACTACACATAAATTATTAATAATTAAATCCAACTCATTAATTCATTGGTTTTTATTCCACTTGTTGATGTTAATTAACCAACCCAAAGCGACCTCATTTTTAGACAGTTTGCAGAAAAAACAACCAATTTTTATATACTGCAATTCATATATTTGTATTTATAAGTATATCAACTGATATGTATGTATGCATAAATGTTTATCCTAACTTTGCCATGGTCATCGGGTCGATAGTCAAAATTTCCAAGTCAAGACCTATTTGTACATGAACTGTCTTCACCAGGAGCAGCAGCACGAGCGCCAGCACCAGCAGGATCGCCAGCACCAGCAGGATCGCCAGCACCAGCAGGAGCATCTGCAAATGCGAAAATATTAAATAATATATTATTAATAAATAAATAATAAATAAATATCATTAAATGTCTGCCTTGACTTCCAAAGAGTAGACCACATACTCGTTAAAGTTCGAGCAAACACGTGCACTGGCGGATGGCGCCTCAGATTCATCGCTGCTGCGAACAGAACATTGTTTTAGCTTCTTTTTCGGTGGAGACGAGCGGTCAGCTCCTCCTCCAACTGCTGGTGCCTCTGGCATTTTGGTGCGCTTCAAAACGACGCGACATTTGCGAATCTTTTCCATTTTATTTTGGAGCGGCATCTTGTCAGTGAATTGCTGAAATGAAATAGTTCAAGTGACGCTATTCTGACGCTATGCAACGCTGTGCTATCGATATATATTAGCTTATAATTGCTTAATACAATTAATCGATTAACACGAAATATTGAATAAAAACTAAGCTTACGCGTTGTGCAACACTATTTGACAGGCATTGTTTTTGTGTGTCATCATTGCGGTAGGAATATTGAGAGAAAAAATTAAATTAAATACTTGCCAAATATTGTTATGGCAATTGGCTCCCAATACAAATTTTCTGCTTTTTTTTGTAGGCTTTAATAATGAGAAATATGGTAACAATGACTCATTAGATATAACAATTGTTACTCAGTCAATTATCTGAGTTCTCTCTCCAATGCTTTTCGATTTGGCAATCGTTTGATTTTGTATATATATATATATATATACATATATATATATTGTGATTTTGCCTTACCTTCCAATCAGTCACATTCCAGAAGATGCCCGAATTGATTTTTATGGAGTGTAACTTGGAGTGCCAACTAAGATCCTTCTTTAATTAATAAATACATTATTTATCAAATTTTTTGGAGCAGTCGCCCTAGTAAATATATATATATATACATATATATATATATATATATATATATGTGCTATCGATATATATTAGCTTATAATTGCTAAATACAATTAATCGATTAACACGAAATATTGAATAAAAACTAAGCTTACGCGTTGTGCAACACTATTTAACAGGCATTGTTTTGGAGCAGTCGCCCAAGTAAATATATATATATATATATATATATATATATATATATATACATATATATATATATGTGCTATCGATATATATTAGCTTATAATTGCTAAATACAATTAATCGATTAACACGAAGTATTGAGTAAAACCTAAGCTTACGCGTTGTGCAACACTATTTAACAGGCATTGTTTTGGAGCAGTCGCCCAAGTATATACATATATATATATATATATGTATATATAGCTTATGTTTAAATGGCAATACCAACCGTTGTCTGGGAGTACATTTAAATTGGGCTTTGTGTGGCTGAATATGAAAGTATCCGAAAATAGAAAACAGAGTCATGGTCATTACAATTGGGGTCTAGAGCCGGAAAAGTGCTGCTAATTAACCATGTCCAATCACAAGACACTACTCACAGCACCATCCTAAAAAGCGGGTGTTCGGTCACTTACAAAAGTGTTGCTCCAAATGTGCGACAATAAGATGACTCTTTTTTTTTCGTTGTTGTTGATATAAATAAATAATAAGCTGTCAATAACATATGATATTTGGGTGTCTAGCCAGTCGCTTTTCATTTTGGCCAATTGGCATTGCATAAGTCTGACCAAACACGAACAGCAGGTGAAAAAGCAAACAAGTGCCAACAGTTATTGCAAAGTGTGCGTGTTTATAAGCCACCCTGATATCAAGGGTACAAGATCATATTGATGTTATGCAAGTATAACTTTTATAAAGCTAGAGCCACTCAATTCTGGAAATACTGCTCTTAAGATGGATTGGAAATTTGCTTGTCCCCAAAAAATGACAAAACACTTTAGAACTGCCCATAGTTTGTAACTAGAGTCAGCAGTTAAAAGGAATGTTAATGATTACTTAATCTAGGCTTATCTGGTTCAAATCTTACAAGGATATGCATCTGCTCAGTTTTTAATCGAAACCTGTTAGACACTACTTACAGCCATTGCAGCATACAAGCCTTAAATATGGATCTGTGGTAGCAGTGTGCACTAAAATGTTGAAGCTACCAACTGAATTATGCCACAGACCCAAGCGAAAAATCGTTTACATATTTCCATTTTTACCACATTTAAAATTTGTATATTTGTATATATTTTTTCAATTTGCCTTCACATTTTTCTTCTTTTTTTTTTTTTAATTTCGGCAATGTCAAAATAAACTACCTATGAATGGATACGAATGCGAGCGGAGTTTTGGGTAGGCCCACTTTCGCTTCGTTCCGACAACAATTCAATAGCTGTGCCGGCGACATGAAAGGCAAACAATGAAAACGTTTGCAATGAAATGCATCGAAAATTGAAAATCAATGAACTGTTATAATAACTTGCCGCAGCATCAGAAGCAAGCGCAACGCCCCGCCGTGTGCCGGTCAGTGCCTTGCAGCAACCATCCGCATGAATACATATCCGTCCGAAACTACATGCGGATACGTACATATATGTATGTACTTATTTATAGGTATATACATATGAAGGCCTTTAATGCATATGTGCATGCCTAAGGAGACTCATTCAGTGGACTGCACAGGCAGAGGCAGAGGCACAGGCACAGGCAGAGGCACAGGCAGAGGCAGTGGCACAGGCAGAGGCAGAGGTGGCTTACTAAAGTACGCTGCAAGAAAATAATCAGAATATTTTGCAGGATGTGGCAAAGCACTTTAAATATATTTTTTTATTTTTATTTTTATTGGTTTTTATTTTTGTTGTATCTTATTTTGCACTTAATTCACAGAGGAGGAATGTTGGCTCTGTTGGATAGGCTCTGTATGCAAAATGATGTGTTTTTTTGTCAGTTGAATAATTCCGATTTATTTTACATATAAGCAATTAATATTTTTAAAAAATTCTCTTCTTAAAATTTTACCTATTTATTTTTGTATTTTAGATCTTATGGATGGACCTGCGGATGAGTTGTTGTATTAGCAACTCGATGTGCTCTTGGAGTGCAACAAACGATATAAGAACAAACGATATAAGATCCTTAAAATAAGTATACTAAATAGCCTCTATAGGTGCCATCAGATCAATAAAACTTGGATGACTCTACCTGAATATCAACATACTAATCTTGCGCATTTATCACGAAAATCGTTTCAGTGGATGCATTCTTTGGGTGTTATTGCGGCTTCTCGGACTGTCGGTCGATGTGGCATCAGAAGTGGAAATGCGAGTGGGCGTAGAAGTTCCAATGGCATGGATGGAATTACATGGCACGGGCAGCTCGTGCGTGCAACGCTCTTCATTAAACATATGTAACGCATTGTGTTACGAGTTGCAAAGTGGTGAACGCCAACGTTCTGCTGCTGCCGTCTACTGCTGCAATTGTAAGTTGAATACAACGATTAAAAATTAAATGTTGCCATATTAACGAACAAGCTGCACCAGTTGCCATTTGGCAGTTGCATCTTCGGCCACAGGAAAAGATGTAGAGTTAAAAAAATATCAGCGACTGACTTTGGTAGTGTATTCAAGCATTTTCTGCTCTACAGCCGGCTGTGGAGGATGCTGAGCTGCAAATCCTTTTGTACATGTAAAATGCATGAAGACTGGCGTGGCGGGCTTGCCACGTGTGAAATTTATGCACATATGTTGAAAGCACTTAAGTGCGAGAGGGACAGAGAGAGAGAGAGAGAGACGGTGAGAGATAGAAAGAGAGAGAGAGAGAGAGAGAGAGAGAACGTGGACTGCAATGCACTCCAGTCCAGTGCCAGTCTGAGCCATTAAATCTCTCGGCTAGGTGATCAAAATTCATGAAAAATCAAGCAAGGCGCACATATATTTCGACAAAAAAAAAAGAAAGGGAAGAAAACTTTGAGAAAGAGAGTAAAAAAAATATGAAAATGAAATTGTTGGAAAATTGCAATGGCAATGGCAATGGCAATGGCAATGGCAGTGGCAATGGAGTTGGCTTTGTGTGCATGCTGGTGGCGAACGTGCAGAAGAGAGCAGCAAATCGAAGACGGAAGTCTAAAGGCAAGGAATATGAATGCCATGAAGCCCAGACATAAGATGGGGCAGGACAATCAAACGAATTAAATGAGTTGGAAAATGCATACTTGCCATGCAGCTAATGGCCAAGAAATGCACACGCTGCTGTTGTGTGTGTGGCAGTCATTAAGGCTGCTCGACGAAAAAGCCCAAAAAAAAAAATATGCTGGCCACCGTCCTTGGGTTGAGTAAGGCTGATAAATCGCTGGTGCTGCTGCTGCTGCTGCTGCTGCTGCTGTTGTTGCTGCTGCTGCTGCTGTTGCTGGTGCTGCTGGTGCTGCTGCTGTTGCTGCTGTTGCTGCTGCTGTTGCTGCTGCTAGTGCTGCTGCTAGTGCTGCTGCTAGTGCTGCTGCTAGTGCTGCTGCTGCTGCTGCTGCTGTTGCTGTTGCTGCTGGTGCTGCTGCTACTTCTGCTAGTGCTGCTGCTGCTGCTACTGCTGCTAGTGCTGCTGCTGTTTGAACGCTTTTTTAGCGCTTCCAATCAATTAACATCGATATTTTTATATGCGCGACAGTTGCTTTTTGTGTGAGCTTTTGCCATGACCCATGCATCATTAATGTTATGAGTATACAAATAAATATATAAATAAATATAAACGTACAAATTAAATATACTAAATGCTGCATCAACTAAAGATCTTCAAGTACAAATGAACAAACTGTTAAGTCACTTCGACAGATATAAATAAATAAACAGCACATCAGTGGGAGCCAACAAATAATATTGAATAATTGCACAAGCAATCGAATAAACACTTAAGTCATCAAGAGAGCACCAAATTGAAGGCAGATGCATATGTATTCTGATACAACAAGATTGATATACCAGATATACCAGCATACTTAGCGTGAGATACTACAACGAGCAAATTGATTGGCTTGTTTGGTTTGGCTCTCAGCCATGTTGTCGCTTTCACTCAACAAGCTTGTCATTAGCCTAATTTTATATGTCAATTCGCTGTTTGATTATGTAGCTGGCAAAAGCTAAAAGCAAAGTCCGTGGTTGAATGCTGCCTGAAACGCTACTCCCGACTTAAAAGCCAACTAGCCATCCCTCGCCCAATCCGTCGGTTTCCATCATTTGCTAAGCAAACAGCTGGCGAACGACAGTATCAAAATGGATGGCCAACTGTCACATGCGACGTATGCGTAATGTTTCTTTTTCACTTTATTATTTTTTTACCCTCTGTCCTGTGCAATGCGTAAAAATTGCTATAATAAAGCCAACAGTATAAATGAATGTAAACACAACCAGACGAGTCCAGCTATTGACCTCAGAGTCTATCAAAGTTATCAAAGTTAGTTCTGTGAAAATATTGCGATTTATACAAATACTCAACTGAACTGAGTTCATAGTATCTGAAAGTGTTTCATTCTAGACTAGAACATTTTTATTTTTTTTTTTAATTTTGTTGCTTTTAACTATAATATCAAACTAAATTTTGATAATAATATCAAACTAATTGCAGCTGAAAATGGTAAAACTAAATAAACATAGATTAGATCGAGTAGGATGTGGATGCCAATATACACTTTATACGTAATTGAGCTATACAAGATTCTTGAAAGTTCCTTGCAACTGTCCGTCTTTAAAAACACAATAAATTTACACAGTTATCTGAATATACTATAATAATAATAATAATAATATAAAATAAATAGGTTTCTATTTGGAACGTTGTAATTGAAAGATATACTTTTGAAACTGCCTCCAGACTTTGATTCCGAGATTTGTTGGAAGCAGGAAGCTTTTAGAAAGATGCCCCCAGCGACACATTAATGGCGAAACTGAATTTCGAGTGTTGCATCACCTCCAGTTCATCGGCAGGATAACCTTGATTTAATCATTAATTCAGGAGTTGAGTAAAGTCAACTCTAGTTGCTCGATTAATGATCAACAAGGCCGTAACTTGACCATTGTGTGACAACAGACGACGCAATTGCCCAGATCTGGCCAGTTGCTTGATCCAATGCATCAGCTGTATAGTTCCACTGTCGTGGAAACCTGAAACTTCGCAAACTACGCATATCGATTTTCCTACTACAACAAGCACACATGGAAAAGACACACCACTTCTCTGGGGCTCTTCACTAACTTGACGTAATCTTCATTAGCAGTCTCTCTCTCTCACACTCTCTCTTTTATCTGCTATCTGCTATCTGCTATCTTCTTCTCTTTTTTGTTTTGTGTTTTTGTGCTACCAATTAACACATTGACTTGGCCAATAGGCCCCAGCTTTGTAAGGCATTATGGTTAATTTGTTTTCCCGGTCGGTTTTTGTCGGCTGAGCACTGGAGTTAAATGGATTGGCTGTGGTGCACGAATTGGTTTCGAGTGTGAATGCAACAATCAAATGGAAATATGAATTCAACACATTTCACCCAATTTACGTGGGCAATTTTTAACTTTTGATTTATTCACGCAGCACTTTGTTGAAATTTGTTCATTTTCCATTCAACGGCAACTTAACTAATACGTTTTGAGTGCATGCCCGCGCTCGCTTTTCCATTTCCCACTATTTTATTTGCTTTTTGAGCGTATTCCGTATTTTGTGTTCCTTGCTTTCAGTTTAAATAACCTTACCTCCAATACACTGTGAACAACTTTGAGTTCAAAACTGATTTCATTTTATTGATAGATAGTTTTTAATTGGAAATTGCAACTATTCCGTCAGCTTGTCAATTTTTTCTGTTTCCTGTTTCTATTTCGTGTGTATATAAGAATTTTCCAAAACTCACTTTCAATTAGTTGTAGTGCATTTACACACACACACACAACAACTAAGGACATCCCCCGCACACACACACACGTACGCACACCTCTATTCACTGGTTAGAAATGTGTATACTTGCTTTAGAAATTCTCTTGAATTTTCTTTACGCTTTCTGCGGCTGCTGTGTGTCTGTGGTCAAGGTGGCCCCTTTCACCATCTTCTATCCTTCGTCCTCCATTCGCCGTCCCATTAACAATTCCTCTTCCTATTCACCATTCTCAATTCCACTTGCAGGCAGCATGCAAATGAATGTTGCCAGGATACGGCACGTGCTCTCATCGGCTTCTCCTTGGGCGCGCCGTCGGCAGAGCCGTCACCTTTATGTGGCCATTTCATTTGGTCAAAAGCAGCAGCAGCAGCAGCAGCAGCAGCAGCAGCCTGGCAGGACTTGGACACTGTTGGACATGGCGCAGTGGTTTGTTGGAGACGGCGCCATCCTGTTGCAGGATGTAGCACGGTTACCAAGCATACAAATAAAATGCAAACAATGCTTGTTTCATTTGCGTAATAAAATATTTATACAGGTATTTAGTTAGCTGGACGGAAAAATACAGCGAAAAAAGCGCCGAGGCCAACGAAAATTAAGCGAAATGTCAGAAACAGAAAAGGAAGAAGAAAAAAACCTGATAAAAGCGCAGAAATAAAAAATTAAACATCCCAAGGAAATGGACAGATGCCAACAGAGGAGGAAAGCAGCAGAGGCTAAAATTCATGCAACGTCCAAACTTGCTGATGCTTTTGTTGTTGCTGCCGCTTCTGCCGCTTCTGCTGCTGCTGCTGCTGCTGCTGCTGCTGCTGGTGCTGCTGCTGCTGCTGCTGCTGGTGCTGCTGCTGCTGCTGCTGCTGCTGAGTCCCATTGTTTTGGCCGAAAACAAAAATCGTCTAGACGTCATTTCTCAGTGAAGAGCCGTAGCGCTCTCCTGCTCACATATCCTTATTCCCGTCGCTCTGTTCGCGATATGTTAGATAAATCAGCACGCGCCCCGATTTACCACAGTTCCCAGGCAGTTGCAGCCCAATTGTGGACATGCCTTGGATATTGCTCTCATTAATCATTGCCTTAACTGACCACACTAACTGTTGGCTTCACTTGTTGTGCATCCAAAAAAAATGATTGGAGACGTTTCTTTTATTTAATATTCACAATTCGATTACTTTTGCTAATTGCAAATGGAGTAGAACAAAAGGGAACCAGTCGAGTGAGGTCGACTACGATATACCCTATACCCTGCTGTTAACTATAACTATAATATATTTATATTGCCTGCTGATAGAATTGAGATTAAATTGAGACTATAAATTGGATGATTTTTATCCCATCTTAATGAATAATTTACATATTCATATTATATATATATATATATATATATATATATTAGAATCCTCTGTCGATCCTATTGTATCGATATTCGAGAAACTGAGACAGTTATCGATCAAATTAAGCAAGCTTGATCTGCGCGGGGTATACGAGAACCTATATTCCAAATTTGAATACTTTGGCTCTCATAAATCATCTCTTTCTGAAATTCCCGTGACTGCAGACGGACATGACTACATCGACTCGGCTGTTGATCCAGATCAGGAATACTTTTGAATAGAATGGAATATTTATTATGTATATTGTTATTTTTTATTTGATTGAGGGAGACTATTGTACGATGTTTAGCTTTACTATCTTTACAGCTTCGATGAAGGTAATTTCTTGTTTTTCAACAATTTCTGTAATATTTCAAAAGAATTGAAATTTGTTAAGCCGTGATGCTCGTGATGAGTGTTAAGTGCAGCTTGTTAGAGCTTTTCCTTTTCATTTGGAGGGTTTTTCAAATGCGCCAGCTTCAGGTGAAGCCAAATTGTTATCGTGGCCATGGGATTTTCATTGGGTCTGTGGATGAGGCAACATGGGCAGCGGGCTGCTTTTGAATGCAACGTGCCTTATCGCAGAGACGTTAATTAATCTGTGACGCCTTCAACTCCATTGTTGCGGCTGCTGCATCTTTGTGCAGGTCGAACTGCTGCCATGCCCCCAAATCTTGCCCCCGATGACTGGCCCCTGGCCCCTGCCGTTGACTGCACGACAACGTTGAGATGCTATGCCGTAAACACTTTATTTTAACACGTTTTTTGCGAAACGGAAATTCTTCTAATATTTTTACATAATTTTTTATGTGCGGCTGCTGCGACCAAGACGGAGACGGAGACGAAGCCGACCGCAATGACAATTAACAAAATAAACAAAATGTAGCAAAAAATGTGAGTGACTGAGTTGTGGGCTGTTTGCTGTGGCTGTATGCCAGCCAATTGAAGGGGCCTGTGGCGCGAGTGGGGCATCGAGTGATGCCATTTGTGGCAGGGGGAGGTCGGGGTCTCAGCCTTACTTGCCGTGGCACACAAACACCACTTTGTTATGTGCGGTCAACAGTCAGGCAACGTCTAAATTTGAAATGTCAGCGTTGTCAACGGCAATTTAGTCGCAACACAGTGACAACAACGACATCAAACAACAACAACAACAACAACAACAACAATATGGAATGATTAGTTGGATTTGTGTCTTGTGCCGATACTTAAATACCCTTGTAAATCAAGTAAATTGATCTTAACGCAATTCTGCCTATGCATGCCTAGCATAGATGCAGTTTTTTACTTATTTATTTTTATACATTTCAAAAACCTAATCTACAAAATATTTTGTGTACAACAAAGATGTGAAATAATTATTCTCAACTCGGTTTGCACAATGCTTTCCAAGTCTAGAACTCGCACTAAATATACAAAAACAAAAAAAAAATATATATATATGCTAAAATTGGAAAGCCTGCAAAGGCGTATTTTACGAAGAAAAACTCTTTCTTAAATTCAGAAAATATTAATAATAATATTTATATATTTAATATGTTAGTAGAATTGTAAGTTTTTCAAATTACATGATAAACAACCTAAAATGTATGTATGAAATCAGAAAGTACAATTTTTATAATTCACAAAAAATGTAAAGTTCGAGTTTTTTGAATTAAGAAAAGAATGAAAAGTGAAAGAGTTAAGATGAGTTACCTTTGGCGCGAAAGTATTTTTATCATAAATTTCTTTTTTCTGAGTAAAATCTATAAAATAAATCTTTCCATGGCAAGAAATTCGAGTAATCCATTATTTTTCAAACTCATATTTGGCAATTAAAATTGAAAATACAAAAATTGTTTAGGTTTGAGCTTTACTTTCGGCTTGAGAGTTTACTAAGTTTAAATACAAAACTATCCCAATCGTGAATATACATGTATTTATATACATAAATAATTGTTATAATTATTATTATTATGAATATAATTGTACATAAATGTATGCCTTTGAGAGGAATGTTGAACACAGATATGCCATTTCCACCATCTGCATATACATATTTCATGACAAAAGTGATGGACACTTACATGCTGCGTACTTATTTCAAAGGCTGCAACATATTGCAAAATGTTGTAGCTGCTTTTGTTTTTGCGTTGACAACAATTCCACTTGTACACAAATAACGCATAATATATAATAATAATTACGAAAAGCTTTCAAATGCTTTGTTTAAATGTTTCGGTCGCCGCATTTGGGCATTTGTGATGGGGCCTTGGCACCAGTGCGATACAAGCACTATAATACGTAGTATGCGGCATGCGTCATGCAGCATGATGCATGTGGCACAAAGCGTTGAGCTTGGGCATGAGTTTGCTCAATTCACGTTGTCTGTACCTTTGAACATTATTCGCTCGTTGGACCCAAGAGCCCGGTGAAGGGTCGGCCCGGCAGTTATGCAATTTTCTGACTAAGCACAATCTTATTGTTATTATCTCAAAATAAAAGGAACCTTGGTCAATTTATGGCCCCCAAAATTTAGCCTTATTGAAGATTCTGGGCTACAATTTGTTAACATTCATCACATAAACAAATTTGAACTTTGACGAGATTTAAAATGTTTAGCTTATAACAATGATATTCTGCACCTTCAGTCACAAGTCAATGATTTATTTAGTAATTTCTCATTATTATTAAATGTGTTAAAACAATCTATTTTGTTATTAACGAAAGTCCAATTTAATGAAAATGAAATGAAATGAAAAATTAAGTAATTAGTTTGGATGATTAAATGTACTTTCAATAAAAAATAATCACTGAAAAGATTCAAGTAAATAAATTCAGTGACATCGATTTAAGAAGTCAGTTTAAGAAGTATAAAATATTAAGTATCATTTTATGCACAATAAAAAGCAAATTTAAGAAGAGATTCTAAACTCGATTCTAAGCTTGAACACACAGAGTTTATATATATATATATATATATATATATATATATATATTTATTCAAGTGCGTTACAGTTTTCTGGTTGTATTTGACTAGTATGCAGATATCCGCATTTCTATTCAAGATGTCACATATAGAACAGACGCCAGCACAAAACTAAGTGTCAAGTTGACACACCACACACACACACACACACACACCCATTTACACACTCGCTGCACGTAGTGCAGAGTGCAACCGAAAACTATACTGATATAAAGCAGCGTGTGTCAGTGGGGGTTGCGGAAGAGTGTTGGACTGTCGTCGTCATTCTAGTTGCTACATTGATAGTAATTGCGAGCAGCATGCACAATTGCAGTCGCTTGCAGCTTACTAAAAACGAGACGCGTAATAAATCCATAATCCAAGGCGACAATTTGAATCATTGCGCTGTAAATGCAATAGCGCTCCGACTAGGCGATGGTTGCATGGCAAAATGGGTGGCGGTATGGTTTGGTGTGGTATGGTGTGGTATGGTGTGGCATGCTGTAGGTTAACAGCGTGTTGCTTGACAGGCAGCGTTGTCACAGCTGCAAATGCTGCTTCTGCTGCTGCTGCTGCTGCTTTAGCTCGAGTTGCCAGCTTTCAGTTCTCAGTTGCCGTTTACCAATTTTGCAGCTCCCATCCAAAAGACAAGACAGTCGCAGCTGCAGTCACCGTTTTGTAGATGCCGCTGTTGCTCTTCCGCTTTTATTTTATATTTTTTTTTTATGTATTTTTTTTTTTTTTGTTTTATTGCATTTCACTTTACTGGCTTTTAGTTGTTTTTGCCACCCTGACGCCAAATTCATTTGCCCCCACCAATCGTTTCCATTGCCAGTTGCCACTGCTGTCAGGCATGTGAAAATTGCATTTTATGCTGCGCTACTTGCCACGGCGCTACCCCATCGTACCCCATCCTAGCCCCCCAACCCCTCAGTGGCCGCACAGCCCAGCTGCTTAGCGAGACGGATCCTTGTGCTGTGTGTTTGCCTTTGCCTTGGCAGTTAAAATAATCATAATAAAAACAAAATCCAGCGAACAAATGCGCCACAGACGAGACGAAGACGTAGAATAGGATTGAGCATCACACTGGGTATGGCAATAAGCAATGGGCAATGGGTAAGACCATGGCCATGGAACAAGTAAGAGCGCATTAGAGGAGCAGCAGCAGGAGCAAAAGGAACAGCAAAAGCAACAATAGAAACGACAATGAATGTCAACATTTGCTAGTGCACTTTGGCAAACAAACGGAAGCTTGCAGCAGGGCTGGGCTTTAACTGGGACATGCGACAGGAATGAACGTGAATGCTTCACGTCGGCTTAGTTATCTTGATCAGGGCAAAACAATCCATTTAATTTGCCCTTAATGAAGTTTGTAAACGAAGAGCAACAGCAACACCAGCATCAGCAGCAGCAGCAACAGCAACAGCAACAACAATAGCAATAGCTGGACTTTGGGGTCATACAAAGCTGACGCCCTTCGATTTATTGGCCAGCCCTGTTTTCAATTGGCAGAGGATTTTCATGTTGCGGTTGGTTGGCAGCCAAACTGGCGAGACCCTTCGCCAGGATCTGTTGTTAATTTGCAAATAGCTTGGTTCGGTTCAGTTCGCTTTGGTCTGCGGTATGACATAACGCCAATGCGGCAACAACATCGTCAGCGCCACCACATTGGCTGACAGCTGCAGCTGACTGGTCAATTGGCCAATTTCGCGCATAGCTGAAATTTGCGTTTACATAACACTCTCTAGCAAAGGCAGCAGAAGTTTTGCCAACCCTCAGACAATAATACAGAATTCTGATTGTCTATTTAACTAATGAAAACTTATGTGTGTGTGCAAACACACTGCGTATGTGTATGTATTTTCCCTTCTTTATTTTCTTAAGTCAAAATATTGAAATATTTATTTAATTTAATTTATTTCATATTCTATATACTTTAATGCACTTGTGCATGATTTAGCATATTCACCTGCATGTTCGTATAATATTGATAAATTCATTCAACGATAACTTTTACATTTTATATTCCTGCAGCTCAGCATTGAAAAAACAAATATGGCTTTGCTTTCTGACTCTGGCAATAAATTTGTAAAAATTTATTAAGAGATGGCGAAAAGGTTAAAAAAAATGCAACTGACATTTTATGATTGTTTTGTTTGTTTATTGAGGCTTCGTATAAATGAAACTGCAGAGTGCAGGATACTGCCCAGTCAAACACTTTCATCAAGGACATTCTAATTTGCTTTGCATTTATTTCGTTCTACTAATTTTCAATATTTGCATTTTAAAATCAATCAATTTCGATGCACGTTGCACATTGCGCATCGAGTTGGAGATTTTGACGGCAACAACGGCTACTAAAGAGTAACAATGCTGTTGGCACAATCTGATTAAATTAATGAGACGACAAATTAACTTTATATGTTTTCGCAAACATTTATCCAGTTGGCCAGTTTGTCCGAAACTTCATGACATAACAGAAAATTTGTCAACTGTATTGGACAGCCAACATTGGACATTGCTGATTGACTGCTAAAAATGGGCAAAACAAATTACACACTGAACTCGTACCTGGTACTTGACAGAAACAGGTCGGACGGCCAATGCTCACAGGTTACAGTATACAGCTTACAGGTCACTGGCCACTGGCCACTGCTCATCGGCCAGCAGTCACCACTGGTCATCACTGGCTAAAAGGTAATCACACCAACACATGATTGACAGCAGACAACGGCAATGGCCAGGCAGGAGTACGTCAACGACGACTAGGACAACGACCTCGCCTAATATTCATGCATTAACCAACTCTGTAATAATGACATTCTCACAACGCCCCCCCCATCCTTATGTGGTATCTGGCATTTGTATCTGGCAATTGTATCTGGCAATTGTATCTGGCAATTGTATCTGGCAATTGTATCTGGCAATTGTATCTGGCAATTGTATCTGGCAATTGTATCTGGCAATTGTATCTGGCAATTGTATCTGGCAATTGTATCTGGCAATTGTATCTGGCAATTGTATCTGGCAATTGTATCTGGCAATTGTTGCTTAGGAATTACAAAAGCTGTCCATATGTGATTCAGATATACATATGCACCAAGTTGCACGTTTCAAGTCAACTCATGCAAATCATTTTCAGCAAACTATTTAATTTGTGCTCTAGTATCCATAATAAAAACATATTTTATACTTTAAACTCGCATTGCTGAATACAAATATAAATTGCTGATTTATATTATAATTGCGAACTTTAAACTTGGAAAATGGTTTAATCCACTCTGTTTCTGTATTACCAATACGAGATTTAATGCTGGTTCAGCTTTAAGATAGTACAGATATACTGCAATCACTTTGGCAGTCATCTAAGTCACTCCTGTTCTGTCACTCCCTGCCGCAAATGGAAAAGCACTTTCTCACTAAGTGTTTGCGCGCTTGTGTGTGTCTGTGTGTGTGTGTGTGTGTGTGTGTTAACCAAAATCAAGCCGACTATTTTGCATACGCAAATAAAAATAAATAAATTGAAATACGCTGAGCGCCAGAAGCGGCATCCACACCGAGAGGTAACTCAACAACGCCCTTTAGCTAGCACATAACACGCATGTAAATCGACGTTTTACAACACAAATGCCACCTGTGGGGCCCGCCAGATTCTGACCCGTTAGCTAGCGCTGTCAGGGGTGTAGTTGGCAGCATACAGCCACATTTTCTTTTGCTCCACTTTTGGAATGGACGGGGGGTGGCAGAGCTGAGCTGCCAATTGTTGAAATTGTGTGTGGTCTGCTTTCCCCTTTTGCGCCTTTCCGTCTGCACCATATATTTTGCATATTTTTCGATTTTCAGCACGTCAAAATGGGCTCTGTGACGGTTTCGTTTGTTGCCACACTTGAAGTCACCACTCTAAATACATACATATATGTGGTTTTATTTTATTTGTATTTTTTCCAACAAGAATCGAGTGGCTTAAGGGTTGGAAAGTCCCCAAGCCCAAGATCGCAAAAATGTTTGCACCGTCAGTGCTTTGTGAATTTAGAATGTCAAGGCATGGGAAATAATAAAGGATGGATATGCAAGAAACGCTTTAAATATGAAAAAAAAAATCTTCTTCTGAAATGTCCAAATGCTATGCTAAACATGTACATATATATACATATATCTATATATATATATATATATATTTCTTTCTGACGGACGAAAGCTGTTGCGAGTTACTTGTTTTTCATCCAATAACCGATAATCGAAATAATCTAAAAGTTAATTGTTTCATATTTTTCAGGAATTCCCATTAGCAGCAATACTTCAGATTGGTATAGTCATGCAATTGGGTATCGATATATTGTCATAAGTCTATCCTTTAATAACTTTATGTTCTATACACTTTTTTATTCACTTGCTTTATGTTAACCCTGGATGTGCTTTCGCTTTTCCATTATGCAGCACCATTCTTAAACGATTACTTTTCTTTGTAAATACTTTTATACAACATCCTTTAAGCCACTTTGAAAGCTTAACGATAATGTGGATGGGATGAAATAATTGCTTGCCGATTAAAGCGTTTTAATCAATTTCTGAGTCAAGTTTTTCTTTTTGGACGAGGACGCAATTACAACTAATTTACTGCCACCACTCCGTGTGTATGCAATAAAATGAAATTAAATGCTATAAATCAATGCCAAATACGTTGGGAGCTCTCCCAACTTAGAAGCAGCATTCATATTTATGGCACCAACAATATCGCCTTGACCTTTGACCAAACCGTTGCCGGCAAAGCAATCGCAGTTGGCTGCAACATTGGCGGCTTTTTTGTCATTTTGGTAAGCACAAAATTCTTTGGTAATGAATTTTAATTCATCTCTTGCCCCGTCGCACAACTGTTTTTAGGAGGCTGAAATGCGATTTCATTTTTTATTGTATGAAGCTATTGATGTGATTTAAAGGTTAGTTAGCAGTCAATTGGCAATTGACAGTTCAAAGGATTCGACAACAACTGTTAAGTAATGTTTGATGGAAATGTTTCTCAATGGCAATGTATACAAAAACATATTGTTAACCGAACGAAAAACTAAAGGCAACGCAACCAACATTAAGAACAAAGCATAGAAAAAAAAGAAAACCAGAAAAAAATCCAATCAAAATGGTTAACGGCTTGCGACTGACCCGTGGCCTGCTGGCTGTCGTTCCAGTGCTAGGCAACGAAACAGCAACAACAAAGGCAAGTGGTCAAAACCTCAGAGAGGGTCTGTGTGTGGCGAGCATAAGCATTGGAAACCATGTGGCGGGACCACCTGACCTGCTCTCCCACAGACGGCTCTATGCGGCAACCAAAATAGTCACAATAAAATGCCAACTGCCAATAAACGTCAATAAATCAAACAATTGAGCGGGGCCAAGTTTTGTGAAGCCGTGCGCCAAATAAGTCCAGCTAACTACGTGGTCCCCAAACAGTTCCAAGTCCAGACGGAGTAGTTCAATTGACCAAATGCCAAACGGAAAACAAAACTAAGAACCGTCAAGCACAACCGACTGCATAATACGCTGCTCCCATACGAATAGCATTTACTCCAGTAACAAATCTTAAGCGTTTCCTCATTATATTATAAGGTTTCGTCCTTATTTAATCCAGATGGACATGTACTGTGCGGAAAACGGTTGCAATTCTTATATTCGATGAGTTTGACATTTAGCTTATTACCTGATCCACTACAGCGCTCTTCTTTTCTTTTTTTTTTGTAGGGCGAACTAATTTGTAATTAATTTTGCTTAAATTATTATTTATTTATTCATACATAAGGCAATTTAAATTCTAACTTTCAAAATGTCTACAAATCAAAAAACCAGTATAGCTCACATATGCAAACTTAATTTGAATTTATTTTTTATATTAGCAGAAGATAACAACATCGAATTTACAATGTGATAACTAACAATTTGGTTTTAATATTAAGAATCTATCAATCAATAAAAAGTTTTAATAAATTTGAGTTAGCAGACTTAACAGATATAGATAACAACTTGGAATTTATAGAACTAAAAATTTTGGCTTTAACTTTGACAATCAATAACTCCAAAAGAGGTAAATCAATTTAAAACAAAGGCTAAACTGCGAATTTAGCTACAGTCATTGGAATTACTGTACTATAATCCAGAGTAGAAAAGTTTTTTTATGCATCTATGATGTGTGGAGAAAAGGGCTAACATCCAAATAAGTCTATAGATTTGAATTGAGAGGCAATTGTTAAGGGCAGAAGTTGCCTGAACTCTAGCATGTGTAGATGGACTTGACCGCACCCTTCTTCGTGGCCATGGTGTCCGCGTGTAGTTGATAGCTTAGCTGATACTCGCTATTCAAGCGCAGGCCCTCACGTAGCTTGCCACCAATCTCGAGGACGGCTGCCTCATCGTTCCCATTGGCTGTCCATATCGATATCTTGCTCTTTTTGGATCGAGTGTTAACGACAGCACCACACAGCTCCTCTGAGTTTTCACAAGTCTCGCGGATCAGCATCACCATGGTGTCCAACCAGATATTATCCAAAGCATTTTTATTCAACTTATTGATTTTGATTACCCAACGCCCGCCCTTCACATTGGCCTCATCCTCCCACATGGGCCGTATGCCTTTCTTGAACAGGCAATAGTCGCTGCCTATTTTGATCTCCGACGGCTTTTTATTATGACGAATCAGACTCCAAAAGTTCTCAGCCGTATTGAAAGTGGAAACCTCGTGTAGCGTTTCCTCCCAATCTTTAGTGGGATCAAAATCTAAATACCATAGCGTCCACTCATTTTGCAATTTATGAAGCGGCTCACTTGGTAACTGCTCCGTCTGAGTGCTGTCATCCAATGACTCAATGCTTTCTTTAACCGCTCCAGCTCCATCAGTGGGATCGCTCGTCCCCAATGGCATATTATAATCCATATCAGATGTGCGCTCACCCACATCCAAACGTGCCCTCGACTCTGGCGAGGAAGCGTTGTCGCCATCGTTGCTCCGGCTTTCTGCATTCAAGTTGCTCTTGTAGTTGTCGCTGACCGAGACTGGGTCCGGGTCCGTCTTGTTGCAGCTCCTATTAATCGAATCGATCTTTACTGGTTGAGTAGAGAAACCATCGTTGTTGCATGAGTTAAGCAAGTTCCTTGCATTGGCAAAATTCTTCATCGTGTGAAAGCTACAGTTAGTACAGAAGAGACAAAATGACTTAGAGACACTCCGATATACACATGTTCTATAAATATATATGGATATATGCATGCACCTATGTATATGCGTACAACTGATCTATATAAACCTATATCTATCTATTTTATGTATATATTTATTTTACCTTTTGTAGTAATTCCTTTAAATTTGTGGGAGTTTTACAATATGCTATTGATATTATATCGCAGCTGGAAAGTTAGCTTTGACACTGATATTTCAGACATCGCACACTTGGCATTCTGAATTCAATCGAGCGCGTTTTCAAACACTCAACTAGGACTATCCCAAAACAAGTATGCATTGTCGCATCAGAACTTTACATAAACGCAGCATCATATAAATTAAATGGCATCTATTTATTTGTTTATTTATTTTTTTTTTTATTATTTTTTTACAAAATGAATTTTTTGTTTTCAAATGTAAGCATCAAGGCAAGTGCAGCTTCACGCCTAGAAAAATATTTCTGGATGGCAAATACGAAACAAAAACACAAAAAAACCAAATTCCGAATTAATCAGTTATAAGTCTACCAATCTGATCGCGTTCCTTCAAAAATTTGAAAAGGAATTCATTCAAACAACAAACATAAAATCAAAAATAGCCAAACACAGAACATTTATTGTCGACTTTTGGTAGGAATATTGCAGAAAATTAATGAATTAAGGAATGAAATTTTAAAATATCTTTTATGTGCTTTTGTGAATCTATCTAACTACGAATGTGTGTTTGGGCTGGTTGCAGAGTATCAATTAGTGAAGCCTTCTCTTCTAGGGCACTAGTATAGTTTTTGTTGTTGTTCAAATTCATTCTAGGAAATTGACAAGAAACAAAGACTAAGTAAATAGATTTTGAAAGATCGCTTGAGTTTAAAATGCTCGCCAGGAAAATACTCTACACAAAGTCAGATAAGTTAATCGCCACTGTTCTCCAATTCAATATATTTTTTTTTTTTTGTATTATTTATTTTATACCTTAGTCAATTTTCGGATCTACTGCATTGTTTACTTCATTATGGCAGCCACAATTTACGGTTTTCTATTTTAAAAATACTTGCTTATATATACAATAAGTGAGATTACTTTTGGACAAAGTATGGGGATTTGAAATGTTTTAAGCTGAAAGCTGACCAAAAGAGCGAGCAAACGTGTGCAGTCTGGAATTGCGATTCGGATTGCGATTCGGATTTCGAGTTCTGCCCCAAAGCCCAATTTCAATTCCAATCGCACGCAAAACTTGACGAGTTTCAAAATAAATATTTACACACACACACACACACATATCCTCATGCACACATATAAGCACAGTGACACAGACATCACTACACCAGCCGCACACACTCAATACACTTGGCCGACACGCTGGAGCAACACTTCACGCATTTCTTATTAGCTGCACTTCAAAAACTGTACAAAGTTGCGCTCCAAACTTATTATGGGACTCGGTCGCACCCAAAAAGAAATGGAAGAAAACGGAAAAGGAAAAGGAAAGGGATGGGGTTCGGGTTGGGGGTTGGGGATGTGAATGGTATACAGTAAGTCAACTTTAACTAATGGCAACATTTTTGTTTGCTGATGTCGAGTGTTATTGAGGCAAAGCAAAAGAGCAAACTTTCATTTGGCTCCGGCTGACATAAGTTTAAATGGGGTTATTGGGCGAACAAGGAAAAGCAAGGAAACAACAACAGCATCCAAAGCAGCCGATGGATAAATGAAAAATGTCAAAGTCCAAAGGCATGGCAACAGTTTCGTAGTATATGGCTGGTAAATATTTGAGCATTGGCCACAATGAGACCAAATTCAACGTTGGCCTATAGTAAACACAAGGAAAGCTTGTGCCGAGTATCCAATTAGTCACGATCTAAATTATTGAGTGCAAGTTTGCACAGATTCTAAAATATCTCATATAAATTTCAAATGCTTATTCAAAAATATTTCTTTTCCTTCTATCATTTACCAAAATAAATTCTTAAATTAAAATACAAAATCTCATAAGCTTAATCATAAAATAATCGACCAAACATAAATTCACTTTCGTTATGTCCGATTAAAAATATGCTTATAGGTATCTAAGTAGATATGAAAATCGGATTAATAAAATTCTTTTAAGTATCGAAAATAATACACATATGTATATGTATAACAAAACGAAATTAAACAACAGAATATAAAGAGAATACCATGTATTAGGGAATTTGATTCAATTTAAATATTATATTTATCAGATTGCCATTCGGTTATTGGATGACGTACAAATAAAATGAAAAACTGCCATTTGCCGACTTTCAAAGGCTGAAAACGAACTAAAATAACCATTGATTGCTTTCCACTTTAAAATTTTGTTCATTGAAGTTTGTAGCTCATACTTTTAGGCTTGTTAAGAAAATAAGCATTGAAAAATTGACTAATTATATGCAGCTCCAACAATAATGCAATTTCACGTTCGAGTTGCAGTTGCATATTGTTAATAATGTTAATAATTTCTAAGAAACACAAACTAGATATGATAGTCCCAGAAGATACATATATATATATATTTTTTTGTGTGAAATTTTGGAATATAAATAATATAAATTAGGATGCAAGCATCCATCCAAGTTCAAGTTTATATTTTATTTTTTGAACTTACTTTGCATATGTATAAAAAGTAAAGTTGGCTTAGCTATTGAATAGATACATCGATTCCTAAGCATTGTGCACAATTGTTGAAAGCGAACAGTAATCTTGTGAACATAAATTTACCTATACCTTGGCTCATTTTTTACGTGCCAAGTGGCCGCACACACAATCCGTGTGGAAGTTTGTCAAATGGCAGCGGTTGTGGCAACGTCCTACGCAACGTCCATTCAGTATGCGATTTATGTGCTACCAATAAATTTACTCAACACTTTGGCTCAACTAATACAATATTTACATCAAATTGTTGTAATACATGAGAAAGCGGAGGTCTAGCTGGGTGGTACGTTTAATATAAAAAATTACAATGCGTATTTACTTTCTTCTCTTCGCTGAGCTTTGCCCGGGTTCTTAAACAGGCAGGAAGTGTACTAAGGGTTCCAGCTGCCAGCAGCCCCTCCTAGGACTGTCATTTAAGTTAAAAGCGCATTTGTAAGTGCGCTCTGACTGTGCGGAGTGAAGTATGTAAGTGTGTGTGCATGAATGGGATGCTCTGGGCCAGGCACTGTTGCTGGGAATTGAGGATTGGTAGGTTGAGGCTGGTGCTGTGGCAAGGGCTTGGGGCTGGGTGGCTGGAACTAGGGCTGGTGCTGGGGTCTGACTACACAGCAAGTTGGCTTTGGCCTCGGAGCCAATTTCAATCCCAGCGCGCTTTTTAAAAGCAAATCTGGCAAGATGCGCACTTTTTGCTCATTTTGTGTCTGTTGTGCAATGTTTTAGAATTTTTCTTGACCCCCCGGCACTTTATGACGGCGTTAAGTGTTAAACGCTGGCCGTTACACCCAAATCAGTTTCTGGCACTCAAAAGAGCAGACATTTAAAGTTAGTCTATAATCTTAAGAGAGAAATCATATTTACTTATCACAAAAAAATACAAAAAAAACTTGTTAATGATGCTAACTTGATAAACTAGACATAGTTAACATTTAAAGCTTATGGGCATATCGCCTTTAAAAAGAAATGGGAAAGTAATTTTATTAAATTTTATTTATTAAAATAAAATGTCCCATTAAAAATTTGACTTTCTAATCACTCTGCATCGCGAATTTGTGTAGAAAATAAATATTTATTAAAGAAATAGTGGATAGCCACTGCCTACCATATTTTGGAGTGCTCCTGTTTGGGTTTAGCCTTAGGACAGTAAACAGTATCATATGCAGGCAATCTATTAGAATTTATCTGTTCATCAGCTGTTTTCTATGCAGCTGTATGCCACATCTGTGGCACTGAACGGGCGACTGACACACAGTCTGCCACCTGCACCAAAAGCGTAACTTGTCATTTCCGTGCATGCAACAGAGCCGACAAATGTTAGCAGAGTTGAATTTTGAAGTGTGCTTGTTTGTCTGATTTTGATTGATTTTGACTCTACCGAGAATACTCAATTTGCAGCCATATACATATATCCAAACACACATTTATATATGTATATATATAGAGTGGGCGTGGCCAAAAATTTTTTTAGTACGGTCTTTGTAATCTATCTTGCCTTCCAACTTTGCGACCGGTAGCTCTTAAAATTCGGGCGATATAAACATTTATCATTTTTGGGAGTGGGCGCGATCCAACATTTTTGTCTATGCCGATCCTTGAAAAAGGTTACCACGAAGTTACCTTCTGGGTCTGATGACTCTGTCTTTAAAGTTGTGGGACATCGCCAACAGCCTGACAACCAAATTTGGGAACAGTAGCCTTAAAATTGTGATAGATATGAGGATTTATCAATTTGCGAATATCTATTTTATCGATTTCCTAACCACCTAGTGGACGTAGCACTTCAATTTTTACACTTTGCCCGACGCGGGCATAGACCAGTATATTTTCCAAGTTCCAAGTCGATATCTCTAAGGGACAGACAGCATGACGGACATTGCACAAATCCAATATACTATGATGCTTTCGGAATCAAAGTATAAACACTAGAGTATAAAACTATTTTTATCACTATTAAGTGAACGTCTATGTCAACGCTACTGCAATAACATTCGTTGCGGGTTACACTCAAGCAGAACGGTGCTGCTGACAGTATTCTGGAAAAAGCTGTGAAAGATCAAACATCGTTGAGAGGCGCAGTTTGGTAATTTAAAATTGGAGCGTTTCGGAATAGCAGAACAGCTCAGACCTCAATATGCAGTCAATTCGTGCGAGAATTGCCAAGATATTGCTCTTGATTATCTCTATAAATCTAATCATACTACTCGCACTCTTCAGTTACAAAAATTCTGATGAGCACAGTCGAATTGTTGTTATCGATGAACTGTTGGTTGACAAAAGAAATGGTGCGAAACTAATTACCTAATGTCACTAATTTAATATTAACCTAATTATTGTTGGTTTAGAGCCCAGCTTTGAGGAGAGATTGAAGTTCATACGAGAGGAGATGCCTTCGTTCCCGCTGGAGGAACTGTTGCTAAGACCCGCTGTTCAGCCCAATTGCGGAAAAGTTGCCAGTTCTTTGGACATTGATTTTAGCAACGACTATTGGCAGACGGTTCACATAGAGAACCTGACATATCGACTCTTTGGTGCGTACTATGACAACAGGGAGAAAATTACCGAGGCGCCGCTTGTCCGAGTGCTAAGCATGATCAATCATTATGGGCGACGGAACGAGGTCACGTATCCCCAGTGCTATTGTCAAATGTGGTTCAGGAACCGCGTCGATCCAGTAGTTACTAATGTAAGTGATCATAAGGTTATTTGGATTTGGAACAATTCGGCAAACAAAATCTTCCCGACGCTTATCAGTTGCCCACTGCCCAAATCGGAAAAGGAGGCACCCGAAATGGTGTCCCTGGTAGCCCAGCCTTGTGACAAGGCGAGAAATCTGCTGCGGGTCATTTACGAACCTGTTATCAAAACGGCCGGCATGGCACAACAGAATGATCAGCCTATGAAGGATCAAGATAACTCAAGAAAGCCGCTGCGCATTATGGTCTGCGTAAAGGCCTTGGATTACCTCTACCATGACATGTCTGCACGTTTGATTGAATGGCTTGAATTAATGCGGCTGATGGGTGTCAGCAAGGTTGTCTTCTACGATGCCCCGATGCATCCGAATATTACACGTGTGCTAAACGATTATGTAACTAGCAGTGCGGGTTTTGTCGAGCTGCGCCCCTTATCGATGGGCCGTGGAGAACCACACACGGGACGACATTTTCATCATTACGCGATGCAAATTGACCAGTTCAATCGCATACTCAATGAGATGATACCATACAACGACTGCTTCTACCGCAACATGTACAAGTTCGACTATATAGGCATCTTTGATACCGATGAAGTCATCATGCCGCTGGGAAATGTCACCAAATTGTCGGATCTTATCGAGCTGGCGCACAAGGTGCCCGGCCATGAGGCAGTTTCGACGGAATGCAAGGCATGGGCTGCCTTCTGCTTTCGTAACGTCTACTTTCCCCATTATCCGGATCGGCCAAAGATATACAAGAACCTGCCCAGCTTTTATTATTTGCTGCAGCATGTGGAACGCGTGGCGGTACACAGTGATCGTAATACGGCTACAAAATGTTTTCACTCCACGCAATTTGGGGTTGGGCTACACAATCACTTGCCAATCTTTCGTGCGAAGAATGGTGAATGCTTTGCGAAATCTGTGCCAATTGAGTTCGCCCAGCTGCAGCATTATCGGGAGCCGGTCAACGAGACGCACCTTCTTAATCCCATTGTGGATGACAGTATCTGGCGATACCAGCCGGGGTTGCAGCATCGTGTCTATTCCAAATTTAAGAAGCTCGGTTTTTTGCCCGACATTCCACAAGTGATCGCCGCCGAGAATCAACGTCGTGCACACGATTAGCAACAACTAGACGAAGCTATTTCCAAGAAATAGATAATTACCTTACGTCATCTGCATATATGTTACTCTACTAATACTCTAGATAAATTCATAGATTTTTGTTTTTAAATTAAACGAGAACGTTGCGGTCGGGCGTAACCAACTGCCAAATATTCTGATACCAATAATAATACTATTCTCCAAGTCAGCCTTTAAATTTGCGGGAGATATAGGCTCTTGAACTTTTGGGCCGGGAGTGGACGTGGCCGAAAAAAATGAGAGCAATCCGTCAATAGATGAAGGCGTGAGTATTCGTTAAAATCAATACACATAGACATAGATAATAGGTATCGTTATCTGACCTACAAATTTCCTGCTTTCGTGATTGAAGTCATCTATTTTTGACATTCTAATTTAATTTTTTATCTGGTAATCTATAGGAACACAATTACCCCAGTCAACATATAACCGCAAAAAGTAATGTTTTGCTGAAATTTTTGAGAAGTAATGAGTTTTTCACCCAAGGAGCCGACTTATACTATGTAAAGCGCCTCTGGGGTATGCACCAGACACCACAGGCAAAACTAAACACTAAACGAAGCCAGTCTTGCTGCATTAAGTGTGTGTGTGTGTGTGTGCGTGTACCTGAGCGTAAATGAATGATGTTGTGCAGTCGATGTTGTACCCCTTCTCTGTCGTCTCCATGTGCTGCACAGTGGGCTCATATTGTGGCTGTCAATTCAATATGTGCAGTCAACAGCTAAGCTTCAAAATGTTCTGGTCAACTGGTCACGCTTACTAACTGTATTGGTAGCTTACTATTCAAATAAATTACATTTTCAATAAGTCAATAAATGATCCATCTTACCAATTTTCTCATTCTACCCCTTAAACAGCGGGCCTTCTTTGGCCAACTTTTCGCTGTTTATCACAATTCAGGTGCATTTCTTTCTTGACCAGCTTGACTATTTTGCTAGTGCTCGATGAAATAAGTTTATCAATTTAAAGTCAAAAGGAAGTACCTGTTAGATTACTCCTTCATATCAACAAAATGTATTTTTAAAGTTATTATTGCAGCATACTCGATGGTGCTCACTGTACAACTGTACAACTCGTCGACGTGTTTTGCTGCTTGCCGGCCAAGTCTGGCATCCTTGGCTATTGCTGCTTGTTGCATCGTTTTTTGGTTCATATGTTGCAAACTTTCGCTTAAGCAAATTACCAGGGTATGTGTTATACCCTAAATTCATTTAAAACTCTTAGAAAGGGTATTATGAAGCTGTGCAAAAGTATGTCCCAGACAGAAGAAGTATTTATATTCTCGATAAATGCTATCCATTTGTAAATGTAAAGTCTAATCAAGATCGTATTAGAGACACGAACTTAATTAACCAAATGCAAACATACCAATATCACAATAAAAACGAGTGCTGCCATTGTTTTTTTTTATCCTTCAGTGTCTGTGCTGGCCATGAAAATGAGAGCAAAAACTTGGGTCTTAATCGATTTCATATATGTATACATATAAGTCTTCGCTTCAAGGTATCTCCTTGTCGACCCCTTTCGACCAGAGCATTCTTTCTGTGGTGGCTGTGCGCCAGTACCTTGTACTTGCACCCAGTAAAGGACGCTGAGTTATTGTACTCGTGCAGCAGAAGCAGCGACAGCAGCAGCTTTCCCCAAACTGGCAACGTGCAGCGCGGAGTTGCTACCCTTCCACACCCGCTCCGTTCAGTTAACCCTGCGTATGTGTGTGAGTTGCATTTCACTTAAAATGCTTTTAACCAAAACATTAAGCAGCTGGTGTCACATTACATCACAATGCAGAACAGCTTTAGCTGCAACAAGCCACAACGACAACAACAACAACAACAACAACTGCAACAGTCATGAGAGCAAGCTAATTTATGGCTTAAATAAGCTTAGGAGCTGGCGAACAATTTGAAAACAGGTAAGCCGCGAGAATTTCTTTATCAAATGCACAAAAGTTCACTTGAAACTTGTATTTCAATATTATTTAACCTTAATTTTAACTAATAAGCCAATAGAATCATTCAAGTTAATATTAGCCTTTGACTGGCCTGGGTAATGTGTAATTTAACTCATCATCATTATCAAACTTTATTCACATTAAGAGAAGTGGCTGACTAATAGTTATCAATTCCCTACTATATATAGTGAACTGAATATTGTTGAATGACATGCACAAGTGGATAGTAAATTGAAAAAATTTAGCTCATTGCAATTTCTGGTTTGTGCGGTAATCGTGTACTTGCATGTGTCATGGGAAAACCCAAATTGAAAATATATTTCATGGTTAAATGTTAAAGGCCATTCGAAAAAGTTTTAGCCAGCTTGTAAGCTGAAATGCAGGCATAGACAGGTCAGCCAAGGTCCATTCAGATTGTGTCGGATTAGGTCACTTGCAACGTTGCTTCAAAACAAGCGTCAAATATAAACTGACACACACATGCAGCAATTTAGTGTCGGCAACCAAGCTGCTTATTCTCGTAATACATATCTGTAAGCAATATATGCCACAGCTCCTATAGCCCTTCAATTAATTGCTCGTTTATTCAAATTAAATTTTACATAATAAACTATTCGGAAAATTAATTAAATAATGCTCTTACAGCACGCGTTTCCCTTTAAATAATTGATGTATTGAATGGCTCAAAGATGCACTTAAAGCTGATAGGGGCAACAAGAAAATCAAGTGCCACAACAACTTGAAATAGTTTTGCGCGCATTACATTGGTGTGCGTAGAGGTGTCGTTGACCGTATGCCGACCACTTCATAAATCACTAAAGTAAATGCACTTCAAATAGGGGTTCTCCCACAGACACCTACAACTAAGGGAAAGACCATGGTATTAGTTTTTGTTAGGACACTGCCGGCAGCGGAAGAGTTGAAGGAAGATGTTGAAAATCCCAATTGGTATGGGTTATCTGATTATCACCTACAATAAAGTTGTGGAATTTATGCATAGACATGAAATAATCTGTAGACATACATAAATATTATCCAAGCCACTTTCGTTATTTTTACCACACCACACCAAAACCGCAAACACGCATAATTGCTGACGTTACTTTAACTTCGATTGATGCAAATCTCATCAAAATCATTTAATCTCGTGCTATAGAAATGAAATACTTTTAGTTGATAAGTTCCAAGCAGAGATTTCATTAAGCCGCTGTCGGCTTACAGCGAGGCTTACGAGGCAACGCTATTCGCTAATTGACCATATCTGGCAACATCTTGTCGAATAGTTTTGAATGGCAAGCTGTTAGTCGTCCACCCAAAAGAACCTGGAAGAAATTTCAGAAAAATTGATATACGTAATTGCCCGCTTTGAATAACATATAATTGGACAATACTGGTCAAAAATTATATTTAGGAGATGACTGATTAGCATCCCCTATTTGTTGACATTATTATTTATAAGAAAGTTTTTATTGGATAATAATAACGTGATTTATATAAAACTGCCAGTACAATAGAATAAATCAAACTTTAAACATGTAAGTAGTTTAATTGCAGTTGATAGTGAATTATCTACAAATACCTAACATCGTATTAGTCATCTAAGTATCTTTATTGTCAGACTACTTTTAAAATAAATCACACGACATTCAGTATTGATCCCAAACTACAAACTGAGCTTATAGCAGTAATTAAATTGCAGACCTTGACTGGAGCTCTGCTTGGAATCAACTTGAGCTCCACTCTCAGCGACAGAGTATGTGGTAAGGCAGGATTAAGTGCGGGACAAGCAGTCTGTTGTTCTGGTTGTCCAACTGCAGCTGAACCGTCGGCATGATTAATTGATGAAAATCCCTTTTGCCATGCAGGATAATAAATTACAATACACAGGCCAGCACAAACATACAAAGGGCTCCTGCGAGCAAGCAGGAGCACAGGGCTAGACGAGAGAGCGAACGCACGGACAGGTGGCATGTGCTCCAAATAGCTAACGGAGATACAACCCACACTCGCATTCACTCGTAGATGAGGTCGGGTGTGTGTGTGTGTGTTTGTATGTGTGTGTGTGTGTATGTAGCATTGAATTAAAGTACAGCCAGGACGAGACAGGTTCCGGAGTGGAAGGGGCATGACGACACGTTGGCTGTTTCCCAAATTAGCTTAATTTCATTTAAAAGCATCCCGTGTTATTGCAACAACCATGGCCACCCTCCGGACTCACCTCACCCAAACCAACTATACCCAGCACGCTCTTGTAATTATTATTATGTTCATCATTTTTTTGTGTTTATAATTCATTAGCTTGCTAAATATATTTGTAATCTTAATTGGTTGCTAAAGCACTCAACAACTAAGCTCATTAAGCAGACGAGGAGACAATCAACACAAGGCTGCCTTCGACGTTGCCACCACCCACAAGCACAGCACAGCAGCATTCAATTCCATGCTGACACATACAATTCTTTAAGTAAATCACCAGCGATGTAGCTACACATGACATCGATGCAATCATCTATGGCTGAAAAATGGCATTTGCAAATAATTTGCTTTTTGAATTTTGCGTGGCTGTTTTATTTTCATTCGCTCCTAAAAGTATGCAATGCAATTACTCTGCGCCATCAACTACATCAGGTCAATCTAAAAAAATATTCATTTAGTTTTTTGGTATTCCTTTTTATAATGAACATATGTACATAGAATGAAGGTCAAAGATGATTCTTTCGGCCCGTTTTCCAAAAGCCCATTGTACAATTTTTATTCATTATCAGTGGGGTCAGGGTATTATAACAAACTTATCGCCAAGTCTAAGTATCCCTACACAACTTCAGGATAAATTATTTATGACTTTCATCAGAAAATAGATGTGTGAGCCAGGGGGTCTAGACTTAGAACTGATCATGATCAATTATCTACATTTAGTGGCTTGGTACAAAGACCTCTCCTCTAAATCTGCTGGTGCCTGATTGTGAATCGTAAAATATAAGAAGAGCCGAAAATGCATAGAATTTATTTTTCCCCTAAGAACAAAGTGATCGTCAAGCTCAAATAATGGGCGAAAACTGGGATATTTGTTTTTATACCCTGAACCCATTGAAAATGGGTAAAAAGGTTGCGATGGCTGTGTGCAAGTGTATGTATCAGGCAGGAAGAAGCATTTCAGACCCCATAAAGTATATACATATATACAGTCTTGGCCAGGATTATCAATCGAGTCCATATTGCCATTGAATAGAGACTTCGAATTTGGAATATAAGTTCACGTGTACCACAGACAGAATAGGTTTGCTTCAATTTATTTTTAACATCCGTTTCTCGAATATCAATACATTTTGATTTCGGACAACAATTGAATTGAAATTTATTTTGAGAACTTGCACCAGCATGGAAATTGTGAAACTCGATTATAAGAACAGTTCGGTATACTAGATTTTGTTGGACGACTTTATTTGAACAACAGTATTAGGGTACCCACTCCACTCCCACTCCAATATGAACCTTTATAGTTCTTCGATGGTATGCTTCGATAACTTGATGACTTGTACTTTGATCGCCGATCCCAGAGCACCGTGCATAAGTGCGGCACGTCGTTTCCCACTTCCCACTTTGCTGGATTCTATTTTCACCCATATGGGTAAATAGAGCGATAAGCGCTTATCGCAGTCATTACGTAGTTAGCAACCGCTTGGACTGTTCTTGCTGAACTTTGAACGTTTGTAAACGCTCGTTGCTTTATCGTGCATAACCGGTTTCGAAGCTAGTTTTGCTATAGCAGACTATAAACTGTGATCGCAGTTGAGGCATTGTTAAAGCGACATGTGTACACACATCTGAGCGTGGTGCGTTAACTCAACAAATAATCACTTGAAGTTCGCTTAAATGATTCAAGCGCCGGATTCAGCACTGAACCTATCAACTTGGTTATGTTGATTAGGCACTTCTTGAGTAGTGTGTACGATGTATGATGAAAGGTTGGTGCTATATCAAGTGCACTACAAAATGGATTGCCAAGTATTTATGGAATATATTTAATGGGAAACTTCTGAATAACTATAATTTTTTTGTATTTCGACAAATAATTGGTCGTTTATAATTCGCTCGCTGTGTGCGCGTGTAATAAACGTCCATTTACCTCGTACAATTAGGTTCACCTACTGTTTCTGACTATAAAATATGTGTAATGCCAAGTATCTATATGAACCTATAATGCATAATCTAACAAATTAGCTGACATGTAGCGTAATGCTTCGTCTATATGGACATATCATTTTGCCTCTGCTTCACTCTCTTTATTTTTGTACTCTGATAACGAACGTATCATAGTATATTGGTTTTGTGCAATGTAGCTTTTTTCGACACCCTTAGAGCTAGAGACTTGAAACTTGAAACGTATACTGTTTTGCGGTCCCGCCTCATATATCACCGCTGCCCCCAACCCCCGTCATTACAAATTTGAAATGGTTATATCCTCCACAGTTTTTGAGTTAGAACCATCAAATTTGGTAGGTATATTACTGAAATCCATCTTTAACAATCGATAAGCCCATTATGGTCAAAACCGACAATTGGGAAAATATAAATCGATAAGTCCGCATTTTTAACCCCCCTAAAGGGTCTTTCTGCCGAAACTTAAGAGCTGCAATTACCAAACTAGGTGGATAGATTACTAGGAACCTCCTTCAAAGATCAGTATTTCTTGGCCGTTCTGTGGCGCGGCTTATTAGATAGTGTAACTTATTGGAATCAGAGTATTTCGCAGTCGGCTACACCCGATTGCAACGATCTCTCTTGTTATTTGTGCTTTTGCACATATCGCTTGAAGGTTTTCTTCCAAAACCGCTGCGAGAAGCATAAAATAATTATGAAATTTACTAGCCATATAAAATATCATATAATAAGCTTTTAAGACAATTTCAGCAATCATTGCAATCAACTGTAGTACTGGACATCAAAAACATTAGTGTGAAATCAGCTCAAATGAGCTGCGGTTTGAGAACTAAATGAAAATTCCGCAAACGCTGCAGTCATGGGCGTACACAGGGGTGGCTTGAAGCAGTGCTGGGCGGGGCACTGCCCCATTATATATGCAGTCAATTGAAATTGATGAAAAAATACGATTCGGTCCCCATTTACGAAATTCGGCGCACCCCCCTTTCACGAACAACTGGGTACGCCCTTGTCTGCAATCAAACCCTCGAGGCCGCCAATGACGATTTTTGTAGCTAACATACATACATACATGTACATACATATATGCGGATCTTGTTGCTGTTGTTTTCGGTTTTTGGTTTTTCATGATTATTGTTTTTGCTTTACAGTTTCTGTGGCTATCAGTTGGATTTAGATCATTCCGTCGGTGACTCCGTTGCTGTTACTAAACGAACGGACAAGCACATCGATAATGCAATGAGCGTATAAATAAACATTAAAGGCAACACCCAGATAAGATAAGCGGCCGATTTATGGAAAACATAAGTAGATTGCGTCGACTAAGCATAGGGTGCGTACATACATATATGTATCACATACATACATATGTGCATATGTAATTGCATACACTTATTAATGCTTGAGAGCTAGCAATTTTGGCGTATAAAATTCACAAAAGACTGCGGCCTTTGAACACCTTGTCGAATGTTGCAAACCCGAACGCAAATGATATGACATACAAAGCTGCTGTTATCGTATATACACTTCTGATATACCAATCTTTTGATAAAAGCGAAAGTCTACATATTTTGTATAATGTATTTGCAACATACCAATTGATTATTAATTTCATTATCAGTCGATTTGAACGCTTTGTTTCGCTTATGCAGCAGTTCAAATTTGCCATATCTAATTGGTTTAGTTTAGGTGCTGCATGTGACAGATTGTGCTGAAAATATCGTCAACTTGTCAATGATTGAATTGCGAATACTTACAATATTTTTTTTATTCATAGCATTATTCATGGTTGCTGCCTGGCGTGCGATCGCACCAAACATTTGTACATTAAATCATATTTATTTATTTATTTATTTTTTTAATTTCGGTTTGTCAAAAACAATAATTTAATCAAATGACAGCTATTCCTTCTGCATATGTTAAACGCGTATTTAGGTAATATAACTCAACTAAAATAACTTAACTTTATTCGGACACATGGTATTTTTGAATACATTCGCAGACACATTTTCAAATTATGGTAATTTATTTATAGAAGCTTAAAATTTCTCATCCATATAAATGGTATTCCATTGGCAGTGACATGCACACATATTCAAACAGGAAAGTAACTTGAAATTTTTATATTTTCCACCATAAATTGAGTGATAAACAGCGGCATTCGGTCGGCATTCGGCCTGATATCAGTGCCAATCAGCAATTGTAGTGCCATTTTAACCACTGTGTGCCACTGTGCACAAAGTCGCGTCTCACTTGCTGGCGATTTTGAACGACAGACGCTCTCATTCGCTCACAGCAACGCGCACTGTACGGAGGCACGGAGGCCGCCACAATAACCAAGCAGACACAAGGCTTCTGAGTAACTGATCGCATTCTGACGTCGACTGACTCTTTGTTAAAGAGGCCGCTATGAACAAATATGCTTTGCTGGTCGTGTGCCTGTTGGCCGTCCTCGGCGCCATCCTCTTGGAGGTGCGAGCCAGCCCCAGTCCACAAAAATTGAGCGCCAGTCAGCTGGACAGTGTCTCTGCACAGTTCCTGCCTCCAGAGTTTCGCAATACGAACGTAAGCATAGGTAAGTTAACAGTGACATAATCATACCTATATATATATATATAATTATCGGATCGTTTTTTTGTTATTTTCATTTGTTTCATAGATGATATTAAGCGTGTGTATCGCGAGAAGTGCAAGAAGGTGGTCGGCGTGGATAACACAACGTTGTACAAAAATATTGAGGATGCCGCTGCCAAGCTCGGCTCCTGTCTCAGCGGCCTTGCCAATCTGACCCAGCTGCAGGCTGAAATGGAAGAAGCTCGGCCCATTGGTGAGCTGGACACAGTGTTCAACAAGTACTGTATGCGTGCACCGGAAGCGGAAGAATGCGTACGTGCCTTTAATGAGAAAGTGAGGCCCTGCCTGACCGTCGAGGAGCTGCGTCAGCAGGCCACCATGATGCGACTTGGTGCCTCACTGTTGGGATTCGCTTGCTCCCGTGGTGGTGATCACCTTGCACTCTTTGTTGCCGAACAGGGGCCCGAGTGCCTCGAGGCGAACAAGGAGAGCATCAGCTACTGCTTCAATACATCATTCAATCAGTATTTGCCAAAGGATGGCCAAGTGACCGATCTGATGAGCCGGCCCGAGCTGCTGTTCACGCCGACACACTGCGAAGACCTTCAGAGATTCGAGGCCTGTGTCCTGCACCATCTAGAGCAGTGTGCTGAGATCACGCCCGCTAACGTTGTCGAGGCCATCTTCCGCTTTGTGAAGAACGAGACCGACTGCCAGGCATGGATGGATGCGCGTTCCAAAGAACGTCCTGTACTCTTGGCCAGTGTGAACAACACACGCGGCGGCGCCGACACACTGGTTACCACACTTGGTGGCACCTTGGCCCTCACTCTGACCGCCTATATGCTACGCAACTAGGCGAGCTTTTTTTTAAAAAAAATATCATACTCATAAATGCCTTAGCTTCGATAAAATGTTTATAGTATTCCTTATTATTCCATTGATTATCATTTTTTTTGTTTTTTTTTTTTTAGTTTTGGTTTGCAACAAAGTAGTGATAACGTTTTCATGTATTGTTAAAGTATTTGCATGTGTTTTTACCTTATTTTTTTTTACTTTTTTATACTTATGTGCGGTGAGTAGTAATTTAATGACTACTTTATTTAGTGCTTACAATAAAAACATTACAAAATCTTTCAATCAGCCACTTGGTTAAAATCTAAAGTACCTTTTTGGACTGGGATGGGCTTGATAGTTAAGACACACATGCACACACATCGATTGATAGCTCAATCATCATCAGATGAAGGTATTAACTATTGTATACAGTTGTAGCCATAACTATAGCACTTCGTCACATAGGCTTGGCGATTCATGTCTTCAATCTGTGAACACTTTTATTCTTGAGTCGACTTGTTGTTTCTCGGTATTCAAAGGTTAACCAAATCGCTGTGACACACAAACCAACTGTGTCGAGTGGTGAATCAGTTTGTTTAATCGGAATCGCAATTCGTAAAGCACGAGATAAGGCACTATCTGATACAACCTTGCCTCTGAGTCATGATATCCACAATTCGTTGCATACTTTAGCGCAGCTTATTAAAGTTCATTTTTCTTAGAAATATTAATTACAATGAACAATTGTGTGTTTATAATATTTGAGTATGAATAATATTGCACTTTAAATGTAAAAAAAACTCTTTGTTTTCTTTAGTTTTTAATAAATTCTCATATACCCAAAAAATAGATAGAGTCTGCCATTCCCTTTTGCTACTCATATGAACTGTGTAAATTCACTCGAATATATGTATATTCATCTAACATTTCATCACAAGGCTGCATCAGTTGAGGAATTTCATCTGAAAGAAGTTAGGCATCTCTCTGGCTGAGGATGTGATTGCCCACAACTCCTTCTGCAGATATCCTTAGAAGCGTAGCTCTCTGTTGGAGCTATGATGTTTAATATTAATATATATTACAAAGGTTTGAAGCCACTGCTAAAGTTTAATCAAAAGTTCTTTGCTGGTGCTGCAAACAATAATCATAACCATTTAACCAATAATAGATAAAGTAGTCATGGATAGTTGTATTGGGAAAATATTAAATTCCACATTGAGGAAATGTAGGACGGATTATTTCCTGTTTATTATTAAGATTGTAGTTATAAGTGACAGATGGGAATTGCATTTACAACGTAATGTTCAGCTCTATAAAACAATGACTTATTTCTCCGACGCATCGACAACTTTACAACTTAAGATACTCGGGACTTTGACGACTTCCCATTGACGATCTTTACGCCGCGTTTAACGAACTCGATTCTTTCGTTCTGCTCCATTAATGCTTATGCCACTGTTAACCAACAGCTTACCACCGTTGCCACCCAACAGCACTGTAATACCACTGTAACTGACAGCTTTATTATTACTATACCCTAATACTCATAACTCCATTTGGTGCCCCCACCTGGGTGTCGTCATATTTGAGTCGGATTTTAAAAGGCTGCTATCTTTACGATGCCTTTGAAATAATACCAACTAAAAAAAAAATATCTTAGGTCTACATGATCCCAATCCTAATTTTATTCTTTTGCAGGCTGCACCTATTCCGACATTTGCTGCTGCTCCTGCGCTTGCTCTAGTTCAGATTCCTGCTCCTCTAACATTACCTGCTCCACTAACGATACCTGCTCCTGCACATCATCCAGATGGCTCCAGACGTGCTCGACAGCCGCATGCAGTTCACTGGCATACTTCCAAGCGCTGCGATCCTCAACCAAATCAGTAAGTTCATACTTGTTGTCCGGCTCCCGATAGTGCTGCATGTGGGCCAGCTTCGTTTCCAACGATCTCGGGTTGCAGCCACCCGGCAGCCACTTGAGCGTATAGTGATTGTGCAGCGTCAGTGAGTAACGTGTGTTGTGGAAGCACTTAGTTGCACGATTGGGAAGGGAGTAGTTGCGATACCGCATCGTGTGCTGCAGCAAGAAGAGTTCATCGGCTTCCTGCTGCTCGTGATTTTGGGCATCGGGCACCACCTTGGTGAAGTACGAGTTGATAAAGCACAGAGACACATGACCATTGGGGCACTTGGCTATCGTATTTGGGCGATCCGCTTCGAGTATATCCTGCCAGGTGCGCAGTTTGCCCAAAGGCATAATCACCTCATCGATGTCCACATTGAGAAGATAGTCGTGACGGTACAAATTCCTATAGAAGCAATCATTGTAGGGTATCAGCTCATTCAGCCGCTTGACCATCCGCCGTTTCTGGAGCAGCATATGCTGATACTGCCGCAAACGTGGCATTCCATTGGCCAACGTCAGCGGGCGTAGCTCCAGGAAGTCAATGCGCTGATAATAGTCCAGCACACGTTGCACTGCCGGATGAACATCGTACATGTACGCATAGATGCGGGAGGCACCCAATAAGCGTTGCAGCTCGAACCACTCGATGAGGCGACCCGACAGATCTATGTACGGAAAATCAAAGCCCTTGATGCAAACGCCAATGCTGACCGTGGAACTAGAAATAGGGCTGTGAGATGTGCTCGAATTGGAACTGAAGGTGGCATTGTCGGACAGTGGAAGTGGTTTTGGTGTCGATGTTGGTGTTGGTGTTGGGGGGCGATCGTAGTGGACACGCAGCGAGTTGGTGGCAGACTCACAGCTCTCTCTCACGAGGGAAACGGTGCGTGGCGTCGCGTTCTTAAGGTTGGCCGTCATGTTGAGCATCGGACAGCTGATCAGATGCGGATAGCTGTGCAGTGCGGGATGGCCCCAGGCCGCTGGCCACACGCTCAACCACTCGCTGACTTGCGTTATAATAGGTTCCTTATGCTCGGCATACCACAGCTGGCAATAGGTCGGCGGAAATTCATTTCCAATTTGATTGGCCGTTGCCAGAATGCGTACCACACCCAGGGTCGAATTGAGGCCGGCCCGCAGATCTACGTAGGCGGCATAGAGACGAAACGTCACGTTTCTATTGCTGAAGGTCTGCCAGTAAATGTTGTGCAGCTGCAGCTCGAGCGGATCTGGATACTTCGAGCAGTTGTTGCTCTTGCGATACTTCTGCGGCTTTGCATAGTGATACCAGAAACCATAGTCCACCGCGGGTAGCTCTTGCTCAAGCTGTTTCACCAGCTCCTCATCAATGGGTTCCTCCAAATTATGCACTCCCGACGCTGTCCGCAAACTATTACTAACATTTACTGACGACTGCCTCACATGCTTCACTTGCTCCATAAGCTGCACTTGCTGTTCCCATATCTGATTATCGGCGTTGTGCAGCGAAGTCAGCAGCAGCAATAGAGCAAATATCACAAGCACAACCAATAGCATAGGCTTGCAAAATCTACTTCTACCTCTTGTTGACATTGTGGCCAGACTAATCGTGGCTTCCTCTCGTGTAATAGAAATACCCGATTGCCATTTAATCAGTTGGCTTATTGTGTTGTGCGACCAAAAAGCAGTTGCACTAACCGAAAGCAAGACACTCTAACAGCAATCTGTCGACATACGTATTCTAAGTGTATAACTAACTCGCTTCAAGTCAATGGTTTTTGCAACCAGACTAAAATCTAGTTTGCATTATATCTTGACCACATCAAAGCGATCTGTTGAAAATATGTGATGGCATAAAATACATAAATACTGAGCATTATTGCTGCAACTATATACTAAATATTTGAAATGCTTATTGTAGTGATTTTCTGTAGTGTATTTCAGACGGTTCTTCAAATCAATCATGATCTTATCACATGATTTTCCAAAGTGTCGGCTGCAATGCCAAAAAAATTGAGCTGTTAAAGATTGTAGTGTGCTATCGTTATATTAATTTGATTGTTTGTTTCTCCCTTATTGGCCCGATTGGGACTTTTAGTCATTGGCTTTATTGCGTTTGAAATCGGTTGATAAGAATACACTTATTTTTTAATTTGATGTCAAGTGAGAGGTATGGGCTTTGTTAAAGAAACCAATATACTAACCTCATTGATTTGTTATTTCACACAAAACAGGAATTCGATTTAGAAAATTATAAATTATATTTAAACTTTGACTTGAACCCCACTTCGCAATTAAATTGTCGAGGGAGCTCAAGCCCAAAACCTTAGTAACTAAATTGCATTCTTATATGTGACTATACTAAAAAAAAAGGTTTATTTTACATAATCTCAATCCTATCATTTTTTTTTTGCAGACTGCATCTGTTCCAACATTTTCTGCTGCTCCTGCGCCTGCTCTAGATCAGATTCCTGCTCCTCTAACGTTACCTGCTCCACTAACGATACCTGCTCCTGCACATCATCCAGATGGCTCCAGACGTGCTCGACAGCCGCCCGCAGTTCACTGGCATACTTCCAAGCGCTGCGATCCTCAACCAAATCAGTAAGTTCATACTTGTTGTCCGGCTCCCGATAGTGCTGCATGTGGGCCAGCTTCGTTTCCAACGATCTCGTGTCGCAGCCACCCGGCAGCCACTTGAGCGTATAGTGATTGTGCAGCGTCAGTGAGTAACGTGTGTTGTGGAAGCACTTAGTTGCACGATTGGGAAGGGAGTAGTTGCGATACCGCATCGTGTGCTGCAGCAAGAAGAGTTCATCGGCTTCCCGCTGCTCGTGATTTTGGGCATCGGGCACCACCTTGGTGAAGTGCGAGTTGATAAAGCACAGAGACACATGACCATTGGGGCACTTGGCTATCGTATTTGGGCGATCCGCTTCGAGTATATCCTGCCAGGTGCGCAGTTTGCCCAGAGGCATAATCACCTCATCGATGTCCACATTGAGAAGATAGTCGTGACGGTACATATTCCTATAGAAGCAATCGTTGTAGGGTATCAGCTCATTCAGCCGCTTGACCATCCGCCGTTTCTGGAGCAGCATATGCTGATAATGCCGCAAACGTGGCATTCCATTGGCCAACGTCAGCGGGCGTAGCTCCAGGAAGTCAATGCGCTGATAATAGTCTAGCACACGTTGCACTGCCGGATGAACATCGTACATGTACGCATAGATGCGGGAGGCACCCAATAAGCGTTGCAGCTCGAACCACTCGATGAGGCGACCCGATACATCGGACGGAAAATCAAAGCCCTTGATGCAAACGCCAATGCTGACCGTGGAACTAGAAATAGGGGTGTGAGATGTGCTCGAATTGGAACTGAAGGTGGCATTGTCGGACAGTGGAAGTGGTTTTGGTGTCGATGTTGGTGTTGGTGTTGGTGTTGGGGGGCGATCGTAGTGGACACGCAGCGAGTTGGTGGCAGACTCACAGCTCTCTCTCACGAGGGAAACGGTGCGTGGCGTCGCGTTCTTAAGGTTGGCCGTCATGTTGAGCATCGGACAGCTGATCAGATGCGGATAGCTGTGCAGTGCGGGATGGCGCCAGGCCGCTAGCCACACGCTCAACCACTCGCTGACTTGCGTTATAATAGGTTCCTTATGCTCGGCATACCACAGCTGGCAATAGGTCGGCGGAAATTCATTTCCGATTTGATTGGCCGTTGCCAGAATGCGTACCACACCCAGGGTCGAATTGAGGCCGGCCCGCAGATCTACGTAGGCGGCATAGAGACGAAACGTCACGTTTCTATTGCTGAAGGTCTGCCAGTAAATGTTGTGCAGCTGCAGATCGAGCGGATCTGGATACTTGGAGCAGTTGTTGCTCTTGCGATACTTCTGCGGCCTTGCATAGTGATACCAGAAGCCAAAGTCCACGGCGGGTAGCTCTTGCTCAAGCTGTTTCACCAGCTCTTCATCAATGGGTTCCTCTAAATTATGCACTCCCGACGCTGTCCACAAACTATTACTAACATTTACTGACGACTGCCTCACATGCTTCACTTGCTCGAAAAGCTGCCATCGCTGTACCCACAGCAATAGAGCCAATATCACAAGCAGAACCAATAGCGTAGGCTTGCAAAATCTACTGCTACCTCTTGTTGACATTGTGGTCAGACTAAGCGAGGCAATCATTCAGCTGGATGGTCAAGCAGATGGATTAGCCGATTTTTTTTATGGAAACTTCCATAGTGGATAAAAATTTGATAACAGAGAATACTGAAATAGTAAACATTATTGCTTAATATATACATATATTCGATATCTTATATGCTTGCTCAATTGCAAATAATCAGAAATGATAATAGGAAATTGGCTATATATGCTTTATGTACTGCTTTTCTTTAGTGTGTTTATCATTCGATTTTTCGGAATGTTGGCTGCTCTGTCAGCAAATTGGCTGTCAAAGATTTTTGAGTGCTGTCGGACAAAAATAATATATAAACTTATGTTTGACTGGTTTTTCCCTTATTGGCAAGATTGAGACTTTTAGTCAATGGCTTTATTACGCGTTCGAAGAATATAAATTTTGATTATCTGTGTTATCAAGTGTGAGATACAAGCCTTATCAGAGAAGCAAATATACTTACCTCATTTAGTTTTTGCCTCACACAACTAAACGAATTTGATTTAGCAGACAAGTACCTCATAAATAAATTTATATTTCATGCAGATTTCTTATAATTATGATCCGATTGCATAATAAAGAAAACTCCTATACCCATTCCACATGTTTTCAGTTGTTTTTAATCATCGCTAACTCAGGTTTGAACATTTTATGTTCGAAGAATATGGAAATTTCAAACCTATCGCTTATTTGTGCATTTACCCATAGGGTTGAGAAATTAATTGATTTTAATTAAAGTCAGATAGTTGAAAGCATTTGACTATGTGGTGTACTCTGGTACATATATTAAATCAAAGTTGACGAATTGTCCCCGATTTTTGCCAAAAGCATTCGCTTTTTTATTTACCATTCATAAAATTTATAATATCACGTAGCTCTGCCTTGGCAGCATTTTGAGTGAGGCCCCTCCACCACCGAAAGTCCAAAGAAATGTGCATAAAGCTTTTACTAATTAAAAGATAGGAAATATATAAGATTGGTTAGTGGTCACAGCATTTTATATTATATGTTATATCGAACGAACTTGCTTATACGTTTAATTCATAAATCAATTTGACACATATTATCGGATTTTTCGGTTGGCAAGCAAATCCATCTGGGTTTGATAAATTACGTTTGTCAATAAAATAATGATAACAATTATAAACGTAAAAAATCAGATTGGTTCACAGCAAATTTGACTAAAAACTTTGGTAGATTTACTCTTCAACCTCAAATGATAATTGCTTTTAATATAAGCTGTTTAGAAAACATTTTTTTGATTTTTTGTTCAGCCAACTGTTGTAAACTATTTCACATTTTTAGTATTGTTTGTGATTAGTGTTGTACCCACGGATCAAGTTAGTAACTAAAATTGAATTTTACAATGTGCAACAGTAAATATTTGTGGGTTGGTTTGTGGCTTCTGAATCCCATCCCAACAACAACATAACGAACATAAAGAACAACGACGATCCCTAGACAACAACGATGAGCAAAGAAACAACGACGAGAGCGATTTCGCTAACTGGCGAATCTGCTGAAAGAAAACGATCGGAGAGTTGACGAGAGAGTTGCAGTTCGGCCTTTAACGAGATCTGTATCTCAAGAGATGAAGAGGAAAACGTCGAGCAAGATGATAAAGACACTACTACTATTAATTCAATATTCGTAATAATATTGACTGTTATGATAAGACCCACACATATCTTATACTTTGATTATTTGAATAACAACCGTTTGTACTTGATTTAACAAAAGTTATATATCAGTCTGGACATTGAACTCAATTCATTTTTAACCTAACTTGTAGTTATGTGCAACACCCAAGTATTTTATATAAAGCATACAGATTACAGTCGCCCAAGGCAATTTGTTTTTTTTTTTTTTTTTTTTTGTCGTACATTTAGCTTGTTTTATTTTTCATAACTTTGCGCTATGCTATTTTTGTAAGCAATTTAAAAATAATTTGTCGTTGTTGCTGCTGCGGCTCTTGCTGCTGAGGGAGTTCGTTTGGGAGGGCTTAACGTTTTTGTGAGGTCCGAAGTTTGCTTTATTGACATTTCCAGCAGGACTTGTGACAATGAGCGCACACCTGCAGGACGCGTCCGCGTCCGCGTCAGAGCCGGCGATAGGATAATAAAATTGTGAAACAACTTTTTAATGAGAAACATTTTTTGCACATTGTGATGCCCCTGCGAACGGGCTGGCGATGGTTAAGAGGGTAAGTAAGGTGAGTACATTCAGTTGGTAAATTGCTGCTGCTGCTGCTGCTGCCACGGCTGCTGCTGATGATGATGTTGCTGCCTGCCACAGCCATAGCTATGTATTATCACGATATGGATAGCAAAAACGAAAATCTTATTACTTTGTAAAGATGCAGTAATCGCAGAAGTGCACTGAAAAATACTTGAGTACTTGAAATTTTTGCAAATGCCCATGCTGAGCATATACGCGTTTGTTAATCTTATTAGAAACAATCGTTGTCTATTCTATAGATATACAATAGGGTACTTAAAAGTGTAGATTCACATGACATGATTCATTCCTAGTTTAAAGAAAAAGACTAAGGAGAATTTACTAAGAATTGATACCTGTGGTACTAATAATATTTTGACCTCACCAAAAATTCTCAATAGCTTATATCTTACGTAATTTATTTTGGAGGATGGATTACTAGGAATCTCCTTCAAAGATCGGTATACCCTGTCCTGTGCCACCTGTCGCCAGATGGTATTACTTATCGCATCAGAGTATTTCGCTGTCGTTTACGACTGCAATGATCTCACTTATTTATACCCTGAACCCATTGACTACTTTCAGTATCTGTGGCTTTGAGAAATGAGAGCAATTCCAGGCAAAACTTTTAAACTCAAATTTGGCAATAAATTTAGAATTTATCAAATTTATCAGGGTATATCGTAGTCCAGCTCACTCGACTATAGCGTTTTTTTTTCGTTTTTTGTTTCATCAGATAAGGGCAATAATTTTTCTTAATACATAAAATTGCATTGTTGGTAATTAAAATTGAATTTAAATTAATTTAAATGAATTTAAGCATAAAGAGGAGACTCTGGGCAGACAATTGTTGTTGCTGCAGCTCCATTGGCAACAGCCACAATCGATTATAGATCCATGCAAAGTACATGAAACAACATGAAACATTTTCAACTTGTCAGTGAGTGGAAAAACTTTTATGCCCAGACGATTGACGCGACCATTAGGCTGCCTACACTCAACCCAATGGCATGAGCGAGGAGCTGGGAACTGGGAGTTAAGAGATGGGAGCTGCTAGCTATCCGGTCTTTACGGTGACGTCTTCAAGACTGGTCTACAATTAACTATGAAAATTTTACGCCGCACTGCAAAACTGCAAACTTTCTGCCTTAATTGCCCAGAAAAGTAACACAAATGAAACGCATCGACGCTTAATTACTTTTACTAAATGGCACGGACATTGCTGGCAACTGCGTTAGAGGTAAACTTTGGGCGGGGCTGGCACTTTTGCACTTCGCTTTCATCCTCACTCTGATTCGGATTCTGATTCTGATTCTGATTCTGACCAAGAGCACTGGCCAACTTTACAGCATGCGGGAGTGAATGGTAGTCAGAGGTTGGAGGTTGGAACTGTGGCACACTTTGTATTCGCTGTGTGCCAACTTACTGCATTCAGCTCAAAGCATTGACTTGGGCTCCTTCTGCTTATGCACTTTGCCTTGGATAACGCAGATTATTAACAAGCTAAAGAAAAAATACCATTTCTGTGGCCATTGAATTAGTCAAGCAACTTTGAGAGCGAGTGAAAATTCACAGTTGTGCTCTCACCTCCGACAGTCGTGGGAATATTTTGGGAATGCAACAATTTGGTTTTCGATAAACTTCTGGCTTGTGAGAGTCGTGTCTTACTTCTCTTATAATTATTATGGTATTTGAAAAGTGAAAAATGAAAATCTAATCTTATTACACAAGAGCATCGCATATTCACTATCCTTATAAGAAACGCAACTTATTTTTGGTTAGAGCCAGACTGATTGCTGCCAGCATGTGAGCGTCGCAGCACGATTTGACTTTTGTAGACGTCACAATTTGAGAAGTTTTGCCAGCTCTGTGGTAAACTTCTCCACAAACTTGTCTGGCACTTGGATTGCAAGTTTTTGATTAAAAGCCTGCCACAAAACGCCATGCACGCAATGGGCCAAAGTTTTCCACCACGCGCAACCCGAAAATTGTTAATTGAATGCATTTGGGGTGCACAATGTTTACCCTTTACAGAAATGATAGGCAGACATCTGGTATCAGAGGAATGAAACTAGAAACGTTTACTTAAGGTGCAAGTAAATGATAATGATTATAAGCATGATAACATGGACTTAACATCGATATACGTACATACATATATGTATGTATGATTCAGACGTAAAGAAAGACAGATTGATATTTGATTGCTTTAGCTGGATTAACCGTCCTAGCCTTACCAATGCCAATGCCTGTCCGACCTTTTCGATTTCATTGTCATTTTAATTGGAGCATATCGAGATTTGTAGTCATTCAATTAGCTTTAAGTTTTTATTGATGTTTAATTTTTTGATTGTTATTTTTTGTTATCTGCCTAGAGACACTTTCTTTGGTTGTATTTGTATTTATTATTTGGAAAATTCATGTAAATGGTATTTTGATGAGATTGAATAGTTGATATGCACATTTGGCTTGTGCAAACTTAAGCCAAAGCGGCAATTATCGCATTTTGGATTTTATCTTAACTCGACCAGTTGCAAATCAAATTATTAGAACAAAATTGAATAAAAACGTTGCAGTACATTTGTGTCGCAGTGGAATTGTAACGATAAAGGATGTGCAACAACAGTTGAAGCTTAAATTCAATGACTTAATATCTGGTTGGGATTATTGTCTGTTCATATTTGCATGCGAATGCAAATTAGACAATGTTTGCCTAATGGACATGCTTACATGCTTCATCGGAGATTCGCTCAAATTATTTACAAAGAATGGAAAAAAGAAACACTAAAAGGAAAGCCGTGAAAAAGCGTGAAAAACATATTTTGAAGTGCATTTCACTTGGCCATTATCAGTAAGGTTTGACGCCTCTACCATTCACGGAGCTTTAGTTTTAATTTTATAGCAAAATGTGCAACTTTAAGGCTGTCTCTTGGCTTTAAAAAGAGCATTTGCTGGGAAAATTGTGCATCCGTAGCCCAAAACAGCCATAGACACGCCCACCTTCTGTTGGTGGGCGTGACGCCCTTTCGCTTGAATGCAATGCAAGCCAAAAAAAAAAAGAAAAAAATAGCAGAAGCAACTGCAGATATTCTATAAAAGCCGAAGCTAACGAGATTTGATGAATTGCAAGTCTTTGTGAAGAGAAGCTGCAAGAAAACTGTGCGTGAATAGCATCTTCAATCCTCCACCCTACAGCAGCCAAATCCGTAGCACAAGAAAAAAATCCCATTAAGTGGTTTAAACCAGTGAAAGAGCGCACAACAAGCAACAGCATCGAAAAATTCAGTTGACATAAAGGAAGCCCAACAAGCTAAAGCCAACATCTACGCCAACGCTAACCCGTTCCCATCCAACAAACAGGCTGACGGGCTTTCAGACAGTCAGACAGACAGACAGACAGACAGACAGACGGAAAGACGGACACTTAACTAGATGAGCACAAAGCATCTCGAATTACTTGGCTCTTGCTGCCGGACGAACAAAAATATTGGGGAGACATCTTAGGAGTATAACAAAGAAATTTCATTTGACCAACATCAAGAAAGGATTTATGACTTACTTCGAAGCAGGTGCAGTAGTTGAAGTTGCAAGTCTGTCGATTATTGTAAGACTGCTATAATAAGCAACATTTATTGTGTTTTAAATTTAATGGATCTCAATCAGACTGGGAAAAACTCATGTGGACGAATCAAATTGGCATATTTTCTACGATTACATTCACAGTTTGGAAATATTTGAAAGCTGTCGTTAGCTTTGACCAGAGACAGGTCAATGAACGCCATATAATATTTTTTATTGAAACACCGCAAAATATGCAATGAAGTAAATCAAAGTTGTAATCCAAGGTGTAATCGCGTTGCAACTGCAACTGAAACTAAACACAAAGCTTTAAAAGCTGTGCCGCAATTGAAAATGAAAGTAAACCGTCGACTTATCAGAGTAGGCAACGCCTTGACTTTATAGCCAGTTAAAATTGTATTCGCAATTTAGTTTTTTTATTTTTCTCAAAATTCAAAACTAATGCTCACTCCTTGCACAGAGACGGAGTTAAAGGTGGACGTTTAATAAATGGGACACAGCAGAAACTAAAATTCGATGATGGAGCGACTCTCATTTGCAGCACTCGGCTTGGCCATACTGCTGCACTCAGTAATAGGCATCTCGTACTACTTTGTTATGGCCCGCTGCTCGCCGGCCCCCCCACTGGGCAGCTGGCTGTTCATCGCCTGCATTGGGGCCGTACTGTACAGTGTGCATATATTCCCACAGTGGTGCTGCAACTGTTCTTCACTATGTCGCCTGGCAATGGAGACGGCCTTAAGCTGCTTGACGCTGGACATAATGCTGACCAAGTTTTGGTGTCGCATCGAATCAATGTGCCACTGTGCCATTGGTGGCACTCTCCGGCTTCTGGTCACAGAGAAGTGCACCTTTGATTCCTGGGAGTATTGGCTGCTTGGCGTGGTCACCAGCATAATTGGGGGCTGTCTGCTCTGGCTTACGCTGTGGGCGACCGCATTGACCAGCAAAATGCGTCTGGACTATTCCAATTGGCAGCACAAAGTCTCACATTTTGTTAGGCAGACTATTTATCATTCGGTTTTCGGCCCAATGGATCTTCAGCCAAGTTCGGAGGAGTGCCAGCTGAGCACAGCTTGCTCGATACCAAAAGCCAATTTTATTTATGGCCCAAATAATTTTAAAAGTGATTTGAACACTCATCCAAACTGAAATGGCATTTGATGACAAATGAATCTAATTAACCATCAGGCTTTCAGCAGAAGTTTCGTTTTGGTCTGTGCGATAAATTTACAAATTTTGAAGAAGATTATACAAAAATATATGCAATCTATAAATAATGCAAATGCCCATCATTAGCAAAAGTGCGGAGCTTGGAGTACACATTTTATTCTGAAATTATAAGTCACAGCTGGTTGAATTGCGAGTTAATGTTTCTTGCTTACTTTAAAACACACTCGAAAAGCGATGTCATTATTAAAGCAATTCTCTTACGACCTTGGATTGATTTCCCGACCGATCGAGCAAAACATTCGGAAAGCATTTCTTCAAAGCTGTACGCGAATTTGTGCACAGAAACCCGTTTGGCCGTATCATGGTCATGTGGCAATGCGGAAGACATCCGCTGCAAGCGCCTAATTGTGGGCTGTGGCACAGCTCCTCTTGTCGCGTTTCGGAAGACGGAACCAAAAACCAAAAAGACAGAATGCGCTGGTTGAGTTTGCTGCACTTAAACATACTCTGTATTAATCTTGAAGTGATTAAAAAAATTGCATTTTTATGATTTGACAAATTTTTTTATTGGAGTTATATATTGAAATAAATAGCTGTGATTATATATTGTTACATGTCTAAGAAATCAGTCCCAAGGATGTTAGACTAGGGTATCAAAATGTGAAATGTGTTGCACTCATATTAAACTTGAACTTGAGACATGACCAGCACTGAATGACGATGCACGACAACATGCAACAATGTAGAAAATATAAAAATGCATTTTTGTGATTTTGCACACCAACAATGAAGACACGCAAAGGCCTTTGTTAAATACGTGTAAATAGCGAACTGCTTTTGGCTGCCGCTTGTGGCATGCTACGCTTTAACTACTTTTAATGGCAATTGAGGAAAATTACCGACTACAGCTCTCCTACTTGTTGTTTGTCTACCTGTCTAGCTGGCAGCCTGTCTGGCTGCCTGCTTCGCCTGCCTGCCTGGTATATAAGACTCTCCACTGGCATCAGTGACGTTAATCAAACCGCGTCGCTTGACAGTCTGAGACTGCAAAAAAGTGCAAGTGTTTTGCCAACATAAACAGCAACAACAACAACAACAAATTAGTTATAAACAAACGCGCGCAATCCGCAATTCGGCCCAAAACCAAAAAAGTTGAGGTGAAGCATTTAGTTGTGTATTTTCTTGTTTCCACTTATTTTTTTTATGTTTTCGTTACTTAAATTTTGTTATTGTTTTAAGCAAATATTAGCGCATATATGTAAACATAATTGTTATAAAACCACATATTAAAAAAACAAAAATTTGCTAACCAAAACAACGCAATACACAGTTAGTGAAAGTGAACTTTAAATAAGACTCTGCCCCACTCATTAAGCGTCGTTAAGCTGCTTATGCATGTGTCACGTGTGCCCCAGGCAATTAGCCAATTACAGAATAACCCAATATACATATATATATATATATATATTAATATAAATTATACAAAGAGAACACCAAACAATAAAATAAACTAAAATATTTATCTATTTTTATGAAATTTTGTCAATTTTAAAATCGATTTGAAATAAGTATAGTAACTAATATTATAATTATGTACTTTATTACATAAACTTAAATTATTTGTTTGAGTATATTTAAATATGTTTGCAGTCAGACGTTAGCTTAATATTTTTTTTAATTTTAATAACTACTGCTTACTCTGAATTCTGTATTTTAGATGCTTTGCCATGACCATCTGCTTTGTGTGCTGTTGCTCGGGCAGCTGCTTGTGCTGCCATTGCTGCATGCCACACCAGTGTCCAGTCCGGAGATAACCAACAAATCTTCGAAGCCATCCAACAGCGTCCAGGCGCAACAGCAATTACTCAAGTCCAATCCCAGTGGCCAGGAGGCGCATCTCAATTCCCTGAGCGCCTTTGCCAGCAGCTACGATAACCTTAGCACAGCTCAGGCTCAGGCTCAGGCTCAGCTGCAGCAGGCAGCTGAAGTGGGCTTCAAGCCATCCTATAAGCTGCCCGAAATGGAGACCAACTTTACACCCATGCAAAGCGCTGCTCTTGGGGACACCACCAGCATTAGCAGCCTGCCCAGCACTCCGATGCTGATGCAGTATCTGCCGGCGCAAACGCTGCAGGATGGCAGCGGAACTGTGCAGTATCTACAGCTAATACCAACGCGCCCCATCATTGTGCCCATCAGTCCCTTCTTAACAGCAGCAGCCTCTGGAGGCGCTCAGGTCAATCAGTCACCCTCCATAACGCCAAACATTGCCACCGTACCCGACTATGCTGCACGAGGAGTGCAACTGAGCGCCCTGCCCGCCAATACGGGCATGACAGGCCTGCACTACTCCGCTGCCGGCCTGCAGGGCTACGCTAGTGCCATCTCTCCGGCTGCAGCCTATCGTAGTAGCTATCGCATCAATCGAGAGGCCAAGGACAAAAGCTTCCCCGCTGCCTTCAGCCTGAATCTGAATGAGTACTTACCGTCAATGACCGGTGATGTCTCGGCAGCGGGATCAGCCTCGCATCTGCAACCGCAGATGTATATCAGAGCCAGGTCTTAGTATTAAGGCCGAATTCCCTCCGCGGACAAGTTCGTGGCTTAGGTCATATGCTTTTTTTTTGTCTTTGTTATTTTTTTTTTTGTTTTTGTTTTGTTTTTTTTATATTTCTTAAGCTGCGTTATTGTTATTTTTATAAGCTAAATAAAGCACTTGATTAAAATGAAACTAGGAAGCAGAGAGGGAAATATGCTAGACCAACACTTTCCAATAAGCGCCAACAAATCGCGAAAACCTATATTACATAATTGTAAACTTGGTCAAGAAATGAAAAGAGATAAACAAACAAACTAGCAACAAGGTCGTCTTGAGACAGCAGTCGCCCCGCAGAATGAATTTCCATTGTTTTGGGCCTCTTTTCGAGTGAAAGTCAACAACAATTTCACGCCCGTCCGGAACAGTCAAATAACTAACATGGCTAAGACTTGCACTTGTACACATACATGTGTCAGCGCCCATTACGTTGTCAACCTTGAAGTTGCGTCAGTCAGTCAGTCAGTAAGTTTGCCTATCGGCCAAGTGCCCCAAGCAAAGCGCAACAAAGTCGGCTCAACTCGATTCGAGTCAAGCCACACTTGTAGTCATCTGTCTAATTGTCGCGTTTTGACAAATCCATTTGGGACTTTCATTACCACTCCATCGTTTGCTCAATTACAGTGATCGAAAAAGCTTCTTTCACTTGCGGCATTATGTGGAGCAATTGCCGATCAACATATGAAATTTGTTAAGTGCACCTCAAATACCCTTTCGAAAAATGCTTGATATTCAAACTTTTTGTATATAGTATCAAAAACTAAAACCACTCAAATCAATTATTATTATATATATATATATATTATATGCCAAAGTTGGACTACTTAAAATAAAATAAATCATTTATATAGATCCTAGATTGTTACTGGTATTATTATTACTCATAGTACTTGTTGGGCTAGGCACCTGCTGGGGAAATTACAGTACGTTATTAACGTCTGGCAACATAAATACGCATATATTTGAACACTTTTTCAGATGCATATAGTTTTCATGATTAGTCATCTGAGCTAATGCAAAACTGGCAACAATTTGTGATATATCCCGAGTGAGGCATACAATCGATGGGATTTACATGCCACATTGAAGTACTGTATTGCCACAATTTACTTTCCAGCTCTAATGGCGATAACGACGCCCCGTAGCGTGCCTAGCGCTGCGTGTCTGCCCCTGCCCCTGCCCCTGCCTGAGCGTCTTGTGAGGCACAATAACATTTACTCTACGCTCTACACGGGATATAGATGGGCCTGATTAGGCCCACTTGGTCCGAGTGGGGCGGAAATGAACGGTTAGCGCAGAGCACCAAATACATCCAGCGATATTTGAATGTAGTTCAATTAATGTTCATGTTCGAGATGCTCTGGATGCCTTGTCGCTTGTGAAGTGAATGTGGCAAGCTGGTGGCAGGCGATGATTGTGACCGCCCATGGCTGTTTTGCATGTTTCTGTTGCTGTTATAACACATTTAAATGCGTAAATTAGCTTTGATGACTTGACTTTGCATATCGATGTTGTTGCTTTTGGGGTGGTGTATTTGGTATTTGAATTTGAAATGATTTTATTTTTTTTTTTTTGTAAGCTATTGCTGCTTATCCGCACTTTCCATTTCAATTAATTGTGCGCACTTGGCGCTTTCAGCTTCTTTTGTTTCGCATTTTTGGGCTTGTCTCGATTATAGTTCAGTTTTCGATGCAATCCTTTAACGCCTTTCAGTCGCCTCTCAGTCTCCTCTCAGTCTCCTCTCAGTCGCCTCTCAGTCGCCTCTCAGTCACCTCTCAGTCGCCTCTCAGTCGCCTCTCGGTCGCCTCTCTCATCTGCATCGCCAGACAGCACACATCATATGTTTACCCTTACCTCTCTCTATTTAACTATTTCTCTCTATGCCTCTATCTCGCTCTCTTTTTTAGTGTATACCTTTCTCTGTCTTGGCCGACTAACCACAATGCGTCCACTTGTTGGACTTTGGCTATGGCCTGCAGAACTGCACAGCCGTCGCTGTTGGCCAAGTTGGCCTCTTGGTATAAAACGCACCGTTAACGCTTCGCTCTGTCGCAGTCGCAATTGCTTCGTTGTTCGGTTTCAATTTAAGTTTAAGTTTCGGTTTTTGGTTTCCTTCTCGTTTTCGTTTTCGTTTTAACTTTAATTTTTTTTTACCTCGTTGACTTTTTGTTTGTGGTTACCGGGTGAATATTGGTATTCGCTGTTAAGGAACATCCGTCTTAAGGCATTTCCAAAGTGAATGCTCAAGTGCTGCTAAATCTAAACAGAGGTGTAATTAGTGTTAAGCAAGTCGCGACTTAACAAGGGTTTAACTACATTAAAGTGATATCTGTACAGAAATGGTGTGTAAAAACGAGAAACCATTAAATTTTCATCCACCCAAAATACATATTTATGAAATACTCATTTAATCTGTTAAATACAAATGAGTTAATGGCTAATACTATTGAACAGTAATTATAAATGTCATTACCAGGCAATAACTAACTAATTATTACCATATTCATTGGTATTCAGCTGATGTTCAGCTGAGAGTTTAATTGGGGCAATGAGAACCTTGCCTCTAAGCCGGTCTTATTAACTATTATGAGATAAAATAATTCCAATTAATTTTAATTAAGTAATATTTTTCCTTAGTTAAGGGTACAACATTAATTGCGACTTTCAATAAACTTATCACATTCACTTTATCAATCACTGTGCTGAAAGGGTTCACATCACAGTTTACACAGTATTTATCAGCAGGTGACTTCCTCAAGGCAGCATCTTTCTATTAGAAAAGCCTTTAAATTAAGTGGTAGCAGGACATAACATTAAAAAAACTCCCTATTGAAATCCGTTTATATATTGTTGTGATCATTTGGTGACTAATTATCGAGCAGTAGTCGTTGTCTTTGACATTATAAAATTCAAAGCATGAAACTCGTACCCGGAACCCACAATAGATATACATATCTAGTTATTCGAACATTTGTTTAATGGAATTTGCACCCATTTCCCTGTAACTTCAGCAACTGCATCGATTAGCCATACGTGTTCTTAGACCGCCCATTAGCCAGCTTTTGACATCCATGATTGATTGGCATGACCCCACTAACATTGCTAGTTCTTGTCATTGGCAAGTTTGTGTCTTAGATCTTTTGTTTTGTATCATTTTGTTCAGGGATAAATGCTAAACCGTTCAAATTATTCAAGCAAATTATAACGATTGCAATTGTCAGTCAATCAGTTGATTGCCTACTCTGTCATTAATCAAGCTGCATTTGCATCTGAGCGTCAAACGTGCGACCAAGCCGATCATTACCAGCTGCCTCGGCCAAAATAATTAGAGAGCAGCTCCAATCTGGCGCACGCATCCATGATGATGATTATGATGATGCTGCCGCAGTGAATGCTGCTTCACATTTGTGTGCGACAATGTGGCCAAAAATTGCAACTAGTTTTTGAAGTTTTTTTTTGCCATCATTGAAAATTGCACAAAATGCAATATTTTGCCACCGCACATTGTGCCAGATCTTCGATATTTTGTTTGTCATAAATTCGAAAATTGTGGTTATTCAATTGTAATACTGCATTTTTGGAAGCCATCAACTATATAATAATTAGATAAAGATAAAGATTTTAAGGAAAAATCAATATTATAAAAATTTCTTTTGGGTATTACGCAACTCATATAAAAAATAAAAAAAAAATCTCACCATATTTAATATTTATATCCGACAAATCTTTGCCATATATTTCCATAATTAGCCTTGAGGTTTACATATATTTTAACAAGCACAAAGTTTCGCTTTAACTTAATACCGATAGAACATATGATTTGAAAATGATCTAAAATTTGAGGGTTTTAGAAATTTATTATACATATGGCATGATTTTCAAAATAGTTGATTAAAATTTGCAATTATTCCCAAAAAAAAATGGCTATCTGGACCAGTGTGCAGCGAGTCGAGTGCAGTGTTCGCTGTAAATTGAGTTCGCTGAATGTTGATTTCGGCTGGCCAAATGTTGTATGTTGTATGTTGGGGATGTTGCAATCGGAATCGTCTTGGAATTTGTGCGTGTATGCCGTGACAAATAGCCGTTAGTTTTGGTCAAGATTTTTAGAAAGGCGCACCGTCTTATCAGAGCTTCGGCTTGGCCTTGTGCCGTATTGGCCAGCTGGAAAACCTCCCACTAACCACGACAATTGTTTCGTTCCTCTCTGATTTGATCGGATCTGATTTGGTCTGGTCTGGTCTGCTCTGCTCTGGCTGCCAGTCAAGCGTTAAGCTAAAATTTCACATTTTCCGCATCTATTTTGTGTATCGTCAAGCAGCGCATTTAGTTGGCAGCCAAATGAAAACTCAATTAAACGCATCACTGGCCGCATGTGGGCGTGTCAGCGAAAGGCACTGTAGCTAAGCGAATAGAAAAAAGCCTTTCACCGCTAAAGCCAACGATGCAGCTAAACGTTTAACTATGATATAACGCACTACTTGATAACGTGCACCTCTTGCTGAATAATGCCCTTCTAAAGCCAGCATCTTTCACTTCCTTTCATCGTCTATTTTTGTAGCAGCGAATCCCTCTACTCTGGGTACTGGTGGCATTGCTGCCAGCGATCAGAGCGGTGCTGACGCCTCCGCATGGCTTTGATGATGACAACACACCGATTCAGCTGAGTCTCGAGGACCTGGAGCTTGAGCAGGACAGAGAGCATGAGCATCGCTATGATCTTAATCGTCCTCCGCTGCTTCCAACGCGTTACGCGTGGCATCCAAGCGTTGCCGCCAGCGTGCCACCTAGCTACGTGCACGATGCCGCCCAGCTGGAGCAAGTGGAGCAAGTGGAGCAACTGCGCCAGCTGCATCAGCAACATCAACAGCTTAGCGCTGGGTATTCACTGCCCAACCATCTGCCAGGCGGTCTTCTGCTACTTCGCGGCCCCAGAGTGTAAGTATGCAAAAAGCTTTTGTCCGAGCTTTTAGCGCTTTTAGCGTTGCCACAAATCTCTGCAAGTTTCAGATGTATATTAGCTTAGACATTAACCATGCTAAGCTTTTGTAACTTTATCTCTAACTTACCTTACCTTACCTTTGTCGATAAACAACATTAATTCATGAGGTTTATACAACCCAAACTAATAATAATGCGTACATCGAACATTTTAATGATAATATCATATTCACTTTCTGTGTGAAACCTGTGTTTAATTGATATGATATTAAAGGCAATTAAATTACTTGTCAAAAGAGTATAAACTTGTATAATCATATCCTAAACATAAATTAAAGCTTCAGAAAAATGTTCGACGTACGATTTAATACAGGATTGACTTATAAATCTCAGTTTCTAATATTTGAAAACAAAAAAAAAGTTTTTAGATGATCCTTTGAAAGAGACAGTTGAGTTAATAAGCCCATAAATTTCTTTAAACTACATTTATTGTAATGTAAGTAAATTAGTAAAGCGAAAAGTATTTTTAAACTACAAACGTCTCTCTATTAAACCATAAATGGTTTCCTAATCACAATATTATCGTTTAATTGTTTTTTTTTTTAATATTACACAGATGTGAATACATAATACATAATACCTCTGATTTTTCCATACAAAACTGAAAAATTTAAGTTCTAAAATCAAATTTATAAATTAATGCCCTCAAGCTTTGCCATACTTAACGTTTTTAAATGAACAACTTCAAGCTTAATGAAATGTATCACATTTCCACAATTGTGGACAGTTTCTCTTTGTTAATGTACTCTTAACATCATTATATACCTCTTAGAGCATCCTTAATGTTCACAGGAATACATTTGCGTTTCCTGTGAGAAATGGGAAATTAAAAAATTGTTTGTGGACAAGACAATTAATTTCCATGAAATGACTTTTCATCGCTGCAAATAATTATATTTGTATCCGAAACATTTTCCTACAGCACATTCTTTCAAACGTTACGCAATGAAAATTATGACAGTTGGAAATTTTTGTGAGATTCTTTAAAGTCTATTCAATCTGTGGAACACTCAAAATTTGGACACAAAACTAATATAAAATTTCAAATAGCATACTTTTCCTTGTCAACGAAGTTCGGAGTTGAATGAGACCTTCAGCTTCATAGCCTCCGTTCAAAGCATATTGATAAGTGGAACTTGACCACGAAACACTGTTGGAAAAAAACCGGAACAAGAAAAACCGATGTGGCCAATATGCGAACGGCTTGGGGTATTGCTGTCTGTCGTTTGAATTGTGGTTTGCCACAAATTGCCGTGTGGCAAGCATATGTCAATTGAATTGGCAATTGTGGCTGTAAATGAGTGTGGAAATTACGAGAGTAATCAGATGTCCCTAAAGATACATTTAGACAAATCTAATTCCACACTATGGATTGATAGATATATAGGTAGATAGATGGTTAGAGTGCTGGCGGGGGTGGATGTTGAAACAAACTTCAGTTTCACTCACGACTGTTGCCGCCGTTGGCTTCCGACAAATGGCACCAGTGATTGCCATAATAAATAGCAGAGATTAGATAAGAGCAGCTCGTTAAGTCACGTCTTTCATTCTCTCTGTTAAGCGCTCCCCCACTTTCTCTCTCTCCCTCTCCCTCTCCCACTCTCTCTCGCTCTGCATCTCCCACCCTATTAACTTCTCTTTCTCTGTCTATTGGCCTCAGCCCACCAACGCAAGCAACAATTGCTACGACCGCAGCAGCAGCAACATCAGCAGCAACAAAGACGCGAACGCGACTGCTTCAACCCATTGTGCCCTTTGATCTGGACCTGCAGCTTCAGCTTAATGGTGTGCAATATCTGAACGGCAATGAGCTGAGTGCTCCCACTGCGCCACAGTTCCCGCCTCGTCCCATACCAAGACCTGTGCCCCGCCCCCAGCGACCAGCTTACGCTTTCCTTCAGCAGAGGCAGCCGCCGCATCAGCCGTTTGCCACCCAGATGGCCCTGCCTCCATTGCTGCTGCAACAGTCCAAGCAGTTTGCCTACGCGCCACTGGCACAACGCAACTATGCGATTGCCACTCGCATTCCGTTGCCCTATCCGCCCAGCTTTGTTAGCATTACGACAAGACGACCGGCGTCTGTTCGTTACACCACCAGCTATTCGAAGCCGTTCCGGCCCTCGCAGCCGGACCTCACGCCGGATCTGTTTACCGGACGCGACTCCAAATCGCTGCTTGAATCGTATATACCCAGCTGGGAGGTGTTGCGTCTGTACAAGGAGCACCAACACCGGCCGCTGCAACGCCACACCTTGGCCTATGCCAGGCCCAGCCTGAGGCTCTTCAAGCGTGATTCCCAACTGGAAAGATTGCCCGAGCGCAGTCGGATCGTTAAGAAGTCCCTGGACAAGCAGCTGATGCCGCAATAGTTGGCCAAATTGGCCACTTGAATTTAGTTTGTACTTGGCGATTGCATTTCAACATTTTTTTTTATTGTAATAATATTTTTTTATATATATTTGTATATTTGTTTGTATTATTTATTAAAGCACACAATTTAAAGCTGAATCTGAGTCTATAAACATATCACAAATTTAGGTAAATTAGATGCGATAGGAACTGACTTACCTATTCAATACGAATACAGATATAAATATGAAGATGATTATGAGTGATACTTACCCAAACAACAGAACCGGATCCTTGGAGCTTGGGGCTACTGATTCTATTCGAGATAAAACTGTAATTATTTTACAGAATCGTATATGCAACCAACTTTATAATCCGCTTTTTTATCATTGAGGATATTGCTTAAGATTCCTAATATGCATACTTAAGAAGTACGATGTCATTTATATTTGCTGTAAGTCAACTGTTTGGAAATTACTGTTTTTGTTGCATTTTCATTGGCGAATTGATGTACACATAAATGTAAGTCATATGTCACATATGTCATACCGATCAGAAAGTGTTGTTGTTACTTTGCGGTGTGAGCACGATCACATAACAGGCCATGTCCCATCTCCAGTATCCAGTATCCCGTCTCCAGTGTCCCGTCCAAGCCATTTATAGCGAGCTAAAGCCAATTGCCTCAAGCGACAGTTCAAATGAAAGATGTGACTTTAGCGTTTTAGTCAATGAGCCGCTGCTGATGTAATCGCGTCCATAAAGCAAACAGCTACCAATAACAAACAATTACATTAGCCGCAGCAGCAGCAGACGTCAACAAAGCTGCACCCAAGTCGGCGTTGACGTCGCAGTTCGAATCGCAGCCGAATGGCGTTGTGGCGAGGAGATGCTGCAAAATTATGATTTGTGTGGCACTGTGTTTGTTGTATCGCATATTGCATATTGCATGAAAGTCTGCAAGTGTACAATTTATGCAAGTAGGAAGCGCCGAACCTTTGCTGCCGACAACAAAAACAATACTTGTGGCACCACCTCGCCACATTTTGGGCTGTAAATGAAGCTGCCACCGCCGAGGCTCTAATTGCTGCATTGTCTGCTGTGGCTTGTTTGCCATCAATTAAATGCGAATCGTATATTTAAACATAGGATGTTTACATTGCCCAGTTTCCGCTCATCTCCGCAAGAACTGTGATTATAATAAGTAGGCAGGTAGGTATAGGCTTATGTGGCTTCAGTGTTGCACTTATATTGCGTTGCATTTCCTACTTGGTTAGAGCTGAATTCATTTTAACATAAGCAAAGGAAGGGAGAAAACAGCTTGTTGTGGAAGGACGTGAGGGCAATAACCAGCTAGGCAGGGATTGGGAGAGGTACCCTCAGTGCATTTATCATGTAATCACAATATCACAATATCTTCCACTATACACTCTGGCAGTAAATAGCTAACGCACTGAGAACCTCATACTTATGCATATCAAAATTCGCAATCCTACAAAAGCAGCAACTTGAATTTATAGATCTTACACATCTGTATGTATATTGAGCCGATGTGCAAGACATGTCTATTGCTCCCTAAATCATATGTAAATATTGTACAAACACTCCACTAATGACATAAGTGATCCACACGTCGTAGCTGCCATCTGACCTGTGCAAAAATGCAGAAGTAAACTGGTTTCTACCGCAACTATCCCATTATCTTTACAAAAACCCATTTAATCTGCAGTTAATTGAGTTAATTATTTTGCAAATGTTCAGCATTTAGTGTTTAAATTTGTCCAATTTGTAATTCGTGTAATTAGCTACAACTTGTTTATTTTATCGTTCGCTACTCATTTGAATTTTGTAAATTATATATGTCCGATTTAATAAACATATTACAAATCAAAAATGATGTTCATTGAATATACACTCTGCCAAATGTTTCCGATTGGTATTCCTGCAAGAAGTTTTATATTTTTTTTAGCGTTTTGTTTTTTGTTAACAATTGTTGCTTGTTTTCGAAATGTAGTTCAACCACTAATACAACTAATAAGATTAACACGTTTGGCATTTGTTTCCATGCCTGGCAGGCAAATATGCATACACCCGCCAGACTCTGCTAACAATTGCCTAGTCCGCAGATAACGATTATCGGTTGACCTTGCAAGATCCAAGGGCTCGCTCCAGATGTTCCACAGCTTTCAAATGCATGCATATATAGACATAATGGGAAACTCACCTTCGGTTCGAATCGAATGCAGGCCGAATATACAAATATTTGTATTTCACTTTTATTTATTATTATTATGTTAGTTAATGATGTTTATAAGTAATACGCTTTCGATTGGGTATATCTGCAATGACATTTGTTATAGTTTATTTGTATTATTATTGTTACGGTTTTTCATTTAACAATCAAAAAACACAATGTATAAAATACAAACAGCTGTGGTTTCAATTTTTATTATTCACAATATTGGGTAGGATGGCAAAGTGTCGGTGTTTGGCTTCTGGCTTTCAAGAGCGGCTGACAAAGACCCACGTCAACCTTCTGCACATGGGCGAGTATGCTGCATTATCATTGCCGCCTATTATGATATATTATTATTATAAGGCCCAAAGACTTCCAACGCATCTTCGACATACATACATGTATGTGCGCGTGAAGTGAAAAAGAGCATAATAAATAGTATTAATAATGATGACAGTGACGCCTTATTGGATATGACCGACTAACACTGTTGCAACTGCGGGCTTAAATGGTGAGTTAGCAAATGGTACTCAGATTGTAGATGTTGGATGAAGTGGGCGGAGGGGTACAGCATTTTGCAACAGGGCAACCCACTGGGTGATCAACAGCTTCATTGCTGTTTAGGCGAATTTGTGAATAAGTAAAAATGGCAAACTAAAATAATAAAAAAGAAAAACACAAACTTTCAAACAATGCAACCAATTGCCGATTGTCGATTGCGAAGGGGAGCGTGATATTCGCATTTTTTACTTAAGTTGTTTTACTTCTCTCCCCGTCTTTCATCCCTTTTGAAGATATCTGATTGCTATTATCGTTATCACGACACGTTGTTGTTGCCAATGTTGCCGATGTTTGAGCTGGCGCTGAATGTTGTCCAAAATGGATTACAAAACTGGCAAAACCGTTGTGCGTTTGCAGATTGCCGTCTTTGTTATGCCATTTCACTTTTTCACGCCAGCCCGGGCGCCAACATGAGACCCAAAACCTTAATCTCAAAAATCTTAAAACCAATCCCACAGCTCTTAATGCGCCAATTTAATTGCCACTTGCAAAGATCGCTATGCATGCAGCTCGCTTGCCTCTGAGCGTTGGCTCTGCAATTGTTTATATGCAAATTACCGTTTCGATTGGTTCAGGCTGCTTGCCTTTGTGTTAGCCACGTAGCTCGCAATGGTCATAATAATAAGCATAAAATGTATTCATCTAAAATGAAAGGTCTCCCAGAGTGAATCGCCTCAGTCTCAATGTGACTCTCGTATACCACGCAAATCGTTGCGCCAGTTTTTTATTTCTTTATGACTTTGAACTTGAAGTGAGCTAACAAAAAATAGTTGTTTATTTTTCTTTCAATTCTTTCTAAAAGAAAACATTTCGTAAGATGAAAGGAATCAAACTGATGGAATGTAAAGACAACAATGGGTGCCAAGGTCAATCGCTGAATAAAAAAGCCATTTTTGTTTTTCTATTACAACTTTGTTGTTGTTTGTCAACAGTTGATTTATTTTCACAAAAAACTGAAACTGAAACTGTTCACATTCATATAATATTATCAGCTTCACTTTACCAAAGAAATCGTTTCTCTATATGTGTTGCATCTCTTATCCACTCTAACAATTGTTTATCATCTGATTAACTGTACGAAATTGTTTATCATCTGATTAACTGTACAAAATTCTTATTGTCTTCAATTAACTTTTACTTAATTTACATTTTTCCAAATTTTTTATTTTTCTTAAGATTAGAGAACTCTGTTAGCAAATAACTATTGGTTCAATTTCCAATTACAAGTTCTCATTTCTCATCAATGAAATATCAGATGCAAAAGTATTTCGTAGTCCATAAACCTATTTTCAGAACTCTGCTGGAAGTGTCGAGTCTATTGCTAAGACGTATTGCTTAATTACAGATCAAGTTTTTAGATATAAATTATATATGTATATGTATACCTCTTTGTTATGAAAGAACTTGGTAAGAAGCATAAATTAGACAAGTAGCATTCTAGCATTGAAACGAATCTGAATTAACGGAATCATTGCATTTGTTATTGCTATTATTGCAGCAGCGTCTGGAAACCTAGACACGCACACCGACACACACAGACTGACACACACACAAACTTACACACACATACATGTACGTGTTATATTATTGTGGTGAACTCGTCCATTGCTCGTTCCGCACGTTCCCGCTGGCTGACTGACTGGCCAACTGACTTGAACTTGCTGCAACGAAGACGCTGCTGACTGTGGCTGCTGCTGCTGTTGCTGTTGCTGTTGTTATTGCCGTTGGTGTTGTTGTTGGTGTTGTTGTTGGTGTTGTTGGTGTTGTTGTTGTGACTGTTGCTGCTCTGTCTTTGGCATAAAAACCAAGCGCGCGGCCTGCGCCAGCCACAGTTAATCGCGCGACTTTTGAACGCCTGCACCGTATGCCGAGAGTTTGGCACGCAACGAGCAAGTTTCCCACCATTGACAGCATCTTGTTGGATGTTTTTTTTTTTTTTTTTTGATTTGATTTGAATTATTTTGTTCTCATTTTTTGTTTGAAAGTGTGCATTGATTGTGCTCACTTGTGTAGACTGGCATTTAGCAAATGTAACTGTGCGAAAAGGCAATTAATTCGCCAAGCAAGTGAGGCACCAACTCAATTGCAATCTATCAGATACAAAAGTACTGATTTATACAGACTCGTCTCAGCGAGTGCATTTGCATGTGTGAAAATTAATATTTAAATGTGCATTGTCTGAATTCATCGTCTGCAGCAAATACGAGCTAAATATCTCTGGAAACAATGAGATTAGCATTGATATTGGTATGTATTTTTGTGCGAACAGGAAGCTTAGCCATTCAGCACTTGCATAATCGAAGCCACAACCCAGCCACAATGCGGAAGAGCAACCAAAGGTGTGTCGTCCATAGACAGCCCAAAACAACCAATCCCAGACTCAATTTGGGCCCATCAACAGTTTATTTACAAATTGGGCATACCGGAAGGCCAATTAGAAGATTTCTTGTGTCAATTTGATTGTGGCTTTGCGCATTTGCGCATTTGCAATTTGTGTGATTCGAAAGTGGCGTTGAAGGCGTGGCTGGTCGCCGAGCACACAAATCGCTTCCTACCACAACTCCTTGTGCCGTCATCCGTTGACTGTTCAATGAATTTGCATGGCAGCCGCTGAGCCGCTGAGCCACTGAGCCCGCTTGGCCAGCTGCAAGATGTGTTTCACTTTTCTGTTTTATGCCACGTAATGGCTGCCATGGAAAGTGTGCACAGTGGGAGTTGATAGCTGCATATACACACACACATTCGCATACGTGTAAGTGAGTGTGTTTGCGCTGGTGTGCGACACTCTTAGCCGGTCTTTGACAGCAGTTCACTGATCCTGATTGTGATGTTCGAAACATTTTTTTCTTTTGTTTTTGTTTTTGTAAGCTTGCAGAACATTGGCCTTTATATAGTCCAATGATATGAACGGTAGCTATGCCATAAGTTGGCAAGTGGCATTCAACTTTCATATCAACTGCTAATACCGGATAAACATCAATTTGCACAACTTGTTGTTTTCCATTTGTTTAGCAATGTCCACAATCGACTTTCAGCGGGCCATTTTGCATGATTCCCCCCAATGTGGCATACAATGTAAACGAGCTGTAAGCAAACAAAACGATGACAACTAAAGCAACAGCAAAAGCAACAAACATATGTGTAACTCGCAAATGATACAAAGCGTTTAAATCACCGCTTGGCTGACCTCTGAGCTCAGCTCAAGTCAAGATGCGTCGCCCTTGCCCTTGTCTTGGGGCATATGTGTATGTGTCTTGTGTGTATCTGTGTAAGGTAAAACGCCTGCGGTTCTGGCCTCGTCAAAAATCAACAAGCAAGACATCTGATTGTTCCATTTCCAGTTGCCCGCTGCAAGATGGCAGTTGCATGCACATATTTGTCCGCTAATTGGGCCAAAATGTTGCCTATCAACATACATATATTAGGCAGATCTCCCAACTGTGGCTTATGGATTGCCTAACAAACTTGGCCACAACATTCATTTACGCAAATGCGACGAAGCTTCGTGACGCTTGTTGTAATGAGAACTCGTTTGCGATTGCGGTGGTGCGGCTGCACTCCGGTTGTTGCATGTGGTTGTGCTATTATATAAAGTTAATGCGGCTTTTGGTGGAGAGTTGCCTGCGAACAGGCGCAGGACTAAGCATAGCTTATCCACTTGGCTCGCATTGTTGTTTAATTTACATTTTATTGTTATGCTTTTGTTTTTTATTTTTTTTTTTGGTTTTTATTTTGTTTTTCGTTGCATCATCCAGTAAAACAACAGCAAGCGACAAACAGCATTAACACGATGTAGTTACAACTAATTTGCACGCGTTGCGTCGCACCAGCGGCAATAATTTCTTCCTCTTCTTGTGTTTTTGGCCGCGGCTGTTGTTTGTTGTGGTCGCTGTTTAGAGATGTGTTCGTGTCGTGCCCTTAGCGAAAATTCGATCACGACACAGTTGCTTAATTTGCCAACAATTGCTCCAAAAATGTGGCTGCTAATGATTTCTTTTATGTGTGAAATTTACTTTTAATTTTCGCAACACTTTTCAGAGCTTGCGACAATTGTCGATTGCATTGCAGCACTGAGAGAAGGGCTTGAGGGGTGGATCGGGGCTAGAGGGAAGGCGTTGGCACTTCACAGTGTTCTGCCTGAGCTGTTTGATAATCTTACTTGCACATTCTGCAAAGTGAAAGGCAGCAATTACACCAACAACAACAACAACAACGATTTAATTAAATAATTACATAAAGTTTCTTATTTTGCTTTATGACAAAACATATGTCAAAGCTACCATTGCTGACTGGCGGGTGGAGGGGAAACTTGGTGCTGGACGCATTATATAAAACAGCTAACCGCATATCAACAAAAGATCGCATGAATTCGCATGTAAGCGAAACCCGTCGACTTTCTCAGCATCAGACGCCCCCTCTAGCCACAACCACAATGCCAGCATTTGACAGAAATTATATCTGTTTTTTTGAGCATTTTTGTTTTGTGTTGCTGCTGCTGAGTCGCAGGTGCGCCCGTACAGCAAGTAAACGAAAGTCTACAAAATAGTCTTCCTGTTTAAAGTAGCAGCCATACACACATACATATGCACATACACATGAGTGGTGTGCTCAACAACCAACAGCAAGAAAAAAAAAAAACAGTAAAATATTGGCAACAAGGCACAGCGCACTATTAAATTATGTATGTATCTTAAATCTGGAAGTCTTGAGTCGACTTGACACACTGTCCCAGTTTCGCATTTATCGTCGCTGTAATTGAGTGACAAAAAGCAATTAAAATTTTACTACTACAGTGGGTTGGCTGTAAGATATTTTACTCGTAGCCACCGCGTACAAAAGTTTTGTAATTTTATACAAAACAGCAGCAAAGTTAAGCAAAAGAAAATGTCTAGAAAAATAATTGAAATTAATTTTAATTTAGTTATGGTTTATTGAATACATCTTTCTGGTAATCCTTAAAATATTCAAATTTTCCAAACTTTCATATAATATTAAAACAAATGAGCAAAGGAGCTTGACCACATTTCGCAGTCTGTAAGAAAGAAGTGAATTCAAAATTTCGTACAATAAGGTATTTAAAGTTCAACTAATTATACCATATTTACCGAATAAGTAGCATTTGTAAGAATTATGAAGTAATTTTAGAGTTCTTATAAAATCCACGAATGTTATTCAATTTGATGAAGCCGGTCGCATTGTTCAAAAACTATAGGCTCTTCAGTTGAAAATATTGGCAAGCACACAACCATATTTAAAACAAAAGACTTAGAACACGAACTTGATAAAGTGTTGCTCCATTTCCAAGGAACTATCATCAACACAGTTGCAACTTGAGTTGCCCAATCAAAAGCGTTCACTTCATTAATTCCTGTTTTCAATGAAAATCTCAGCTTAAACGAAATGTCAAATTTCGTAATTGTGTCTGTTAGTTGGTCGGAATGAGCTTTACAATCGTAAGCTGATTTTATTATGGGTGCTGAAAGCATGGTTTTGAGTATATTGATTTTAGATGGTTGTCTTTTTGTATCGAGACCATTCGATAGCCGAGACCACAAAAAACAAAAGAGCTTTTGGCGCAATCGCAGCGGCATTCGATTGTCTCGCTGGCGCCTCACCTTGAGCCAAAAGTTTGAGACAAAGGTGCCAGCAAACAAAGGTCTATACACATTTATGGCTCTTGTAACACAGATCAGCTTGCTATGTCTCTATAATATTTACCATCCTTTTTTTGCATCCTTCTGCCTTTTTTTTATCTATTGCAGTGCACGCTGAGCGCGGCGCTGTGCTTGGTGAGCGCCTTAGGGCAGCCCACGTCGCCCACAAAATCATCGGCCAGTGGCTATCCCAAGAAGGTGACCACTTTGAAGAAGCGACCCACAAAAACGCCTGGTACCTCAACACTGAGCTCGTCCTCCTCGCCCAGCGGACATCCACCCACAACCAAGCCAAGCAAACCGCGCGTTAAGATTGCCAGCAAGACGACAACGACAAAGCCGCCATCGCTGGCTGCCAGCTTTGGCAATTTGCCCGCTGATGATCTGGAGTTCATCAAAGAGCTCGACAAACAGTTCAAGCTGCACGGCAGCAAGATCAAAATCAAAGTGGAGCGTGATAATTCGACCAGCGGCAACGCCAACGGAAAGACCAACAAGCGCACCATCGACGGCGAATTGGGGTCAGTGACTTTTCTAATGTAATGTGGTGTTAGCCGGTAATGCTCTTTGGTAGTGCTTCGAACCAGTTCCTTATGGCGTTTTGATTTCAACACGAAAATCGCTTTTAGCTTCAGAAATCAACCTTTTCCCTGCGCTAAATAATTAAAAAATAAATAATTAAATAACAATTATGAATGCTCTAGTTGAGAGATTACGACTAGAAGACACCCTGAACCTAGTTGTTATATGCTGTTAAATCCATTAAATTTATCTTTAACTCTAATCAGGTGTGGAAGGAATCTAATAAGGAAGTTTATAAATACATTGTGTCTGTCTGGTAGTAGTATCTTGAAGATGAAAATACGTTTTGGTGAACAAAATCAGTGTTTCTTATCAAATTTGATGAATGTGTACTTTAAGAGTTCGCAGATGCTTATGCATATTGTGCACATACAGTGAGTCGAAGCTTATTAGGATCAGGGTCAAAGAAAAAAAGGAATTGCCTGCCATAAACTAATCATTCATTATATTTTATGTATGTTGGCAATTTTATAACCATTTTCTATAAATTAATAATAATGATGTAATCCACAAATAACATTTAATTCCGTAACTAATGAGTTTAATAATTTTTGTGTTTATCTTCCTCTCATGTAATAGTAATATTCAAAATGAAAATTAAAACCAATTCAAAAACAAAGATTGCGGAAATTCATCTATGCGAGTTTTTAAGCTACTTAGTGTCAAAAGTATTATATCAGCATAAATTTGATATTGGCATACTATCTTCCGTATCTCGAGTTACGTCGCTTATTTTATTCGATGTCTTTAAAAACGAGTTTGGCAAATCTTTCATTTTAATAATCCTTTGAGAGGTGTAAAATGCAATAAAATAATAAACAAGTTATGTATTTTGATCGAAATATAGAAGAATGTGAAATACATTTTAATGCAATGAGATTAACATCACATTTTGACATCGTGATTGGCGTTTTGCCATAAATGTGAATGGGAACTGGTTAACGAATGATCTTCCAATAAAAGCGAAAACTGCAGCAAACTTCACATTTAATGAATGGCTTTTGGGTTGACCCTGCATGCCACAAATAATTCAATATGATAATGTTCTGTTTGTCCACAGCTATGGCTACTCGCATCAGGGATACGACTATACACCACCTAAGTTTATGTTCTATCCGTACTCGCAGCACGATATACCCGCCACGGAATCGCCCGATATCTACACGGGCTACTCGCAAGCGGATTATGAGCAGCCGGGACTGACACAGTCGGAGCAACAGGCCCCCATTCATCATCAGCAGGTGACCAGCGTGACCATTGAGCCCTCCTATTCCTACGAGCTGAAGCCACAAACCAGTTACGAAACACATCAGCCGGCAGTGGAGGAGCCACGACATGCTCATCCTCAACTCCACGCGGAGCAGCCGCAAATTGATTTACCCCACTCGCATCAGCAGACAAGCGGCCCGGGAGTCGATGCTGCTGGCTATCAAGAGCCAGTTATAATACTCCGCATACCGGGACCGGCGAAGTATGCTGCGCACTTGCAAACGCTGCTGCAGCAGTATCTGGAAATACGTGCAGCACAATATCTTCAGCTGCTGCAGGAGGCGGAACAGCGCAAGCATCAGGATCAGCATCAGCATCAGCATCACCACGAGGAGCTGTCTCCACCGCAGTCGTATGCCTCGGCAGAGCAACACCAGCCGGCCCACTACCATCCGGATGTGGGCTTTGCCCATCAGGTAGCGGCAGCACCGCAGCCCGTCGAGTATGCCCCCATTGACGATGTCTACCAGGGCTACAAGGGTCGCCATCAGTCGCAGCCGCAATATGAGCAACCCGCTTCAGAGGAATATTATGTGCCCACCGGCTATCAGCAGCAGCAACCGCAGCAACAGCAGCAGCATCAGCATCAACATCAGCAGCAGCCTGCGTTTTACTACACCCAGCAGCAGCAGCAGGAGCCGGAGCAGCACGAGCAGCAGCAGCCGCAATACGAGAGAAGCTATCAGCCTCAGCTATATCTAATAGCGATGGGGCCGCAGCATCAATACGCCAGCGGACCATCGGCAGCGGGGCAGCAGCAACCTATTTATGTGCCAGAGCATGAACCAGAGTCAGCTGGTCATGAGCATGAGCTGCCCACAACCGAAAACAATCCGCGACCCACACACACCAAGGTCATCTTCAAGCCGCAAAACACGGGCGCTGCTGACTATGCTGCCAGCATGTATCCAATGACCGCCATTCAATCATACGCAGAGGAGCAACACCACCAGCAGCAGCAACAGGCGGAGAGCGGACATGCGGATCATGCGGCAACAACAGCTGCCGACTATCAGCCATCGCATGAGCCGGACGAGGCCATGGCCATTACGCAGCCGCCATATAATTACCATGCCCACGGCCGGAAGATGCGACAAGGAAAGCGGGCGGCCAGCAGGGAGAAAACGGCCGATCAGCAGCTGCAACAGATACGCGAATATGTCCGGGAAAAGCTCGGCGCCGAGATGGGCTCGGCGATTGAGTACAAGACGACGCAGCTGATCGAGGGTTAGATATTGTTAATATTATTATGTGTATATATACCATATATGTAACTGCATTGTTCGTTTATGTTTGTCTATTGTTTTCTTATCGTGGCCAGACATATATATATATTTCATTAGTATTTATTCTGTTTGGGCAGCTCAATAATTGATTCCACTTATCAGAGAGTATTTCAGTTATTATTATCATATATTATTTTCATCAACTATCAACATATTTCGAACTCATTTCGCGTTGACATTGTATCATTTTTCACATTCATGCCAAGTTGTTTTTGTTATTGTAACCCCATTCGATGATTTGTGCCTTTTCTTTTTCGTTTATTAACAACAAATTGTGTTAAATATGTGCAATAATTAGTTTGTATTGATATGTGCTTTTGAATTTATATATACATATATATATATATATATATATATATATATATATGTATATACATGTATAGTTTTGCACTAATAAAGTATGTAAAATTGATGAAAGCGGTTTTGGTCTTTAAATACCGTGCAAGATAGTTAAACTATTGGAAGGGTATCTAATTGGTCTACAAGTCAAATAATTACTACCACTACCACTACTGATTGCATCTTAGCTTTGCATAGACGAAATTTGGTCATTGCCCATTACGAAAAGCTGGCTACGCGCTTCGCTAATTGTGTTCAAATTAAAATGCTGAAGAGTAATCAAAATTTAGTCCGACTACGAATGCACTATGGTCAAAAAGTAGTTAATACTCTTGCACCAAAAGTGTAAGTTAGTCTGTTTGTCAGTCGGTATGAATGCAACTTTTGGAGCTTGGAAATCAATTATCGCAAATCGATAATTGCATAATAACATAATATAACATTTTGGAAGGTAAGTAAGCAGTGACCCCCTTTGAATATAGTTAAAAAAAAGAAAATGTTGGGTAACGCTCATTCTGATAGTGCAAACCGATAAGACGTACATCGTATATCTTCCACAATTTTAAGTTTAGACTCTCTAAACCTGATGACATGATCGACATAAGAATTGATATATTTGTAAACAATAAGTTTAAGTAGGTTATCATTTAGTCGACGAAGTACGTGTGTTTGTGTGCATACTTGCCAGCAATAAGTGGTAAGTGGCAAGTGGTATATCTGAGTCAGTCACTCTCGACCAACAGCAGATGGCAATTCATTTGCTGCCTGAAAGCATGCCACATTGTTTCGCTGCACATCAAATTGTCGCATTTGGCGGAAAGCAGAAAACACCTCCAATGTACTTTTAATGCGGAACATCTATCGCACAGGTGATCTTATGCAATTTGCAATGGTCACCCGGAAATCACGCACAAGACCGATAAAGCAGCGCACACAATAATATTTGAATTTGAACATAATTTTGGCATTTGGGCAGGCTTTTTTTAATTTGTTATTTGTTATTTGCATTGCTTTGGTGTTAAATGCCAGAGATTTCAAAATATATACTTTGCACACAATAAATACAAAAATGCACATTTAAATAACAACATGCGGCGATCACGCGAAACTGCTGCCAAACGAACAGGAAATACAGTGAGCAGCAACTAAATTTAATTATCGTACAAATCGATTTTAGACATGGTTTTTCAGATGGAGTTTTCAATTTCAATTCAGTTAAGCGGTTTTCAATGTGATTCAATTTTTGTTTTTCCGTATTTTCGGGTGAACTCATAGATTCTGCGTTTGATGAAGTATAATATTATTTTGAAGGATCATTCCAATTCTTATGATTTTTGCTTATCTTTTTTAGAAATTTAAATTTAAATTATTTAATAATCGCTTAGCGATACCAATATAATCGTTGATTATTCTGTGGACTTGTAAATAATAAATTAAATTAATAAATAAATTAATAATAAATTAATTCATATTTGACATGAAAGTAAAGCAACTTATGAATGATTTCGCATCCGATTACAGTTTAGTGTATGTGTAGATCGAAAACAATGTTCTATAAAATATATTTGCATGTTTTTCGTTGGGTTAACAAGTTTTCTTATAATTAGCCCAGTTTAAGGCGCTTGGCAACTTTCACCTACATCATTTGTTTACTTAAGAGCTTCGTTTGTATGGCCAGCTTAGCCTGTTGCCACATCATTTAAATGGGTTTACGTAAAACTCAAGTGTGCAAGCCAAACAATTAGCATAATCAGCTGCCGCAATGGACGGCAAATTGTGCCAATTTCTATCATTTTTCCTATTCAAATGCGGCAGTGGCAACGATTTGTGGCTGTTATAGTAGCTCTGGCTGCATCTCGACTTTCCAGTCGAAAACCTACATACATACATACATATGTACATATGTACATATGTATGTATGTACATTATTAAAATGCACACAAAATATGCAACATTTGCAACACAAGAGGCGCAAGCAACTTCCGCGCACGCGAAATGAGCTGCAATCCCAGATTTCTATCGAGCAGATGCAACTAACTGCATTTCCAATTGGCATCTGGATGTGGCTTTAATGGTTGCTATGCGTGACAACAAAGCAATCGTTTTGAAATTGAAAGTTTTATTCCGAATGTGGATCGATTGTCCATTGCTGTCACGTTGGGCCCACGCTGGGCAGAGTGCACGGGCATCTAGCCAGGATACCGGACCTGCCCATTGCCCGACCAGGTGGTCTGATATTTAACTGAAATTTCTCGCATGCGATAATTGCCACGAACGAAACAACTTTCAAATTATGGTTTCGTCCCATTGTGTCGCATCAATGAGTTATGGGCACTTCCGTAAGCATTGAGGACACCAAAGATCCCAACACAAAACAGATTTAAAGGAAAGCAAATAGAGCCAGCATGTACAGGCCATAAAATATATAATGATCTAAATGCTGCCATAACAATGGACCCATAAAACACCGCAGCAAAAACAACAATTCACTCACTCGCCTGCCAGCAGCAACAAATTAATAACTTAAGCGTCAGGCCGAACACAAAACGTAACATTTTCCAGCATTGTCCAAGCGTTGCAGAAACCGCTATGCAGCACAGTGGCACAAGCTCAGTTCGAATATGCCGAAAGGCTGGCATTTTGCAGAGTCTTTCTATTCGATATAGATTTTCTTCTGAAACCTTTCACTGCCAATCTGATTATGGCTTTATATTGACGGAATACAAGTATCTCACTACTACTATATCTTCTATATAAATATATCATAGTTAATATTAATAAATAAAATAATAAAAAGTAATAAGAAGAAGACTTAAGTGTATTTAATGAAATCATTGTAGTTTATTATTGTAATTTATATTCGATTTAATCAGCTACAGTTGTCACTAAGCTGCTTAGCAGGCTTTAATGTCATAAGCATAATTTATTCTATTATTATATTATTCTATTATTCTATTTGATATAAAGTGAACTTGGAGCTTAAAGAACATGGAAACTAAGCCGATTTGAGAGCTGCACTAAATGGATTAAGCCACTGTGCACTCGTCACTCGGCCGTTGCCGCCAGTGCAACTGTTGTTGTTGGTTTTGGCCATATAACGCGCATGCATTGCATTCAAGTATTCGCATTGGCAAGGTTGTTGATCTTCACATGTGGCATGCCCAGTCCCAGTTTCAGTCCCGTTGCCGTTTGCCGACATGCGAATATTGTGATTGTTTTGTTGTGCTTGCTGCATTGGGAAATCGTTTTCGTTTTCGTTTTCGCTTCTATTATTTGCGGCTAAGTGTGGCAAATGGTTTTGCCAGAATATAAATATAAATCATAGCAACTTGTCGGTTATCATGAGATAAACTTAAGTGAACAATGAACCCATTTCACCTCAGCCAGCTTATTTATTTATTGGCCACAATCGAAATTGTAATCTTATTTTTAATTCCGTTGAACAAGTGCAGCATCGCTGTGTTGCAGTTGCTGCAAGCAGCTGCGGTTTAAACTGGCTATTTAAACTGACTCTGATAAAAATCATCATATATTTTTTGTGCAGCTCTTTTCTCTCCATTAATTACTATGCACCCAATCAGTGACCATGAAGAAACAGAAACCTTAAAGCGCAAAACAAAAACGATTTGCTCGGCCACTCGATTAGCGTTTTAACAATTTTTGTTGTTGATCTTGTGCGAGTGGTTGGCATCTGGTGCTGCATTATAACTGGATAGTAACTGGATAGTTGTATTACAGTAACAGCTCAATAGCCTGTGGGCTACGGCTAAGCCATAAATCAAAATCATTTTAAAGAATATATTAAATATTAAATTAAATAATAATTTTAAAAATAAATTACAAAATGCATTATTAGCTTAACCTTATTTGTTCTAAGATTTGATTACTTGATATACATATGTACAAGAGCTCACTTGTTCATTAATCTTGTGTTCCTGTGTTTTTTTAGTTTACTTGTCGCTCTTTCATCTTTTAACAACATATTCTACTACATCTTCAAAATGATTTTTTTTTTTTTTATCTATTAGTCTTTTCTCTCTCCCGAACATGACAACATTAGTAATTCGGTGCTTAGCGGTTGCTCTACTACATTACATCAAACATTTATATCTGTCGATCTATTTTGAGCATATCCTTTAATTCCGCTCAATTCCCATCTATTTCGAGCTTTGCTTATCATTCCTCTACACCAGAAATATGCTAAATCTTATATGGAAAATTATGGGGCCATTGCCAAGCTATCAATTATCACAAAATTATTTGATTCTCATGTCAATACTTGCAACCTTCCCATAAATTTATCACTGCTGAACATTATTCATTAATAGTCTGTCCACCTTGACAAATAGGAGTTTACCCATTTGACCAAACAATTCTCATTAAAAGGCAAACTAAAGTTTTGCTGAGTAAGTTGAATTGTTTGAGATTCCCTCCCTCGTTGGGGCAACCTACTTTCATCCAATCGTGGCAAATTGAACGGACGCTAAAAATGAGAGACGCCAGCATTTCATTGAACTGCATTTTCACTGTGTGTGCAGCTTATGGCTTAATTGGTCAAAACGAAATCGAAACCGACACTAAAACCAGTTAAGCACTTGACATTTGATTTGTGTGTGTGGCACCTGCAGCACTCACCTTAAGCTCGGGCTCATCACACCGGGCGTATGCGTTACGGTTCATGATTATATTCGATCAGATCACGCATACGCAGTGCGTTAAGTAGCCGTTATAATTTGAATGTGTTATGGTAAAGGTGTTGAAGTTTGAGGCCGCTTGTGCCTCTAAAAAAAAAAGCGAATGTCTCTGTAACTGCACATCTCCTCTCCCCTCTCTCTGTCTCTCTCTCTCTCACTCGCTCTCTCTTTCTCTCTCACTCACTCTCGCTCTCGCTGCTGTTTCGGTTGTGCTTTCTGAGTGTAACCAGCATGTTTTCTTTTGCGCACACATTCGCATAAATTTTCCGCTGCACCGGCAGCGTCATTATAAAAGCCTCGCCTTGCCAGCTCGGCGCAAACAATTCAAATCCAGTAACAGCCGCGAAATGATGTACGCTATGTCAACGCGTTGTCGGTGCAACAAGAGCCTACTGCACCTGAGCCTGAATCGTTGGCTCTGCCTTGCCGCGGCCATGCTAATTGTAAGTAGTGCAATTGCAATTGGTAACACCAAGTGGCAAGCAACAAAGGATTTAAACAGTTGATTTCGTTATTTTTTTATTGTGTGCGTGTCTGTGTTTGTGCCCCAAGTATGAATTCAAAAGTGATTTTGTAATAACAACAAAATAGCTATAAATATACATACATGTATGTATATAGTTGTGCAATCCTGCAAGACATTTGAAATGTGAATTCCTTTTTTGTCTTTTTCTCTAACATCATGGATTAAAAATGATAAAGAATACATAATCAACGGCCCTGTGGTTTTACTATAAGCCTTGTTGTCATATGTAAAATATTTATGGTTTGCACATGAATTTTGAAGCAGAGATTCAGTTCACCCAATTTTGGGCATTATAGATTGAAAAACATTTAATTGTTAACAGAGGTTCTTCTGCTAATCAAAATGACCACAGTTTCTATCATTATCAAAAAATGTCTCTCATAACTGCCAAAAAAGTAATTTATTGATGATCTTTAAGTATCATAATTTCGTAATATTATAGACTGTTTTAATCTTAGAAAAGTGTATCATTTATATGAAATCAGAAAACATACAACGTTGCCAGATTGAATGAATTTATTTATATAATTTACGCCTTCCAGCCATTTAGTTTGAATCAGAAAAAAAAGAACAATTTGCTTTTATCAAATACTGGTTTTAATGATGATAAAAAAAATGGTCAAAGCAGAAGTAAATTACAAAGGACCTTTATATGTTTATGTCCTAAATGTTTCCGAATCGTATAACTGAAAAGCAAGACGACAGTGAAGCACTTGTTAAGGACTCATTCATGATCAAACAGATTACCACAAAAAAAAACTCCTGTATTTACTGAAGCTATACATTTTATAATAGCCAGCCAATTTGAGATTGCCTTGATCACCGACAGCAATCAGCTTCAATCGCAACAAAGTTGCGTGTCTAAAACATTTCATGTTGGTGCCACCAACCACCAAACTGAGTTGTTGCTGCTACTGTTGCAGCTTCATGCTTTTGCTCTTGCCCCAGCTGGGGCCAATGAACTTGCAGCGGACGCAGCTCAAGCTCAAAGTCATTCACAAGACCGAGAGGCACACAAAGCGCCCCTCCCCTTCACTCCAGAAAGCGAAAGCGAATTGGTTAACTTTAATTAGCTTAATTACAAAATATATAAATAACTGAAAACAAAAAGCAAATGGCCAACTCACGGTGCGCTTTGCATTCACATGGCTGACAAATCGACACTGACTGACATCGGACACAAAAGCCAATTACCATTTAAATACTCCACTTTGGCCTCTCACTCACTCACGCTCTCCCTTTCTCTCTTTCTCTCTCTCTCTCTCTCTCTCTCTCTCTCTCTCTGTCTCTCTCTCTCTCTCTCTCTCATTTGCACTTGCAGTTCTCAATACAGGTGTCGGTGTGTGGTGCACAGTCGCAGCCACGTATTAGTCGACGACCAGCCGGGAAGACAACTGTGGAGGACTCCAGCGAGAAGAGCGTGGTGCCCGATCAGTTGGCGCTGGCGGCGGTTCGCTCAAATGGACATGGACGCAGCTTTCCGCGACGTGGTGTTTCACCACACTCAAGGACCAAGGAGTCAACGTCAGGTAAGCAAATGCGTGATATCCTTTCATATATTTTTTACAACAAATGCAAAATAATGAACTGATATCTTTATAACTTATGGAAAGAATAAAACAAATATTTAAAATATTGCCCTTTGGGTACCTGATCTTTGCCACGACTGAGTTAGGAAACAAATCAAGTTAAGACTCTACCGGCGTATCATTATTCATCTAGCAACTTTCATCATCCTACTTTAATATATCAATAAATTCGTTTCTATAGAACAATTGAAAAGGGCCTTTGAGAAATTGCATCAGAAGTTCAAATATGATTCAGAGAAAGTTTGTGAAAGGTCCCATATCTCTTCAGATTCTCATTAGGCTCATTAGCTAAAGCTGAGTCTTGGAGATCAATGGCATTTTAATTATGCCACAAATAAATAACTGCAATATGTAATTGTGGAATGTATTATAAATAATCTCTCTGTCTCTCTCTCCTCCCTCCCTCTCTCTCTCTCTCTCTCTCTCTCTCTCTCTGTCTGTTTATCTCTGTTTCTTGAATTCTCTGCTCAGACTATAGCTACGGACAGCTGGAGTTGAATCTAATAAGACCCGAGCACGAAACATCTTCATTGCCACCGCATGGCAAGATCAGTCCTTACTACAGCTCAACAGTTGAATCCGATAGGGCTGCTGGTATTGCACTGAGTGATGAGAAGACAGCCATTCTGGAGGATTCGGAAACGGCGGCCGAGTACGTCGCTAATGCGATGAAACTGGCCTATGGCACACGTCATAAGGAACCGTCATCGCCGTTGCTCATTGTGGCGAACACACCGCGACCCAGCTCCAGTTCCGAACAGCAGCAGCAGCAGCAGCAACAGGAGCAGAATCAGTCGAATCATGCTAAGACGCAGGCGCAGGCGGCGCTGCTGGAGGCACAAATGCAGGCGGAGCTGCAGGCGCAGCTGGTGCAGCAGCAAGCTCTACTTCTAGCCGAACAGCAGCAACAACAACTGCAGCAACAAATGCAACAGCGACAGCAACAACAGCAGCAACATCTGCATCAGCAGCAACAGCAGCAACATCAACATCTGCAATCAGTTGAGTCCTCATCGAGTGAATCCTCACCAGCTCCAGCGCCCGTATATGAGAAGGAATCGTTGCCACACAACTATGAGCTGTATGAGACGCCTGTTCAGACCGATCCGAATGGCGGCGACATTGAGCGACTCTATCGCACAAAGTACTACAGTTATCCACCTCCGCAGCAGCAGCAGCCACAGCCGCAACTGTATCGCAACATTGAGGAGGAGGCGGAGGAGAAGGTGCGGGTTTCTGCATCAACGGAGATACCCAAAGCGGAGATAATGAAACAAATTGAAAAGTCTGTTATTAAGTATATGAAGGAGCTGGAAGCGGAGGGCAAGATAATTACGACGCCACAGGAGCTGGCACCACCAGCAACGAAAACCTACTATAAGCTCCTCTCGCTGCCCAACTCCAGCTCCAGCGGATCCGGGCCCAGCTCCAGCGCCTCAATTGCCAGCGAAGAGAAGCGCTACAGCAGCAGTACAGTGCGTCCCAAGTATAGCAATCCGCCTACTAGTGGCAGCCAGAGTCGTCAGCCTGGCCAGCAGCATGGTCAATACCATGCTCAGCATTCGCATTTGCATCCACATCAACAGTCGCATTCGCATTCGCACTCTCATCAACAACAACAGCATCAGCTGGGCAAGCAGGGCTCCAAGCCACAGCGCTATCAATCGGAGACGGAAACCGCATATCAGGCCCCAGACATATCATCAGAAGGTCTCGCACCCAACGTGGAATTCATTTACAAGATCAAGACGCGTGCCCCACTGCAGACGGCCACTGTGAAGACAGTATCGAAGCCATATACGCTGCCATTGAAGAGCAGCGCCGAGCACTTTGATCATGGCGCTGCACTCAAAAACATTGAGGAGTTCGATCTGTCGCATGTGGTTACAACACCCGAGCACGAGCAGGATGAACGCGAACGCGATAGGGAACGTGTGACAAGCAAGCCACAAAAACTGTATTTCAACTCGGAGATCTATCATGACATTAACTCGCTGCCCTATAAGGCGGAGAAGCAACGTGGTAGCAACATTCATGCGATTCAAGCTCAGGAGTATCGCCACAAGCTTAAGTCACCCGTCGACTTGCATCCGGAATATAAGGGGTATTCCGGTTACTTTGCAGAGCCGGTTTCCAGCAGCATGGAGCTGGCGGAGAAGCAACCACTGCCCAGCGGCTTGGGCACTGATAACGGCGACGATGGCTACCCGCTGCCCTATCAATATGTGCTGAAAAAGGAACCGCTATCCAGCAAGTACGAAGAGGAGCGCGACAGTTGGGAGCAATCCATGCGCCAGGCACATGGCAAGCTGGCCGCCAACGCAGGTGGTGGCTACAAGTCGGGTGGTGCTGGTGGCAATGTTGCCAGCAGCAGCAGCAGCAGCTTGGACTATGACAGCTACAGTCCCAAGTTCAACAATAATCCCGAAGGCTATGGCTATCAGCACACGTACAGGACGCAGCTGCTGCGAGGCGCCACAGGCAACAGTGGCAACCTTAGTGGTGGTGGCAAGCGCGGTAAGCGTGGCGGTGCCCCGCATCCGGCAGCTGTTGGCAGCCAAGGCAAGAAGTTACTGCGTGGCGGCGTTAAGGATCTTGAAGCAAATCTGGCGCTGCGACCGCCACCCAAGAATTAGTCTGTTATGTAGTTTATTATATGCAACATTTTTTTAAATACCCGAATCTTTTGTTGTTGTTGTTGTTTTTTTTTTAATTTTTTGTATTAAGGTAATTATAATTATTTATTGATAGCCAGGCACAAGGCGGGGCAGTCGCAGCAGCACTTGATTTGCATCCTCAGAGATCTGTTACCCGACCCGACTGGATGAGCAAGAACCAATTATATTATGGGCTAGAAAAAGAACAATTTGTAGAACACAATAAAAAAGATTGTTAATAAATCGAAAACGAACAAAAGCTCTTAGGCAATAACTAGCAAAAACTTTAACAGTTAACAAAAAGCTGCCCAATTGTGCTTTCGGCGAGTGCACTCACTGAACTTATTTCCACAGTTGAGAGCTTGCAGCTACGCAAATCATGTATTCTAAAGCTTTTACGCGTACACACTAAAGCTTACTTCGGCATCAACTGTTTTTTACTGACAATTTGAACACAGCTTTCAAAAGTTGAATAAGCGAACTGCATTTTTTGAGTTTGTGTGTAAGTAATGCATAAACCGTTATTTAAGTACTTCCTTTGAATTTAATTTGCCAAAATATGAGCGACTTGCCCTGGATTTTCAATAACGGAATATTTCATTAAATATATTCTAATTAAGCTGTCTATTCTGGAAATTGTAAATGTCAGAGAACTGAAATTTTATATGATTTATGATTTAGATTTATGTATACCATAGGCAAATTCGATTTCGACCATATTTGCTTAATGATCTTGGAGATCACAAATGGAATTTATGTATATTTTTATATCTTGTTTTTATTAAAGAACTCTCAATTACCTGAAAGATCCTTATACATAATACACAGTTAAAACGAATAAATGAAATAATATTAAGGTGTTCCAGTTTATAGTGCAAGCAGATCGGTACTAAAAGTCGATCTTGTCATTCCCGTTTGTCTGCCTGTCCACCATATTTAAATATTAGATATTTAAATATAAAGTGTAGAAGACAGGAAATAATTCCGTTTAAATTCAATAAATTTACATTTGCAAATTATTTAATATAGCTTGAAGAATAATTCGAATTTTTAACTTAAAACAGATACTGAAACTTCAAATATAATTTTTTGGTATTTCTGAAAAAAATGTTGATATCTGGAATAATTGGCTCGAAAGAGAATTATCTACCAGTTGTTATTTTATCTACGTAATGCCAAACTGATCAACTTTTTGAGGAAACTGCATTTGTGTTTGAATGTAAATTGCTATGTCGTCAGGTAGTGTTATTTTCCGCGTCATAAATTAGTTGTGTCGAATAATACTTTAGGCAGAATTTTATTTCAAAAAGATTACAAAAAAGTAAACACAAAGCCTTAAAAGTACATATTTAAGAAACAGACACTCATCTGAATTAAGAAAAAAAATTAAGCATTATTTGGCAATAGGGGGTATTGGGCAATTGGGTCTAGTGGGCCCCGCTTTTGCCTATTCGTGGTGCGAATAATGCTCGTAGTGCTCAGAGTGATGCACTGGCTCCTCGTAATGGCCGTGCTCGTGCAGATGCGATTCGCTGTGGTTCTCCAGCACCAGGCCATGGTTATGATTGTGTTCGCTCTTTGGGTGCAGAATCTTCAACTTTTGCTTGGTACCGCCAATCTCGATAGGCTTCTTGACCAGATGCTGATCCTCGTGCTTGATGTAAACGGGTACGGCATGATAGTGATGGAATTTAACGCTCTGATGCGATGTGGCGTGCTTGTGATCCACCTCGTGGTGCACCTCTGTTTCCTCATGTTCCGGCTCGTACTTGGCGTGCTCCTCATGCTCGTAGTCATGAATTTTCAGTGCGCTGGTTAGTGCCAAGAGCGCCAGACAAGGAAGCTAAGTCAAAAACAATAATAAAAAAATACACAGTAAAAAAAATTGAATTATTTCATTATTATTGGGTGTTGTTCGAAAACATTCAAACTGATAATTGTTGATATCCTTGATTTTAGTTCGTTTTTTTGTTTTTTGTAATATTTAAAGATTCATTTTTATACAAATAGAGTTTGCTTACAATAAATTTGAACATTTTTTTTTCGCTTCGAACACAAACACGCACAAAAATATTAATATACAAAAATAAAGTTTTCACTTGAAAAAAATTTGAATGCACGGTTTGATTTTTTGAAATCGTTTGCTGGGAATATTTTGGGTTGTGAACTCCTTGACGTTGCTGAACTGAATGTGGCTTGGCGTTTGGGACCAGATTCGATTTATACCCAAAAAATATGTGGCGAGCCGATACGAACGGTCCACGAGCAAGTGAAATGTGCAACACCGGTAACAGCAACCTCAACAGCAGCAGCAGCAACAACAACAATTGTGCAGCCGCGGCAACGAACTTCAAAATGGGCAACTACAACAACAATTGAAATTCAAGTCGTTAGCTGCATATAAGAGATGTTGTCGCTAATGCTGTTGCATTTTATTTTATTGTTGTAACTTATGTTGCATACAGACACACACACACACACACACACATACACACAGACAGATAATGATGCTAACACATGCGTGCGGAGCTCGTTCAATTAAAAGTTATTACATATATGTACGCCGCCTAGCCATCACTTGAGACAGGCGATTTTCCATTGAAAACTTGTTGCCAATTGCTGCTGGTGTTGCTGGTGGTATTGGTGTTGGTGGTGGTGGTGTGTGGCAGTCACAAACTGACGGGTTAACCACCGCCGCCACCATTAACCGGTCGAGCTCTGCACGAATATGTAATGCAAGTGCAAGGTAATTGAACAAAATAAAAAAAGTGTTTTTTTATATATTTTTTTTATATATGTTTATCCAACGGCTTTTAAAATAATCAAACTAATAAAGAAAAAGGAAAAAAAATAATTACAATAGTCGTAACATTAAGAAATTTAATTTAGTTTTATTAGTCGAAAATTGCTGGCATTACGCTAATTGGCAATTGAGTGACACTGATATGAGATTCAAATTTCATCTGGGTTTTCCCAATTAAGTATGTAGTGCATCTGTTTAACGAAAATCTTCCTGATCGGTGGACTGAGATGTTGTATGATTATAATTGTTGCCAATCGGCGCTGTTCTGCTTGTAACAACATCGAGAGTGATTCGTTGCAAGACTCGGGGTTTCTTCGCTTCCTCATTCATTCCCCAAGTCGCACCCAAGAAAATGTGAATGTGCAATTTTTACACTAATGATGATGGATGGATGGATGGATGGATGGATCGACAACCCTAATTATGGTTAGGGCTGTGGCAACGTTTGATTTTTGATCGAGTATGTTCACAACAACAATACAAAATGTATATATACATACATACATACATACATATAAAATATATAAAAAAAAACTATGCAACGCAATGATCTGCAATTTCACGGAATACTCAAGTGCTTTACTAGGGCGCAGCAGTGAAAGGCTCAGTGATGATGGCTGATGATTATCTAGTAGACTATGTACTCGTAAATTGTTAGCTGTTTATGTAAATGCCACTTTCCCAGTCTAATCGTTTCCATTACTAATTGACTTTAACTATCTACCAAGCGCATAAATCAGCTTCCTAGTGTTCCAATTATCATTTAAATGCATATTAAATAAGCATAGCATAGCGATAGCAATTAAAATGCAGTACGATTAGGTAATCATGCAGTGAACGTTACCACTGGTTCGCTCAGGAATATCAAAATTACAAAAAAGTCTCAAAAACCAAAAAAAAGAAAAGAAAAAAACCAAACACAAAATCGAAATGTAAATTTGAGCCGAACTTTGAAGCCGCTGCAAGTGTGTGAGCTATTTGCCATAATGGCGCTGTTGTTTCGACTGTTTCTATTGTTGTTTGCTGCCAGTTTATGTAAAATCGTTAGCATTTCATTGGGTTAGTATGCTACCATTAACAGCAAAAGCAACAACAGCACTCAGCTGCAATTGCAGTGCAACAAAAGTAAAAGTAAACTACTTTCCCACACAGTGACGCCAAAATTTGCATAACAAGCTGCAAGTGGCGACTGCCACGAAAGCCGTTTTAATTATTAATTTGATAAGCGCCAAGCCGTTTATATAAACGTATTATAAGTCCTCTTCCCATTCCCCCAGGAAACTGGTAAATTTAAAATTTCAATTAATCCGTGGCTGGTGTCTCCCTCGATTTCAGAGCCAGAGTTACAGATCACCGGGAATCTGCTTACACGATGCCATCGCAACCTCTCCCCCAAAACCAATTTCTAATGCAGATCGCTTATCGACAGTGCATTTTGTGTGTTTATCTTTGATCAACCTATAAAGCGATCATTGCTCTCCATCTTCCTGAGATGGAAAAGTGCATTGTTGTGATTTGCTTCCATTGGCGCAGATGATTCACCAGATGATTGGCCCAAGTGAAAGTCGATTTCTTATGTTAAGAATTCAATTTAGAAGTGACAAATTAGATCCGCTCTACAAGGGAATGTTGTCTTCGATAGCTGTTTCCCAAAACTTTTTTTATTCGTTTGGCTACACATTTTTCTAAAAAAGGTCGCACACCTGTCACTCCCCCACCCAAAGCAATAAACTAACTGCTATAATGAAGCAATTAGCCATTTCCTGTCATAGAATCCCCAGTTCCCAGTTCCCAGTGCACCCACATATGCCGCCAAATACAACTAGTTTAATCAATCGCCTGCTGACTGATATAAATAACATTGACCCACTGTTCAACTGGGCTCCACGGTATTGAATAAGTTTCTGTTTAACTTATACCTTGTAGTCACATACATATATATGTATTTATTCAGAACTTTTAGCATCGCAGCAGAAACACCAACAAAATACATAAATTCATATTTTAATATTAATTGTTACCAGAGAAATTTCCAAAATTCTTTAGCAGCAAAATCAATTATCAAGTCTGTCTCCATTCTTGTCGCTGCCCTGAAGCATTTATCACCGTCTTAAATGTATTTGCATATATTTTGTTTTTATTTTTAAGCAATTACCATTAATAGTCGTCTTAAGGTGGATTTCGGCGAGATTTTCCAGCTGACAGGAAATGATTCAGTCGAAAAAGTAAAATGTTCCACCTGTCTTTGACTTGCTGTTGACATTTGAAGCGAGTCTTTAAGATGTTCGCATATGAACTTGATTAAGTCATTTCGCATTTGTAGACGGCAAAAGACACACACACACACACACACGCACAGACCGGAAATTGATACTCTTACCTCGCAGCATAATACATACATATTTCCATAGTTGACGAAATAGATTAAACAGAATTCGAACGTTTCCTTTAGTCAACAGCCTTCGGTAAATGTTTACCATATCCAAAAATTTGACTCAACTCGACATTGAAAGTTTAGTAAGTGCACTGTCAGAAAAATAAGGATCATAACCTCTCAGCCAGTCAAGTGTTTTAAGTCTATAGCAAATCCACTTGTTAACATTAAAGTGCGAGGGCAAAGCAAGTAAAAAACACAAACCATTAAAAACAAAAAAAAGGGACAAAGCAACAGCGCTAACAATGAGATAAATACTAGTTAAAACCAGACAAAACAAAAAATAGGAAAATAAATAAATGAATAAACGCATAAAGCATCAGGCATCAGGCCCAGGGAGCAACAAAAAGCAATAGAATAAACGACAACGGCCAAGCAAACAATCAACTTGAGTATCTCGGCGAATCTTGAGTATCCACAGTAATACTCGCAAATAATGGAGCAATGAAATGGCCAATTTAAATCAATGTACCTCGGCCAGCAACAAAGCCAGCTGACTTCTTGGTCAACATAATGTTGTTGTTGTTGTTGTTGTTGTTGTTGTTGTTGTTGTTGTTGTTGTTGTTATTGTCTTCTTCATTCTCAAGTTGTGGAGCAAAAAAAAATAACGCATCAAAGTATATCTAATGTAAACATGGAAACTACAAACATAACAAAAAAATAAAGGTCAACAGTTCCAATAGTTACTCTGTATTCTCGATCTTAAGGTATCCCATACGTAACTGTATTTACTTCTTGAGATAGTTTCTGCTTGTGAGAAAGGTAATTTAATAACCTTTAAAATGATACTATCAGTAAATACTCGATGTACGAATGTAGTTCACATTTAAAATTTAAATCTTAATGTGGAATTCAATAAATCTTATTTTAATTAAGATTAAAATTCTTAACTACTGCCCATTAAACAAAAAATAAAATAAAAAATATACAAATTTATGAAGACCTTGAACCACTTAAAGTTGCTCGATCAAAAAGAGAAATATGTATATAATGAATATGTCTTACAAATGCAGGGTATAAGTTAATGTGGCTTACTTTAATGCAAAACATTTGCTTTGATCTTGCATAGAATTGAGGCTTTGCCTTGGGAGTTCCACTGACAATTACTGCTGCTTGTGCGTTTAACAAAAAATCGTCTGCCTGCAATTGTCAGCATTGATGAAGTCAGAGCCACAGAGCCACAGAGCCACAGAGCCACTGGGCCGGTATGACAATGATAAATACTGATTTTGTACAAAAGCATCAACAATTACACGCAGAGACAACAATTGCTTTTAAGCTTCTGAACACACACACATACACACGCACACGCACATACACACGCACACGCACACATATGAGCAAGCCTCAAAGAGTGGTTGGATCCGGGGGGATCTGGGTAAGCATGAGTGTGGGGAAGGAGCACATGTTGACATATAGCCAGGACTGCTGAGAGTCGCTGGCTGCGAGTTGGAGATGGAGGTGGAGAGTGGAGAGTGGAACGGGCCTTCTGCTCGCGGATCTGGCCGGCAAGCGCTTCAGTCTAGACTTTTCCACATAAAAGCCGAGCTGCTCACACGGCCGTGTCTGACACATTTTTTGCAATTATGCGACAGATTCGTTTTCAGTTACTGTTTTTTTTCTGCTTTGTTCTATTTTGTTTTGTTTGCCGCCTTTTTTGTCGCCGCTTTTAATGGTAGCGCTTTGCGTGCCTAATTTGAATCGCACACGGCTCACATTAATGAGGCGCGGACCCGACCCAAATTGAGGCAGCAGTCAGAGCTAAAGATGCTGCCGGATCCAGGGCCAAAGCCTTCAAAATAATAACAGTGACGAGCCTCAGCACAATGCAGAAGCCAAGCAAAGAGCGGAGCGAGGGATTATATTGCTCATACGACCCTTATGTGCGAATGATTAAATAGAACCCAGACTCTCGATGTGGTGTCTATGGAGCTGAATTCAATTTCAACGCTGTCACTTAAGTGTCACATTAACATAAGAGAAGAGAGAGAGACAGAGAGAGAGAGAGAGAGAGAGAGAGAGCAGCAGTACATAATAAGGACCAACATCAGCTCAAAAACTCTCGTCTAATAATATACGTAAATATATGTATACATAAGAATATTGCACTTGCCACAAAATACTTCCTGTAGAATAACCAAATGTGATAAAGCATATATTGAATACGTGGCATATATACATACATGTTTGTATGTGTATCGCATTACGCTGTTGCTGATTGTCGCACTTGAAGAAAAAGCCAGAAAAGGAGCTTGGCTATCTAACTTCGCATGTGGAGGATATTAGCAAGCTGCTGCACAAGCGTCACATCAGCAGGGATCTCCGCCTGCCGCGCACCTTAACAGATTTAACCAAAGCTGATCTGGTGATGAGAGTGATTAAATATTGGGATCATAATAGGGCAACTTAGAGCCTGGCAACTGGTGGTACTCACAACGCCAACGAACAGCAACTTCCCAAATGGTTTTGAACAATATGGCTTGGATCTGTGGAGCGATGCAGCGTTGCAGCTGAAAGTGATTGCCAATGATGGGGCAACTGAGGAGGAGTATGTGCTGGATGTGCTAGTGAAAGCGAAGCAAACATTTGGACTCTATTTTAATCCGAATATATCATATTCGGGTGTCCAGGGCCGGATGGATCCATATGGTCAGGTTGTTGTGCTCTGCTGCGGCACATTGCATTTGGAGCAGAGATCCATTGGTGTCGAGTAGTTTGGCCTGCTGCGTGCAACAATTGGAAGCCCAAAATGTTCAAGTGCAGCAAGTTCACCCACTCTGCACACCCTAGTCGAATGCGATACACTGCAGGAGGCACTGGCGCTGCCAGCACCTGGTGATACACTGGATCAGCTGTGACTAACTTTAAGAGCTCTTGATTTCGATTTGTTTTAAGAAATAAAAAATGACAATAAGAAATTGTATGTGTATATTGAATATCTTATATTATTTTGCTTGGTTGGAATACTTGATTGAAAATAATTGAAATAACTCCAGTAACTCCAGTTTTAGTATTGTTTTCTATGACTACGAATGCATGTGTGCAGACTGATAATTGGTAAGCAAACAACATTAGCCAGATTAAACTTGCTCGTCTGACTGGCAAAATTAATTGCTGTTTTTGTGTGGATGCGAAAACGCTAAACCGAAAAATTCGGGAACTGCAATAAGGCAGACATGAAAGCAACTACAACAAAAGCAACAGCAATTTGCAAATAAAACCAAACGAATTGTGGCATCAACAGTCGGACGACAAATATGCAGACGAACAAATGACATACAAATCTGGCATATTAGCCAGCATGTGTGTGCGTGTGTGTGTGTGTGAGGCAAACAAAAAAGCAGCTGAAATAAAATGAATTTCGACACTTTGCTCGTTTTTGTGGCTTTCTATAACAATAGCATTTTGTTGACATGTCTGACGAGACGCCAGTAACAAAAAACATATAAAAAAAAAGATATATCTATAAATATGTATTTATATATAATATAAATATGCATATTTAAATAAATATACTCTAATTTCAGTGCAATACTAGCTGGTTACAGGGCTTAAGGAGCCTTCTTGCATTTGAGCAAAAACATTTGAGCCAAAATTAACTGTGATCTGAAATAACCAATTTTTCCTGTTGTAGCCTGAACCCATTAACAATAGGTATTAGGTAGGTATATTGTTGCCCATAGTCCTTGTTGGCTTATTGCACCCGAGATGCAGGATAAAGCTAAACTGACTACGAAGGATTGATCTATTTATACCGAAAATACTCAACTTTAGGTAAAAAAAATCCGGGTTTTATGGCACCCAGGTGTCCACAATGTTCCTGCTCCTAATAAAATTTTCCCTAAAAAAGGGTACTTTTTTACATAATCCTACCTAGCAGGTGGGCAAACCTCAGTTTATTAGGGTCATCCATTCATATTGGTGGTTAATACATGTACCTACCATAGGTCTTTGGAATTTTTGAAAAATAATGAATAATTAGCTTATGGCAGGCAATTACATTATTTACTTGACGCTGAGCGACTTTCGGTGTGACCCACTGTACATACAGTACTGTATATTCTTGATCCATTGTCTCTCAATCTGTATGAACAAACGGATGTCAGAGAATATGAGTGGTGGAGATTTTAGATTTGGAATGTATGTTCTCGTACGCCAGGATGAACACAATAACATTCACATGCAAACACCTAAGAAACAATATCGATCATTATGATATTCCTGTTAAGACAAATGATATTATAAATTGTCATTTACCATGTTTCTTCTTTAAATCACTTTAAGAGAACTGATCTTTCATATCTAAAATTGAATTTTTGAAGCTATTCCAAAAGTTATAATTTCCGTAAATGCTGTAAATGTATTTGTTGTTTCAGTAAGAACAATGTATGCAACATATTTTTAGTTGCCTTATAACAAATTAAAAAACACAATAAACAAGTCACCAAATGGCTCCTCCAATACAGCAATCAATCAACCAATCAACCAATCAATGACACTTAGGCACTTAACTAGGGTATTGGCGAATGCGAACTCGACCCGACAAGGGTGTCTGGCCATTATAATTGACTTTGCAGTATATATGCGATTGGGGGAATTTGTAAACGAAGGTCTCGTTGATTGTCACCCATTGAATATACATTTATTTATTTATAAAATGTTGCAGATTTGCTTTGTGAACTCTCAACCGAAGCATAACAAAATTCATTTCGCAAAATGCAATAGAACTGCAAACACTATGCAGACTATATGTTGAAACCAATTACAGATGAAATCATATTATTATATATTTACACATGCCACAAAATGTTGACGATAATATTTTGCTGACATTTATGTGACAGGCTAAGCCGACAATAAATTAAAAGTCCGAAAATTTGCAATTTTCGCGCACGGTAAATACCTATCAGGATATATATTTTTGGATGCCGAAAACTAATTGCTTTGATATCAAAACATGACAAATCTATATTTAATTAATGAGATTTATAATTTATAAACTCGATATTGGAAATACTGCAATGAATAATGAAATTAGCTGATTGCTTTTTTGGCTGGCGACTTGAGTTCCAAGTTCAAGTGCCAATGTTCTGTCAAAAGTTGCCTCTGTTGCCATATATTTTCTGTGGCGGATCTGAGTACAAATTGAGTTTAAGCATTGTCTGCTGTTTATGTTGCTCCTGTTGCTCCTGTTGTTGTTGTTGTTGTTTTTATAAAAAGGAAAACGTCATAACTTTGTTTAGCTTGCTTTTTAATGGCTTTGTTTGCCTCTGGCTGTGTGAAGCAAAACCGCAGCATATAAATTCATCATAAACGTCGGCAATATTAACTAAATTGACGTATAGCTGCACACTCTACCCACACCCACACCCACACCCACACACACACACACACACAGTCAGAATAGGTGGCAAGTGCAGCCACTTTTGCATCAACTTTCAACAGTCAACGTCCGCAATAACTTTTATGCTGCCCCCGTAAGTACAATTCAGAAATATTCAGACATACTCCAGTTCACCCGGCGATCGGGCTGGGGTCGACTATAACATATGGAGCTACATACAGTGACTCACACCGAAACGTGCACAGCGTCAAGTAAATTATGTAATTGCCTGCCATAAGTTAATTATTCATTATTTTTCAAAAATTCCAAAGAAATATGGTAGGTACATGTATTAACCACCAATATGAATGGATGACCCTAATAAACTGAGGTTTGCCCACCTGCTAGGTAGGATTATGTAAAAAAGTACCCTTTTTTAGGGAAAATTTTATTAGGAGCAGGAACATTGTGGACACCTGGGTGCCATAAAACCCGGATTTTTTTACCTAAAGTTGAGTATTTTTTGTATAAATAGGTCAATCCTTCGTAGTCAGTTTAGTTTTATCCTGCATCTCGGGTGCAATAAGCCAACAAGGACTATGGGCAATCAGACTACCATTGAACTACGAAAACTCATCCTGGAACACTACAAAAAGAAATATTCACATCCCTAAATAGCTGAAATGGTCAATCTGAGCAACTCAACTGTAAATAACATCATTCGGCGCTTCGTCGACGCAAATTGGATTGAGGGCAAGGCCAGAATGGCACCAAACAAGGTTTTCACCGAAGAGGAGGAGCGAAGGATCACCAGGATTATAAGGGGATCCCCCAAGCTATCGGCTCCAAAAGTGGCTCAACAGGTGCAGGATGAAATGGGGAAAAAGTGCTGTGTGGAAACTGTGCTCAGGTTCCTGCGGAAACATGACTTAAATGCCCGAGTACTACGGAAAAAGCACTTTATAAACGTGAAAAATAAAGGGACTTGGATGACGTTCGCCAAAACCACTTGGACAAGGATCTGGAGTTCTGAAACACAGTCATATTTGCAGATGAGTCCAAATTCAACATTTTTGACTCGGACGGACGGAATTGTGTGCGGCGACAATCCAATACTGAGCTGAATCCCAAACACGTAAAGGCAGCAGTCAAGCATGGTGGAGAAAGTGACATGCCATGGTGTGTATCTCGTCAGCCGGATTCGGGAATTTTGTGATTTTTGGATCAACAATGGCTAAGAATGTGTACTTCAACATACTAAAGGAAAATTTACTCCAAAGTGCCGGGAAGCTAGGAATCCGAGATACTTTCCGGTTCAACCACGTCAACGATCCCAAGCATTAGGCCAAGATAGTACAGTCCTGGCTCATCAGGAACTGCCCCCACATGATAATTCCGCCGGCCCAGTCTCCAGATTTAAATGTCATTGAGAATTTATGGGCTGTGCTGGAAAATAACATCCGGAAGCATAGGATATCCAGCAAAGAAGACCTGAAAAATGCTCTGCGGGATGAGTGGAACAAAATCAGCCCAGAAACTACTAGGAAGCTGGTATCTTCCATAAATAATAGGTTAAGGCAAGTTGTTAAGGCTAAAGGATATCATACTAAGTATTAACATCCTTATTTAAGTTTTTATACGCCAAATATATTATTTTATTTATACTCATCCAAATGATGCGAGCTCCTAAAAGTATGCAACATTTTTATAATCCTACCTAGCAGGTGGGGAAACCCCAGTGTATTGGGGTCATATATTAATTTAGGTGGTTAATACATGTACCTACCATATTTCTTTGGAATTTTTGAAAAATAATGAATAATTAACTTATGGCAGGCAATTACATAATTTACTTGACGCTGTGCACGTTTCGGTGTGAGTCACTGTATATGCAGCACTTTTGCCTTAGATTATATTTTATGTATATTTAATATTTATTATAGAAAGTGACTTTTGAATCTTATAGACTTCAACACTAAAAAACAGTTCACAATTTTTCAAGTAGCTTTTACAAAATTCAAATTTAAGATTACAAATTGAATTATACGAAATTGAAAGGCAGTAATTAAATGAAAATAAATAAATAAATTAATTAAATAATTAAGTCTGCGAACCTGTACATACGTTTACCACAACAATCAGAAAAATTCGAAATTTGATTAAAATCACAAATAAAAAAAACAAAAACTAAAACAAAATAGTCTCATTTAAAAATGAATTCATCATATTTTTTTTTACACGCATTTATTTATTATGCTAAAACAGTTGCGCAATTTTAAGCAGACTTCGATTCATTGGTATTTCTCAATTGACTTAATAAATAACATTTTTAAATTGTATTTTTTAAAAGTCGAAAAGCTTCGTAAATATTTTGAGAAAGTGATAAGTTTTAAAGATGCTGAACTCAATTCTTTGAGCACGGGTATTAAAAGCCAGAGCAAAACAGAGCAGCTACACAGCAACAAAATGTAAAATACAATCTCCTACCCCTCCATGCCCCCAACTACCATGGCCAGTGTCCAGACTTGGCTCTGCTAAAAGCTGAGCAGTCAAGTTAATGCATTAAGTCGGCATTCGAGGCCGGGGCGGCATAATGGGACCGACGGCGTTGAACAACACACAAAGAGAATGTGGTTGGATATGGAGTGCTGTAGATAGCAACGTAGATTCGCTGGCTGCAACCAGTATGCAGGATGCACGTTGCTGGATGATTGCCTGTGGCAGTTTCAACTGATAGCACAGCTGCTCGCACGTGACTCGTGGCCATTGCTGATACTGATACTGATGCTGCACGAGCGAATCGATTGCACTAACAGGTCACACTCAACGGTATCTGTTTATATGTATATGCGTGTGTCTGCGTATTTGTGGGTGTACGTTGCCTGTTATCACAGGTGGCAACAACGAACTGCGCACTCTTTATATGTTGCGGAGATGTAATAAAGTTTCAGCTTGAAACTTGCTTAAAATTTCAGTCAAGAAGAAAGATTTGCCTTAATTTGGTGGAAATCTTTAACCTAAGCTTCAAGTAAAATAACACATAAATTTGTATGCATTGTCATTTATAATGATTTTTAATTTCTGATTGTGACTGGATCCAACATATACATTCAAAGTTATTCCATTTAAAGGGCAAACTTTGCAAATTAACTTAGACGATAGGGCGAAAATCAAATGTGAAGTGTTTCACACGGCTTTTTCATCCAAACTGACGCAGAGACTGTTAATGACAATGTCAAAAGTGGGATAAAGACAATCAGAAGAAGTGTTGCCATGATGAGATGATGCTGATGCCAAGGATACTGCTGCCGGTCATGACGCAGCTGTTGCAGAAGTGAACCTTAGCTGAACCGATTTGCCGGACAAGTGTTCTGCCGCCGGACAAGGGCTTTTGTCTATGTAAATAAGATGGCGCCTCGCAGACGAGAGGGAAGCCAGTGTGCGCCAAAGTAATCTAAAAGTTGTGTTTCATTTATTGTTAATTTTTTTTCAAAATAATTGCCAATGGCAACCATCAAAAGAATACGCACCCCCGGCCGACAACAATCCCCGACAAATTCTTAAGCCAATCATGACCGTAAAACATCGGCAAAAAAAACTCGTTTAGCAAACGCCAAAAGTAAAGGCATATTAAAGATAAGTGTAATAACACTCAAAATTTATCTGCTAGTTAGCAATGATACAATCTCAAATTAATATTTTATTTGTTACTAAAGCTTTATCTTCCAAAATATCATCAAAGAAAACGCCAAACAGTCAGTTACCCAATTGAACTGATTTCGAAATTTATGGACCAAGAAAATACGGTTTGGAATTAAAATGTATAATTTTAATTACGTGTGAATCACAATTAAGAATAATGCGAATTAGTCATTATACTTACGATAAATGCGAGAATTCTGCAGCAGTGCCACAGCTAATCCCTCTTAAGTCCAATGACTAGCTGGCGCACATCAAAAAAATACAGCCCCACGTCCCCATGTCCAGATTGTAAATTTTCAGCTATTTTTCGACTGTAAAGTAAATGCATTTCCATCAGCGTAATATATCAAAATCCGTAAAAGCTTTGTCACTCAGGCGAATAAGCGGCTTGCTCTTGCCACTGCTGAACCAAACATCGTTCTGTAAGCACCGGAATATTAAGGATGATTGACCAGCAGATACCCTGTACATAACGCCAACATTTTATACGACTTTTGAAGTATGACACTAGAAACACGACACAAAATATTATTTAATTATTTATTTTATTATTATTTTTTTATTTATTTTTATTTATTATTAAAAAAAACAAAGGAAAAGCAAAATCAGATTTCTAATTAACATTGACTGGCATAAATGAAATGCATTAATAAATCAAGAAATTCAGTTTTGTCAAATATAAATAATGTGAAATGAAATTAAGATTCTGAGTGTGGATTCACACATAAACAAAGACAAGTTTGCAGTCCTTTGAGTGGCAGAAGGCGAAAGATACTAAAGTGTTACATTCTTTATATGGGCGGCAAACTTATTTCTTATTGTTACTGTAACTATATGGTGTGGGAGTTGGAGTCTCGTTTTTGTGTATGAAACATTTTTTGGCTCAGTTTTCAGTTTGACTTTCTTTCGTTTTATGCGGCAATTGGCTACAAGTGCGCCTTCAATTTGGCTCGACCACAATGCGAGCTATGACAATGCTGTCTCTCTCTCTCTCTCTATATATATATATATATATATATATGTGTGTGAGTGGGTGAGTGCGATGTACACTAAACGCAGCATTGACAGCTTAGTGTCCTAAGTCCAACGAAGCATGCGAGAGCAATGCGAAGATAAGTTGTGAAATGCCAGACGTTGCCAGGACATGAAGCGGTTGGAGGTTGGTAGAATCTATTGGGCTTGAAGGTCTTCAGTAATCACTGATTTGAATGACACCACACACACACACACACACATCATATCAGCAAAATATGTTAACAGTTAACTGAATATTTACGACAATGCTTATTTTTTTACAATAGAATGAAGTAAAAAAACAAACAAAAAATTAAAATGCGATTTATTTATATATTTAATGTGATATTTTTAAATGGCTTTTGATTCATCATCGTCATCATCGTCATCATCGTCATCATCATCATCATCGTGGCATTGTAAGCGGATTACTCAAGCAATATTTTATAAGGTTGCTTAGTTGGTTTTTGCCTGAACATTTTTGTTTTCATTTATTTTTGTACTTATCACTAATATAAATGTAATGTAACTAATTGGAAAATATCGGTCACTTAAGGCCATTGAATAGCTGATATTTTGGCATGAGGTGAGTTTAGTGTTTCCTTACTTAACTTGAATGCAACATGTACTGACAAATAACTAGTAGATATCAGAGCTCAGTCAACTGGAGGAGCCAAGTTCAAAGGGACAACTTGACATTTGTGTGAGTCTGCCATATGTATGCACGTATGCATGTATGCATGTATGCACGTATGCATGTATGCATGTATGTGTGTATGTATGTATGTATGTATGTAAGTATGTATATGTAAGGATGTATGTATGTGCGCACATGTTTATATAGCAGCAAGAAATATGCCATAGAGGAATGAACTTCATTCAGCCTGCAGTTGGGCTTTACTTCAATTGGCATTGATTTTGCATAAAGCCAAGGCCAAAGTCAAGGCCAAGGCCAAATCACAAAGCACAGCGCACAATCCAACATATATTGCGTTAAGCTGCCTTTTAGAATTTTTTTTTTTTTTTTTTTTTCCTTTGCAGCGTACATAATAATTATATGTCGAAAGTGTGCAACGCATTAACGGAAATATCTGGGAGTCCATAATGTGCATATTTGTATATATATGCAGTCTGTTTGCCCATAGTCCTTATTGGCTTATTGCACCCGAGATGCAGAATATAACTAAACTGACTACGAAGGATTGATCTATTTATACCGAAAATACTCAACTTTAGGTAAAAAAATCCGGGTTTTATGGCACCCAGGTGTCCACAATGTACCTGATCCAAATAAAATTTTCCCTAAGAAAGGGTACTTTTTTACATAATCCTACCTAGCAGGTGGGGAAACTCCAGTATATTGGGGTCATATATTAATTTAGGTGGTTAATACATGTACCTACCATAGGTCTTTGGAATTTTTGAAATATAATGAATAATTAGCTTATGGCAGGCAAATACATTATTTACTTGACGCTGAGCGATTTTCGGTGTGACTCACTGTATATGCTATTCTATAAGCCGTACCGATCTAGCACAATGTATATCTAGCTATATAAAATATCGAATGTGCTTGCATTACATATTGACACTACTCTAACATTAGTCTCTCATAATAATAATAAATAATGAAATGAAGATTTATAGAGATCGACTATTATCTGCAAAGATCTGTTCAGAGTTCTTCAGAGCTAGCTGTTTCTTTTCTTTAATTTGTTGAACTCAGTGGATATCAGTTTTATTTCGAATATCAGTTTTTTTTTTTTGTTTTTAATATTTTTTGAATTTTGATGCCTTCTAAGATAATTTTAATGGTGCACAGCCCAGTTTATGCTGTATTTTATCTATGCAAGTATTGTGGTAATTTCGCTAACAACACAAATGCACAGAATATGTATACAAATATGTATATATATACAAATATACATATACATATATGTACATATGTACAGTGTATATATATAATTTGATACAGCCACATGCGAGCAGCCGCGTTTTTAAATTCTAATAAAAAATAATACTGTTATCATTTTGTTGCTTTTGTTCATATTTTTTTTTTACTGGCGCACTGTATAAAATTTTATTGATTACTGCTGCTCACACGCTTTTGGCAGGCACTGTTTCGCATAATTCGCTTTGCATTCAAATGGACAAATATGCAAATATTAATGAACACACGCGCCTTTTTGCTCAAGTATCCTGAAGACAGTTTAAGCAGCATGATTGCAGGACACAGTCAATTTTCCGTTTTCGCCTGTGGCACAAGTCTGCTCGGTGGCACAAGTCTGCTCGGTGGCACAAGTCTGCTCGGTGGCACAAGTCTGCTCTGTGGCACATTTAGCTTAGTGCTACTTCGTCTAGTAATGGGTTTATGTCTGGTCTAGTATGTATGGTTTGTGTAAGCTGTTGGTTTTTTATTCTTACATTATCTTTTTGTTGCCTCTATTATTATTAAACATCATATTTTACACATTTTCCACACATTTTCCAATCTTAAGAAATGTTTATTCGTGTATTTGGAATTTATTTCTGAAAACCAAAACATTTTTGCTAGTTATCAGTGACTTTTTTTCTGAGTGTAGTATTCCATCGATATTTCCGACAGCTAATAAATAAAGTTTATTTAACCAGCCAATTTTCTGAGAACACCTTTTGCCTAAGTTTTGTCGCTGATTCAGAGACTTTACTAATTGCCATGTCTAACAATATTTTTTTAAAAATATTACTCATTTTACCAACTAAAAAAATAATAGACTCCAAACACGTTTTCAGTTCATCTGCTGGCTTTAAGTTTTGAATCACAGCTTGATTGGCCCGTAACAAGATTATTCAATCTGATTGTCTCGCTGCTGGGTTCAGTTTACCAATGATGTCCCAGTTGATGCATGTCGACTTCATTTTCATCCTATATACATATATTTTGCGTACGTGTTTTCGATAAATGAATAAAGTTTGAAAGTTCACTTGTTTTTGCAGCATTACAAATGCGGTGAAATACATTCCACAGGAAAAAACAAAAACAACTTTTCGACTTACATATTCCGGCCAATTTATGCAAAAATCATACGCTCAAAACAAAAATAAAATACAAAACAACTGCTTGCATGTGCAATAGAGTAAAAACACATACATACATATATACACATACAAATGCACGATGCAAGCAGTACAGAATAGGCTACATGACTGGGAACGGTTCGTGGCAGCACAGTGTTCTCAGTATTTTTTAAGAGCGCGCACTCTCTTAAGCCAATATTTCTAATGCCCCTTGCCATTATTTTGTGGCTAATGCCCAGTATTGCGAGATGTACCCAGTTTTCAACCCCTAATATGAGTAACTACCCCTCGCAGGTTCAGTGCGCCTGCGCGGATAAAAGAAAGTTCTCCGCCGCAGCAGCTGGTCGGCTGGACTCGTGTGCGATTCATGAATGAAATGACTCCTTCCTACTTGTATGCTGCTGGGAACAGTTCGCATCGCTTTGCGAGTCAAGTTCTTTAAACTTGGCGTGTGCCGCCTTGCTCTTCTGTTAGATGTCTCGCTCCCACTCCCATTCACACTCCCATTCCATTCCAACTACCAAGTCCCCACTCGCCCTCAATAGCTAAGTGTGGAGCTTTGAGTTCAGTGACTTAAACTGAGAACGGCAACAAGGGAACTGGACGCTGAGCTTTCGCAATTAGCCGGCTTAAGGTGTGAGTCCTTATTTGCATGCATGCTAGCTAAATTGTTGAAATATTAATCACTTCGACACAAACTAACCGAGTTAATTTGCGTGCTGCGAGCAGCGAGCTGCGAGCTGCATGTGACAGGTGCTGACCAAGTGATTTAACTTCTAATCCTTAAATGGAGGCAAGTGTTGAGGCAGTCCAGTCTACGGTTGAACTTATCGAACCTTAGCAAATCGAATTTTCACAAACTTTAAACTGGAATTTATTTACGGTTTGTTGAAAAAAAAGAAAACAACAAATTCTGCTCATACTTTATATACCATATAGATATTCAGGACACTCTAATAATATTCAACTAATTGCAACTAATCTGGTTTGGAATCGAATCGAATTTTCATAAACTTTGTATTTCCGTCAACTAGAATTTCGATATTGCTTACAATTTGAAAAGATGCTCTTACTATATAGATATGTAGGACATTCTAATAATATCGAATAACCAAAATCAAGCATATCTCTTTTGTGCTGGCATATTATACATATACATATGTAGTATGTTGTAAACAGTTTTATCAAGTAAGCTCGAAAATTACAAATTTTAAGCAGTGCTTTTAGCTACGCCTGAGGGGGGGAAGCCTATCAAATTGATTGGTGCGTAAAAATGAAATGTCCTTGTGTTTTTCTGACACTCGTTTTATATCGCACAGAGTCTCTACATTTTCCAGCCAGATTCAACACTTTATAGGGCCCTAAAGTGTGAAAGAGAACAATTGAAATTTGTGGCAGCCTACAAGATACTAAATTTCGAATATGGCTTTCTTTGCCAACAGTCTTTACTGTACTAGCCTTATGAATAGCAAAGTCAGCTCGAATTGCGTCATTATCTGTTACGTATATGTATTTAATTGGATGTGCAGTCTGAGCTGAAGCTAGCAACGAGTCAAATCGAATGAAAGTTACACAAAGTTTTAAAACATTTGAACAAAATAAACAATTACAAAAGACAGATAAAACTTGTTCGGATTCTTTTCAAATTAGTTATTTTCATTTGTTAGTTTGTTGTGCAACAACAAACTACAACAAATTAAGGAAGCTTAGCTGAAATTAATTAGTTTTGACTTGTGCTTTAATTGTTTGGTTTTGGTGTGAAGCTTTGCAGTTGACAATAATTAAACATACCACTAGAAAACTACACTCAGAAAATAATTTAATTGCAATTTGGAAAATCGCTTTATTATTTTTTAAGATGTATAAAATGTAAACTTTTATTTAAAAAAGAAAAATCCTTTCTGAAATTAAGGAAAAAGTAATGAAAATTGGTCTTTAGAGTTTAGCTGTTGCCTGCTTTAGAGATCACATAATCATATTATTTATAAATTTAAAACAAATAAGTAAGCCTGCAATTAAGAATAGAATAATCTTGGTTTGACGATTCATGGCGATTGATTTTCTGAGTGTTTTTGAATAATTTTCAAATATTTTAGACTTTTTCTTTAAGCAGAGCCCAGGGAAATGAGTCCAGATGGTCAACCAAGTCTAAGCCTAAGCCTAACTTATTTCAACTGTAATGTGTCCAAGGAGCAGAAGCTGAAGCAGAAGCAGGACATAAATCGACCTTGCGGATGGACACACGTGCAAAATATTCAAGTGTTCTTGTCGACACAGATGCTGGGCAGTATCTGACAATTTATGTGGTTGATTGACCCGACCCACCTTATGGGCATGCCATGGAAAACGGTACTCGCACACACCTGCACACACATTTGCGTAAGCACTTAAAAACAGAAAGATCGAAAAAAAAAACGTATCAAAGACATTCAACGCAAAATGAGGTGTGTGCAAAAAAAAAAATCCATTGCGGAAAAGTGCGGAAATAAATATTTAAGCTCAATATTGTGCTATTTTTATGGCCATCACTGTACTTAGTATATGTGCAAGTGTGCGATTGTATTTTCGTCTTCTCGACGCACATAAAATATTCACAGTTAACGCGCCAGCTTCGGCCATAAGTCAGTTATTTGCTAATACAGTTATATTGGTAATGTAAATATTACAGCGCTTTATTTATACACATATTTGCAGCCATCTATATATGTAGGCGTACAAATATAGGATATATATTTACTATATATATATATATATATATATATATATATATATATATATGTATATATGTAGAGTAGACGTCATTTCGCTTGCCATTTTGTGTGTGATGTGTTAACCGCACCGAGAGTATTTCACTTCAAATAATAAACTTCGAGTGTCGACTCGCATATGTGAGTGCGACACCAGCGGCACCATAGGCACTTGAGTGGAGTTATGGGTTCGTCGCACTCATGCGACAATCTAGCGCCTCATAACTACAGCTCTCATCAGCCCGCAAAAAAAAAAAAAAAACAAGAACAAGAACAAACAACATATAAAAAGAAAACAAATGCAAAATTGCAAAAAAAAAAGAAAATGCAAAAACACTAGACGACGCAGCTTGTTTAGGAGATACCATGTATCTGACGTACTTTTAGTTACATTTAATAAGTAAGAGTTTAAAGAGTCGACACAGTCTTCAACTAACAACAACAACAACAACAACAACTGCTTAGTAGTTTAAAGATTCAATGCAGTCTCCTTAGTATTCTGATATGTAACCATAATATACCTTTTCTTATATACAGCATGTAATGGGCACTCTTAGAGAATGAAAAGTTAGTTAGTTTCATTATATACACTTATGGCTTAAAAAGTCAAAGCAGTCTCATTTTTATTTTAAGATACAACCTGAATATACCTTCTCTCATATATTTAAAGTGCAATGGGTACAAAATCAAGAAATGTGGGACTTTAATGTATTCTAACTTGAGTTCTTCAATTGATTCATTTTGAATGTGAATTTCAGTTTATACATCAAATGCAGCCCTTCCTATATACCATATAAGGATATTGGTGTTTACCCAGGATTTACTAACTTGCTGAATTTCAGCTCATTCTCTGAAACTTACCAAAATATGGTTTAAACAATTTGGAAGGAAGATTCCAAACTAGCAAGATTAAACTGAAACAGCAACAGCGACAGCTGCTGCAAACCGCATTACTGTTGTAAGACACAACAACAACAACAAAAACAACAAGAAAAGCAACAACTGGCAACAACAACAGCAGCAGACTGCTGAAATTTAATAAGTAAACGCTGTGATGTGCGATGTGAATAAGTGCGCGCGTTATGCAAATCAAATCTGGAGCTAGATTTGGATGCGTAACCTTAACCGAAACTCTATTCCGCACCCGCATTCGCACCATGGGGTATCAATTTTGACAGCAGCCCGGCTGCGTAACGTTGTTGCAACGCAATTCGGTTGCTTCAAGCCAAACTCATATGACAAGACATAATTTGTGGCACCAGCTAGGCAGCGGGCAGGCTGACAGCTCAAAGTTGATTTGTAGCTGCGCATTTGAATAGTCTGAATATCTGGTGGATCTCGAGTGTTCAAGTACAACTTACTAAAATAAAAGATTAGTTCGAAATAAGTAAGCTCGTCGCTCTTTTAAGGTTATAATTACAATTTCTATTATATATTATATATTAAACAATTTTCAAATTAATTCAATTAAAATTTACATATAATTACGACGACGAAACCGTTTCTAATTTACTTTTCAAAATATTGCTTTTAAATATAAATATTTCTGGTATTCGCTGCACTTTTATTTGAATTGTAATTAAATTTTTGAAATCTAACTAGTATTTTTAGAGCCTTAGCAGTTCTCGAATTATGTGCATAATATGTAAATTTATGTGGTCAATTTGCTATGCATTTTTGGAATAATAAAAATGGTTTTTTGCTGGCAACCTCATAAAGTTAAAATTGCAATCGAATTTTTTTTATATATTATTCGGGTTTCTGACATCAATAAGCCGCAAGATGGAGAAACTGTACTTGCTTACAAATAATTTCTATAGATAAAACAAAATTCTTAAAATTAAAAAAGCTTTTCAAAAAATTTTCAGAAATATTTTCTATTATTAAAAAAAGTCAAACACTTATTCGTTGAAATAATTAATCTTAAAATGTAGAAACAATCAATGAAATTCGCTGTCTCAGCTCCTCCAAAGTTGTCCTTTGTCAGGGCATAAATAAGGGAAAAATCCACTCAACTCCAGTTCCAGCTCTGAATAATAATGAGAGCTGCCCTTGTCGCTTATCTATGTATATTACAGACCGATTTTTGTTTGTACAATGCAGATTTTACTGATGACATTTTAAGAAGTCGGCTAGTGATGTTGATTATTAATGTATTTACTTTATGGGTTTCTAGACTCCACAACAAAATTATAATACTCTCGAAGGGATATTAAAGAGAAAAGACGATGTGGGTTTTATGGCACTTGGCTATTTGAATTTGGACTTGGTCAACAATGTGATGACACTTTCGAAATGTGCCGTCTGCATCCCTGGTGGCAATTTAAAAGCACTATGGCTGATTTTAATGGGCAGCCGGCTGGATTTGGCAGTCACTTTCGGGTGATTTAGCAAGAAAAATACGAATTGTTTTCATTTTGCAGACACTCGAATGTGCCATAAACATTTCAAAATGTTGCAAATTAACAAAAACCAAAAATGTGACAAGTGCCCCTTATGCGCAATGATAAACAGTCGACGCGATAGACCCTAAGAGTGAGATAGAGAGCGAGAGCGAGAGCGAGAGAGAGAGGGATGCAAGAGTAAATTTGAGCCTGTATTAAATTACATTTTATGATAACGGGCGAAAGCAAAAGAGCAACAAACCCAAAACTACTTGCAAGTCTAATAAAATGTTAAACATACAATTCGAGTGTTGTGTGTGTGTGTGTGTGTGTGTGTGTGGGTGTGGATCAGCGGCTGACAAGGATGCACAATGGTTAAAATTGACATATAAGTCTACATAAGTAATACTTGTATGTACTTGAAATAAGAAGTTTCTCACACTTAAGTATTGATTCTCAGCAACAGATCGGAATTGATGATGAGAAATATATCACCAAAGGATAAGCGCTGGTCAAAGGAATTTGACGATCCCTATATTACTAAAACTCTTTATATTTCACTTGTGCGTCCTATTCTGGAATATGGATCTTGTATATGGTCACCCAATTACAAGGTTCATCAGGATAGAATAGAATCCGTACAAAAACAATTTCTATTATTTGCCCTTAGGGGTCTTCATTGGAATACTAATATTAGCTTACCGTCTTACCACAGTAGACTTTTGTTAATAAATCTTCCTTCTCTTTCTGATCGTAGGACAATGCTTGGCGTTATTTTTTTACACAAGCTTATAAACGGTGAGATTCTTCGGAGTTAATCAGCCAACTTAATTTTACAGTTCCGATCAGAAATACAAGGAATTTTTTGCCTCTTGTTCTTAAAACTTGTAGTTCCAATTTTGCTATTCATAACCCATTTAGAATCTTGTGTCCAAATTATAATACGCTTTTTCCTTTAATAAGTTGTACTTCGTCCATTTATTCTATTAAAACAGTTGTCTTATCCTATCTTTCTTTCAATTCGCGAACTTCGTAACCGCGCGTTATGCGGCGCACCCCTCGGTCGGTTGGGTGGGAGGTGGGCTGCTGTTTTGCTTGGGTCCGCGCGCTAACAAGCCCGTGCTTGGTATCGTTGGGCCACTTGAATGTGCTGCTCGTTAGTACTTCAACGTCCAAAATATTCAAGAACACTTCCATTTGCACCCATTGTACAATGTGACTAATGGTGAAGAAACACTGTTGCTGTTACCATGTTATACTACCAAAAACCACACACCTAACATTTTATGCCTTATGCTCAAGCTCAACGATTTCTTCGAATCCATACCCTGAGTTTGTTTAATTAATTTAAGTTTGTTGTGGTTATGATAAATTAACTTGCTATATTTGATTTATATAATTAAATATATTGTGATGCGTTTAATTCTGCAACTAACTGTTGCCTTGAGTCACAAGCTTGTCAATATTTGATTGCGGTAGATGCCTCTACATCTAAGGCATATGATTTAATTTTTATTTTATTTTTAATTTTTGTTCATAGTTTAAATATTAAATTAAATAAGGTGAGCTGCTAAAATAAGGCATATTTTCTAAGTTTCCGTTCTAATTTTTGCTAAAGTGTCGGCGATTACTCACTCTAAGCACAATCGAAAATATGAAATATATAGAAAAAATAATCAAGTCATCTGAGATCTCCGCGGTGGCACGAAAACAATTTTGAGTCGTTTGGCTCATCGTAAATCAAAGCTTTCACCATTTGGCACGGGGAAATGTGGCAAGGTGTTGCCTGAAAAAAAGCCACAGCGATATTGCCATTGCCAATGGCCACGTTCGCATTTACCTATGTATTTGTATGCACACATGCCTTTTTTATATATTTATTTTTTGTTGCTTTGGATTTTGAATATTGGACGCTTCCTGTGTTGTCCGACACGTACATTGGTCCGCCTGTTTGCAATACCAAAACATGTCTAAGGTTTACCCACAGCTGCAAAATTGAAGGGCAAAAAAAAGCTGACTGAAAAACTGTTGACTGACTGAGCCAAGTGTGCTTAACTTGGATATACCCTATATAGAATGATTTGAATTAAACTCAAAATCATTCAGATTGTGGGTGCTATTTGTTTTTGGTAAACCAATAAATTTACTCAAGCAAATAGATACGGCTCGAATCGAAATCCTTAACCAGTTAATTCTAATCAATAGTAGGCACAAATTTGGTGACTTTACGGCTGTGACTCAATGAAAAAAAACGCAGCTTGACTTATAACCAAATTCATCAATAAGCTAACAAACCAAAAGTGCTGCTTACATGTTACATATTTCGGATGGGTATAGGGCAGTAAAATCCTATTTTACGGGTCCTTCAAATATTGGCGTCAGCAGCAACAGCAACAACGGATTCCCTTTCCGATAATCAACTGAGCGGCAACTCAGTTATGCACGACGTGGTGTTGTTCTAATGTCAAAGTGCAGCAGGACGACAGCAGGACGTTGTTCAGCAGTCTCTGGACATGGACTTTGACATGTGCCCAGATGACAACTTTTTATTGCATTCCGGTTTGGCAATTTCCAATGACACAATCAGTGTATAAATTTGGCAGCAAAGTGGATTGCATACGTCCAACGAAATTTTCAATTGACAGACTCAAGATTCTAAAATAAAATTGAATTCATACTAATTAATATTTAACATGTCAAACAGAAAGGAGATATTATATATATATGTATTTTAAAAATAAATAAATGACAAACTCTTATACCAGCGGTTTCTAGTAATCCACATTCCAAGATTGATTTTCATTATCGACACAATTAACTCCCAGAAATAAGTAAAAACTCAGTTGAATTTTAATTAATAAATATGTAATGTATTTTGTATGTATTCAAATGTTACTTCTTGTCGAGTTACAGGTTTGCATTTATCATCATTTTATTTTTACGTTTTTTCATATCAAATTAAGCTGCGCATCACCTGAAAGGCTTTCGGACCGAATTCGAATTCGAATTGTTATTTTTGTGTTTTTGTCTTTGTCTTTGTTTAGAATTTCGATCTGGTGTAAATAAATAAATAGTAATAGATAGTATACAGTTAGTGTGGTAGTTACATATTTTAGTTTTAGGCGCATAGCGATAAGAGTTATATTCGTTAATTGTCTCTACAAATTTATTATTGAACTTGCTTGCTCGGCTTCGGCTGTGTGGGTTTTTTGCAAAAATAATGCCTTTGCGAACGGTCAAAGTTAATTTAATACGTTTTGTATTTATGTATGTATGTATGTTTTGTATGTTTGTATGTTTGTATGTTTTGTATGTTTGTATGTTTTTGTATGTTTGTATGTATGTATGTGTATGTATATTATAATATTTGTATACATAATTAATTTTAATTTGTGGTTACCTGCACATTTAGCACTTGCAATATTTGAAATAATCTCATTTGCTTTCAGATTTCTATTAAAGTCAATAATTACACACATACATATTTATATGCACCACCTACATGTTAGTTTTTTGTTATTTCGTTATCATACTTATGCATTTATTACTTGTGTTTAACTTTTCGATCTCATTATGGTTGTCAATTATAGCAAAAATAAGCTCTCTTTAATATATGTATTTTTGTTTTGTTTTCCCGTTCATTTCATCATTTTTCCTTTGCTTAACAGAATTAATTCAATGCACAAATTTATTGTTCTTCATATTACTTTTACTTTGTAGCTGTTATATTTTTTGCTTTTGTTTTCTCTGAATTTTTTTTATTGTTGCTGTTGCTTTCTTTTTCTTTGTTTTCTTTGTTTGTTTAAATGGCATTAATCGAAAACAGTGCAAATCTCATTTATTTGCACATTTATTGTAAGTATACACATTGTTTTGACGACGTTACTTAAATGCATTTCATTTTGTTTTTACTGTTTACTGTTTACTGTTTGCTTATATCAGGCATTGTTATAACTATGCTAAGTATTCTGACAATCGTTTAGTACATTACAATAATGTGTTCATAATAATAGTAATCATAATAATAATAATAATAATATATCTATACATAGAAATCAAATTCAACGAAATGTCATCTCATCTTTACTCGTACAACGAATATTTGTTTGTTTATGTTTTGTTTGTTTGTTTGTTTTTTTTTTGGCATAACTGCAAATTATACATGTAGTTAATAAAATTAATTTACACAAAATTATCATTTAATAATTTATTGCTGTCTGTCTAGCGCGTTGGCAACCAAATTAAATTCAATTCAATTCTTAGAGTATTGCCCGTATCTCCCATTTTGACTTCCCTTCCACTCTCTCTCTCTCTCTCTCTCACTCCCACACTCACACACACATTCTATGGCTTTTCATTTCACCCTGGCTGTAAATTTGTTATGCTTATGGTAAATACATTCAAAATTCTAGTATTTGACATTTATCTGAACAATTTGTACGCTCAATCCTCACAACCCACACACACACACAGACACCCACACACACAGAGACAGATACGCACTCACACATGTACACATAACACAAAATTCAGTCTTTTTCATGTACATAGAGAACAACAGAAAGTACAACGAAAAGCAAATAAAGCAATCTGTATGCCATAGCTGAAGTAAATACATTATATTATTCTGCGAGTGCTTAGTTTAATTAGATGAGTAGTTTGAGTACTTTTTCCTTTCGTTTGTGGATTTTTTTTTTGTTTTTCGTTTTTCGTTTGTTGTTTTTTTTTGGTTTTTGTTTTAATTTCAGATAGTTTGACCGCACTTTGTATTGCTTGGCTTAATTAAAGTAAATGTATTGAATTCGGCTGGATCAACAATGGACATGCGTGTCCTTAGTCCTTAGTCCTTAGTGTGTGCTGTGAGGTGCATGAGAATATATGCATATATAAGACATTATTATTTAGATATAAATTGGCGTCTCCTGGCCGGTGAGCAAACGAAACATGGACGTGGGCATCGTTTTCATCAAAATCTGCAAGCAAAATGAGCGAAAATGTATGTACAATGAAACAAATATGTATGCCTGATGATTTATGAGCATGTCACTCACCTCGCCCACAGATGAAGACAACAGCTTGACGATGGTATCGTGTGGCACAGCCACAACGCTTTGATTATTAATCTCGATGATTCGATGGCCAACGCGGACACCGCCGCGCTCAGCAATGCCGCCACGCAGAAGGCTGCAGATCTATAAAGAAGATATAGTTAGATATTATATATTCACATCTACACCAGATATACAGTGAGTAGAAGCTTATTCGGGCCAGTGTCAAAGAAAAAAAGGAATGGCCTGCCATAAGTTAATTATTTAATACTTTTCAAAAATTCCAAAGACCGATGGTAGGTACATGTATTAACCACCAATATCAATGGATGACCCTAATAAACTGAGGTGTGCCCACCTGCTAGGTAGGATTATGTACAAAAGTACCCTTTCTTTAGGTCGATGCTTATTCGGGCCAATTACATTGTGGACACCTGGGTGCCATAAAACCCGGATTTTTTTACCTAAAGTTGAGTATTTTCGGTATAAATAGATCAATCCTTCGTAGTCAGTTTAGTTTTATCCTGCATTTCGGGTGCAATAACCCAACAAGGACTATGGGCAATCAGACTACCATTGAACTACGAAAACTCATCCTGGAACACTACAAAAACGGATATTCACATCGCCAAATAGCTGAAATGGTCAATCTGAGCAACTCAACTGTGAATAACATCATTCGGCGCTTCGTCGACGCAAATCGGATTAAGGGCAAGGCCAGAATGGCACCAAACAAGGTTTTCACCGAAGAGGGGAGCGAAGGATCACCAGGATTATAAGGGGATCCCCCAAGCTATCGGCTCCAAAAGTGGATCTACAGGTGCAGGATGAATTGGGGAAAAAGTACTGTGTGGAAACTGTGCTCAGGTTTCTGCGGAAACATGACTTTAATGCCCGAGTACCACGGGAAAAGCACTTTATAAGCGTGAAAAATAAAGGGACTTGGATGATGTTCACCAAAAACCACTTGGACTCGGATCTGGAGTTCTGGAACACAGACATATTTGCAAATGAGTCCAAATTCACCATATTTAACTCGGACGGACGGAGTTATGAGTGGCGACAGCCCAATACTGAGCTGAATCCCAAACACGTAAAGACAACAGTCAAGCATGGTGGAGGAAGTGACATGGCATGGGCATGTATCTCGTCCGCCGGATTCGGGAATTTTGTGATTTTTGGAACAACAATGGCCAAGAATGTGTACTTCAACATACTAAAGGAAAATTTACTCCAAAGTGCCGGGAAGCTAGGAATCCGAGATACTTTCCGGTTCTACCAGGACAACGATCCCAAGCATAAGGCCAAGATAGTACAGTCCTGGCTCATGAGGAACTCCCCCACATGATAATTCCGCCGGCCCAGTCTCCAGATTTAAATGTCATTGAGAATTTATGGGCTGTGCTGGAAAATAACATCCGGAAGCATAGGATATCCAGCAAAGAAGACCTGAAAAATGCTCTGCGGGATGAGTGGAGCAGAATCAGCCCAGAAGCTACCAGGAAGCTGGTATCTTCCATGAATAATAGGTTAAGGGAAGTTATTAAGGCTAAAGGATATCATACTAAGTATTAACATCCTTATTTAAGTTTTTATACTCAAAATATATTATTTTATTTAAAATGGCCCGAATAAGCATCGACCTAAAGAAAGGGTACTTTTTTACATAATCCTACCTAGCAGGTGGGCACACCTCAGTTTATTAGGGTCATCCATTGATATTGGTGGTTAATACATGTACCTACCATCGGTCTTTGGAATTTTTGAAAAATATTAAATAATTAACTTATGGCAGGCCATTCCTTTTTTTCTTTGACACTGGCCCGAATAAGCTTCTACTCACTGTATACTGTATATATATATACAGAAACCAATTTTTGTTTGGCTAACTAACTGACTCCTATTATATATACATTTTACGATCTAAATCTTCGCTTTACATACTCTAACCGCAAGCAACAAGTTAAATTTCATATCGGGCTACTTACCACTCCATTTTGTACGCTAAAGCCTAGTTGAAAGAGGGCTTTGGGCCGAAGGATCTTGACCTCGACGACAGGCGGACAGGGCACAACGGTGAACTTGACGGCAGTTTGATTTTTGGCATTGCGTATGTAGCTCTGGCAGGTGGACAGCGGCAATCCGACGAGGCTCATGCCATTGATGGCTATCAACTGATCGCCAATGTTTAATTGTCCGCAACGAGCAGCGGCTCCACCGGACATTAAATTGGCAATAACTACGGTCGGCAGCATCGAGCCCCAGCCGCTCTCGACGATGACAACGCCGAGGATTTCGCCCTTGGCCTTGGGCACAACAACCTCCTTTTGGAGTTCCTTTTTAGCGAAGATCTCCAGCTCGTCGCCGAATATCTCCTGACTGTTGAGCACTTCCTGATAGTCCATCTCCTTGGCCAGATTCTCATTCTCAATGCCGTTGGCCTTAAGGAACTCCATGTACGCCACCTGAAAGGCCTGTCCAATCGATTGCGCTATGAATTGCGCCTCATCGCTCTCAAACACATGGCATATCATTTTGGGGGTGCGATTGTGCTTGTTAGAGGAGCCGCTCTCCTTGCTGATTTCCTTCAGCGGCTCTCCATCGATTGTGTCGGCCTGCCCTGGACATGAGAGGGAATCGACGACAACGCCACTACCATTCGGTATGAAGCGCCGACGAGCCATCAACACAACGAGATCACCAATGTCAGCTATGTAGGAGATGGTGCGCAGTGCATGATCCATCATAATCTCCTTGAGGTCCGTATTGAGCACCATTATCTTCTCGGTTGATATGAACAGATCCACCTCGGTGCTGGGCTGACTTTCGCCCTCGGGCGCCTGTCAACAAAAACAAACAACAACATTTAAAACTATTCACAGAATTGGGACAACACTCAGTTCTAAGTGTTAGGTTCGTGTTTATTGCTTACCAAAGCCTAAACATATCAAGGAGTGAGCAGCATGGGTTGTTATTAATATTTTTGTTTATTGTTTGTTTATTTTTTTTGGGTTGGGGAATGGACGAGAAAACGAGACGTTTATATAGACGAATAGAGAGATAGAGATAGAGACAGAGATAGAGATAGAGATAGAGACAGAGCCACAGTTAAACGAGCATAATTTTTGCTAAAGGAGCGCAACTGAACAAATGAAACAATTGAAAATGAACTGAGCTGATGGGCTCGATCTACACACCTTTATGCGGGAAACGGCCTCCTCGGCCTGCATCATACGGGTTGATTTCGTCGGCTGACCCTCGCACACTAGCTGCGTGGAGCCCAGATATCGGGCGCGAAACAGAACGCCCTCGATGAGCACTTTGGGTTCCAACAAACCTGATAATGATCAGATATAAATCATTTAGTTTGGCAAATAACTAAGTAAATATATATATATAAATATATATATATATATATAAATATATATATACAAAAATACATATATATAAATGTGTTAATATATACAGGTATAGTTTCTAGTCTAATCGAACTGGTTTCAAGTAATTTTTGGATTTTTGTTAACAACAGCGAACTAAAACTTTTAGATAGTTATTTTATACCCTTGCGGACATCTCCGGCCCCATATATATATATATACATACTCCGAATCGACAATAGTGTAAGTGCTTAAGCTATCTAAATGAAACTTGGAGTATATACGTATTTTTTGCTTCGGACTAAAACTTAAATGTCAGCAGATTAAGCCCGATCTACAAGTGTATGTAATCCTCGGTTGAATGTACTTTGGAATTCTGGGTTGTCTGATAATCTATATATATATATATCTGATGCAATTACATTTTGCATGATGTTACTTTTTAGTCGCATAATCGAATACGTATGCCTATGTCTGCTTAAACATGCATGCAGCGCAAACATAGTGTATGAGTTAAGTATAAATTAAGCAAATTATGTTTTGGCTGTTTGGGCTATGAGTGGGCAAGGGAAAACGAGATCGAGAGAGAGACAGAGAGAGAGAGAGAGACAAGAGAGATTGGGATAGGGAGAAAGATATATAGCGCATTCACTTACATGGCAGGCACCACACCATCAATTACAGAAAATGAAAATTTCAATATGCAGCGTTTGACAAAAAGAAAAATGTGAAAGTCAAAAATTGTTTGATTGAGAAGTACAGAGCAGACAATAGATTGATTCATCGTTTTGTGTGGGGGGCGTTTCTGCACGCAGACACACACACACACACACATAGACGATAACAATAACAATAACAATGAGAATGACAAATAAGGGACACATATGGATATGCCTCGCCTGACTTACCCTCCTTGTTGCGTGAGTGGGCTTTCTTATCGGTGTTGGCCGAGTCCTTGAGCGATTTGATGGAGCCCGTGGGGCTCTTTGAATATTGCAGCTTCTCCGGTGAACTGAGCGATACATCCGCCGTGCCCACAATTTGGCAGATGTCCGGCGAATTGGCCGTCAGCGAAGTGCCAATACCCTGCCGTATGGTTGCCGTCGAATAGGTCTGCGGCTTGGGATTGCTATTGTTGTCGCTGATATTTATGCTGCTGCTGCCGTTATTATTGATCAAGCCATTCGCATTGCTGTCAGCGGTGCCGGTCAATGATGTGGTCTACACAAGCACAAGCACAACCAGAAGTTGGCAAATTAATACTTTCATCTTTCATCTGTACAAATCGAATACACTTACCTTTTCCGCAAAGAAGTCCTGCTGGCCCAGCAGACGATCCGTTTCCAGATCAGTGTCCGCTTCCTCATCTTCGAGGCGTATCGCCGGCGTTGCCGTTGTTATTGCTGTTGTTGTTGTTATTGTTGCACTCTTGCGCGGCACCCAAACTGGCGAATCCGGATCCGGGGGCAGCACTTCATCACAGTACTTGAGCTTATCGGGTTGTGCTTTAGCGCGCTGCAAAGCGGAGCGTATCTCTTTCATGGCTTCTTGTATCTCAACTGGAGCCGCAGCTGCTGCTGTTGTTGTTGCTGCTGTTGTCACTGCTGTTGTTGTTGCTGCTGCTGTTGTTGCTGCTGTTGATGATGTTGATAACGAAGATGATGATGGCTTGTTGCTGGCCGACGGTGCAGCCGCATAAACTGGACCGTAGTGTGTTTCTGTTTCAGCGGGACTGTCACTATCAGCAGACACCGCCAACTGCGGCTCCAAATCTTCCGCACACTGCTCAGGCGATGGTGTGATCGATGGCGTTTCGGGCAACTGCGTCGGCAACACAAACTCGATCGGCTGTGAGCCATCTGTTGCTGCTGCTGCTGCTGCTGCTGTTACTGCTGTTGCATCTGTAGCACTATTGTATTCATTTTGCAGTCGTTCCCTGTCGCTGTTACCATTGTGTTCGTGCTCGTGAATGATCTGCTGCTGCTGTTGCTGTTGAGGTTGCTGTTGTTGCTGCGGCTGCTCTTGTTGCTGCTGCGACTGCTGTTGCTTGTCGCAGACGACGGATACATTGTTTTCGGTATCAGAGGCATGTCCACTGCTGAGGCCATCCTCCAGCACGGGCATGCTGGTGTAGAGCTTACCATAATCGGTTGTCGTACAATTCATATCATTGGAGAGGCTGTCCAAATCGCCGCAATTCGAATCGTAATCCGTCGTCTCTGGCGATAATGTAAAGTTCCGTGAATGCCGACGCAGATTTGCTTCCAGTTCAGTGTCGGCCAGATCGCCGCTACTGCGACTGTTCGAATCGATATACAACTCGATGTCGTTCTGCTCCTGGTAGGCATTATGCTCACTTGTCTGTAAAAAGAAAATCGATTGTCGGTCAGTGTATCGAAAAATGTAAACGATTTTCTTGATGACTTCCTAAGTAAGCTAAAGTTTATACGAAGTTTATATACCCATACAGATCTAAGTCCATCTGCTCACATATAAATTTCACCATGAATTTTAAAAATCGAGCAGATTCTATCCATGATCGAATGTCAGTCGTAGAAGGCAGAATGTGGCTAGGACTCACCTGCATTCTGGGGGAACGGTGAACCATGTAGAGCTCGTCTTTGGGTATTCTAGCTAGACGCTGGCCAATGTAAGATTGCTCGATATGTTTATCCACATCGCAAACGCGCGGCTGCGTCGTGTTGTCCTGCGGGAAGAGAGAAACAGTGAAAAAATTATGCGTTTATTTGGTGACGAATTTAGTTGGCAACTTACCGAACCGGCCACATCCTCGCCACTTTCCGTTGTGTAGTCGGCAAAGCGCTTCTCGTCATCTTCGTCATCCGGATTGCCTTTGAAGAACTCCTCGAGCACTTTGCGCGTTTCAGAGAACTCGTACAGATAGTCAAAAGTGGGCGTCTTTGAGGATGCCGTTGCGTTCGTACCATGCTCATGATCAATCAAGTCAATCAAATTGCCAACGGATGCCTTGCCAGCGAGGCTGCCCCGCACATCATTATCCGCTCGCTGCTTGGCAGGTGAGACGCGCTGCGGAAAGCCGGGCGGTCGTTTTGGGTAGCCAACACTTTTACCCGACTGATTGCCAAATCGACGCGGCGAACCCTCATAATCGGCAATAGGCAGCTGCCCAATCATCTTTGTTACCTTGAGTACATCCTCATTGCTGCCTCTATCTGGGGCAGCCAGCACCGCGGGCTTGTTCATCCAATTCGTGTCGATGTCGTCGAATACAACAATCTCGCCATCTCGCAGACACTGCCCATCGGCCTTGCCCACATCCGTCGGCGAGCCGGGACTCGCCAGGCCCTGTGAGTAATCAAAAAGCAGAGAGCAAAAGTAATTAAACATAAATTAGTTTAGTTTCCAATAAATACGTTTACATTTTCAAAACTCACACGCTTTGAAACTATTTTCCTTTCTACGGGTCAATAATAATAATTTCAAATATATTATATTGCCACAAAACCAATTATTGAATGTCTAAACACAAACGTAACACTTTGATTACAGTCTTTTCAATTTTCGAGAATGTTTTGCAATTTGAACATGTATCCATTAATCGAATTTCGAAGTCTATTCCATAGATTCAATTTACATCAAAATAGTTTAGTGATCTTTAGTGTCTTTAATTGCGTTAAACAGTTTGCAACAAAATTATAAAACTTGTGCAACTTGTGTCACAAGTTGAAAGTCGATTCTAGTTTGGGGCTTACATGCATACATGCATGTTATTAGATATCTGCTAACTATTGAGCTAACTGTTTGTTTCTTAACTTGTCTACTGCTAACCGAAGTTTCCTTTCCGTTTTTGTTGTTTGTTTGCTTGCTTGTTTGTGTGACCATCTCACCTCTGGCTCAAACTGACTGCTGCCTGGGCTGCGACCGACGCGTATCTGATGTGGATGCGGCCGTTGGTAATAATATGCTGAATGCTGCTGCTGTTGCTGCTGGTGGTGCTGCTGCTGTTGATGCTGCTGGTGGTGGTGCTGGTGGTGGTGCTGCTGCTGTTGCTGGGTATTAAGGTAGCCAGGCAGCTGATGGGGCGGCGACATCTGCTCGAATGCCTGATGATGATGATGCATCGGCGTATATTGCATATCAGCATTCAGATCCGGTGAGTTCAGCACAGTGCTGGCCGGCGTCACGTTTGGGCTACGTGTGCGCATCTCCCATACGTAGCGCTCCTGTGAAACTGCCTGCTTGCCAAAGTTCATATGGAGGTCCGCATGACCACCACCGCCGCCGCTGCCGCCGCCGCCAGTTAAATGATTCACGTTTGGTTCCATCGAATCGTTGCTGCTGTCACTGCAGGAGTTCATACTGAGCGCGTTATGTGCACGCTCGGGGGACACGCTCGGGATGTTAACGGGGCGTTGCTTGGATGCTGGGCGCTGGATGCTCTGTTCTGGAGCGGCTTGGGCTACCTTTCAGCAGCCAGTGGTTATCTCAACTGCCGCTGCTGACATGCTACGCTTGGAGTCAGATGCCTGAAAAACATATCAAAACCGCTGCGATTACTATGACCAGCAGTGACAAATTCAATCTCTGATGATCTAATCTAATGAATAGTCCAATGAATCACTTTACTTGCATGTTCTCCTCATTGTTGTTGCTATTTATTTTATTTTACTTTATTTTTCTGTTGTGTTTTGCTGGGAGTTTGCATAAAAATCAATGCACAAAGTGCCAATTAACCCAATAAAATTCCACACGTGTTAACGCATTTATCTCTGAGTGCGAGTGTGTGCGAGTGTATGCGAGTGTGTGCGAGTGTGTGCGAGTGTGTGCAAGTGTGTGCGAGTGTATGCGAGTGTGTGCGAGTGTGTGCGAGTGTGTGCGAGTGTGTCTATTTGTGTAAATTTGCGCACGTAAACTTGGCCTCCAAAAAGTGTTAGTGCAGCCAGGATGAGATGCGGATACAACGCTTGACAACAAAGGCGTTAGTCTGTGTGGTGCACATATATACATTATATATATATAATATATAATACAACACAACACAACACAACTACAGTGTGCGCTCGCTAACAGCTCCACACATAATATAAACGATTTGGATTCTTATATTGCTTAAACAGTTGAAGCGAAGTAAATTTCAAAATTAAAATCAAAACTTAATATTGAAAACAAAAAAAAAACAGTATTTTTAACATTTATTGTCATTTCTATATTCAATTTTATTCGCTTTTCTTATTTATTTATTTATTTATTTATATTATTTATTTTTTGTATTAGTTATGTATTAAAATTTTGTGCGTTGATTTAATGCTTTGAAAAATAGTTGACACTGGCTCTTAGCCATAGCGAGTATTCACTGTATTCACAATTCACCACCACCACCCCCACAAATCTGCAGCAGCAGCAGCAGCAGCCGGCTGCATTGTTTTCGTGTGTTTCACTGCGAGCCAACCTCACCCCTCATAACCTTGCTTGCTGCAACGCGGGCATTTGTCATCGTCTGCAGAGATTGCAAATTAGATGACACCTCCATAAATAAAATAAAAAAATCACTTTGTATGCACGCATATGTATGTGTGTACATGGATGTGTGTGTGTGTGTGGTGTGCGTGATATTGGCTTAGAGTATTGTTAAAAATCAATAGAATTGACAGGGTTTTTCCTTTTTTTTTGTCGGCCCAACCGCCCACAACCACCCACCCAGCAGAGCACTTAACCAGCCCGCCACTAATAGCAGCAGCAGCAGCAACAACAACAACAGACAACGGGAACATAACAATGCGTATTTTGTGTGTGTTTTTTTTTAAGAGTGGGTGGTTGAGTGAAGGGAAGAGGTTGGTTGTTCGCCCAACCAGGGCCAATCAATTTTGATTTATTACGATTAGTGCACAGAACGACCACAGTTTAACTATCACAAACGTATGCTGCACGCACAAAAAGTATTTCTCAATTTTGTAATTTTTGAATGCAAATTACCATTTAACACATTTGATTCACTTTCTTTCTGCTACTTAATGCATTTATTGCTCGACACAAAAAAAAAGTAGATGCCGTCAGAGATGGACAACAACACCGATGCGCTATGTGTCTAATGACATATCGATATGTCCACCGTGCGATACATCGATATGCAGCGTTGCGCCTGCGACACCTATCATTAACGATAATAAATACCGATAACGCACCCATCGTCAGTTACAGAAGAAAAAACAGTACCGACCGAAACGGAACGTACAACGGATCGCGACCGTTGCGCGCGCTCTCGAAGTGTTTACGGTTAATACTACTACTACTACCGTTTTTTGTTTTTGTTATTTATTTGTTTGCGTGCAAGTGAGCAGTATTTACAAATTTTGACGCGCGTGAAGCGAAGATTTGTAATTTTTTTTTGTTTGTTGGCCCACCAAAAGTGCAATAAACAAAAAAGTGAGTTAACTTGCGCTATTATCAAATGTGGTGTTTGTTATTATTGTTGTTTTTTTATATCCATATACTTAAAAAGATTATAAAAATCAAAAGTTATTTGGTCCTTTAATACTCAAATATATTTGTATATTTTAAATGCGTTTTGAGCCGCTTTTTGGGGCTGTCTAAGCTAAAGATGTTTTGGTTTTGTATCCAAGGGATACAGATACAGATACATTTGCAGATACAGTTACAGATACACATGCCATCGCTGCAGCAGCAGCAGGGTGTGTTCCTGCCACTCTGCAAGTGTTAGTGTATTGTGTGCGTGTGCGTTTGTGTGTGTGTATGTGTGTATGTGAGTTATGAACCTGTGCTAAAAATCAATACAGCACGCTCTCGTGCAAAAGTCAAACAACAAAGGGGACTTCGAATCGAGTCCTGTTTCTCTTTCACTTCAACTTCCACTTGTGCCGTTGGTTTTTGTTTTCAGCCCGTTATATTTCATTCTTTCTACTTGGCTGCAGGACGACAAGTAGCACAGCTAGAATATGTTGGCAATTAAACGCGACGTTTGCTGCAATTCAAATTGCGGCTAATTTCACACATGTTGAAAAATGATTGCGTTCTGTGCAGCATCATCATCATCATCATCATCATCATCATCATCTTCAGTAGCAGTAGCAGCAGCAGCAACAACAAGCGTTAAAATAATAAAACACCGTTAAATGCGCGCGCCGATTTAGTTGAGCGTGACCAAAGCGCCCAAAGCACTAAAACGCGACGTTGTTGCATTAAGTAGTTCTCGTTATTATTGTTATTGTTGTTGCTGCTGCTGCTGCTGCTGCTGCTGAAGCAGCTGCCAATTGCAAAGAACGCAATTTAAAACGCACTTGGCAACGAGCAGCGTGCAGCGCATAACAGTTGCTGCCCTGGGGCAGCTGCAGTTGCTGCAACTCCTTGCCTTTTAAGGCAATCACTCAAACTAAGCAACTAGCAACTGGTTTTATCCCTAACCGAATTCAACACTCTAACAAAAATATGTACTACAATTTGCAAAGATTAATGCAAAACGAACCAAAAAATTACAAATTTAATTTGACCTTCAGAAATGATTTTTGATTGTCAGTATTTCTTCTGGAATTGTCCAATCCTTTGAAATCACCCTCTAAGAGTTATTAGAAACTCTTAAGCTTAAGATTAACCAAAGGGAAATAATTGAATTGAATGCATTCCAAAATTTGCATAACAGTTCAAAATTTGTTGGTTTTGCTGAGTACAAAAGTTCGAGAACTGCCACAAAACAAGCAAACCATAAAAAAGTCTACAATATTTACAATTTTAAAGTAGTTTTTCCTGAACTCCCATTAACATAGTGTTTAGCATAAAGTTAATTAATGACAATGCCGTATCGTAATCAAATCAACGTACGTATGTACATATTTAATTACGCAGAATTTTACGGGCTTGTCAACGGTGTGACTCCACTTAGTTAATTACAGGTGCTCTAGTGCTCTAGCCAAGAGTGCTCGCCTTGGCGCTACCCTGTATGCAAAAGCAAACACTTTTTAGATATTCTAGCTATTAGCGATATTAGCAAATCTGGGAAAGTTATTGGTAAAATGAGAGAAACAAGTTCCATTTTGTACAATTTTTACCAGAAATATTGATTCGACAGAGAGACTTGATCTGCATTTGGTATACGAGCACTTTAGTTCCAAATTTAAATATATAATCTAGCTCTTATCTTAAACAGACAGAAATAATGGTTTTTGATCCTAATCAGGAATATATATATATATATATATATATATATATATATATATATTTGCTTCTGCCTGTGACATCATTTTGCACATCTTCTTTATACGTTTATTACGCATTTCCAATGGGTACAGGGCCTAATAATATAAAAATATTTCCAGCCAATTCTTACTCACTGGCTTCTCTGTTCCTCTCTTAACTGTGGCAGTACACTCAAGAGAGAAGAAATACATTAAACTTGTTAAGCTTTAAGCAAGCCAAAAAACTGTTTACATATAAAATTCATATTTAAAGTACATTTAAAATTAAGTTCCATTTGCAAATTTATAAAAAAAAAAAAGAAATAAACCAAAAAAAAATATTAAGCTTAAGAAAAAATAAGTTTTTTTTTTTAATTGACAGCATATTGATTTCGGTAAGCGTATTTGGGATTCGGTGTGTCATTAATTGTATTATTTTCTGTTTGCTTGCCACTTTTTGTCATGTAATTGGGTTTTGTTGTCTTGGCTAAAACACTCGTTCGTGTTGTTGTTGTCAATTGAAAAAGTAATTATAGTACACATGTATAAATTTCTGTATTTCTGAACTGCCTTCTGATCTCTTTTTTAGTTGCTTTTTTTGTTTGGTTTTGTTTTTGTTTTTGTTTTTCTTATTATTATTGTTGTTGTTGTTGTTGTTGTTGTTGACGTTGTCGGTAATTAAAATTGCAAGTTTCGCGGCCTGCTTGCTGCTGGCTTTAACAGTTAACCAAAACCGTTCTTAACTGCACTGGTAATTTACAACAATGCCATGTACATGTACATGTATGTGTGTGTGTGCATAACATTTATTAATAATTAGCATGCTCTGATTGGGCTTCAGATGCTGATGAACATGAACAGGTAACAGGTACAAAAGCGGACTCGAGAATGTTTTCTAACATCTATTAGCCATTAGTCAACTATCTGTTATGTGTTATCAGGTATCAGGTATCAGTTATTGGCTATCAGCTATCAGCTGACATGTGCCAATGGCTTTTATCTAATCGGAGCGGAGTCTCCTTGACTGAGTCACGACTGTTGTTGCATGAGGCACAAAAGTGAGCTGAATAATATCGACTCGACGCGACTCGACTCGACTCAACTCGACTTGACTTGACTTGATCATTGAGCATTTGCCGGACATGGCCAAGTCGGTTTTCCAACTATGTTGTCCAGTACCTGCAGCTGTTGCTTCTCATTCTCAAGGTGTGTATATGGGTATGTGTGTGTGTGTGTGTGTGTGTACGCGTGTATGTATATGTGTGTCTGTCTGCCTGTGTAGAACAAACGAAAAGTCGATAAACCAGTTTGTGACTACGTTAAGTGGGATATTTTAAAACAGTTGAGGAACAATGATTTCGTGTAGGGAGCGGAAGAGAGCTACAGATTGAAGGTAGACAGAGTGAGAGGGAGAGAGAGAGAGAGAGAGAAAGAATGAGAGAGAGAGACTCTGTTGAGATGGGAATCGGTAACAAGCAGAAACTTCCTCATCGCGTTTCCACTCAAAACATTTTTCACGCTGCGCAATTTTCAAAGTCAACGCGTAGATGAAAAATGAAAAAATAGCAAAATACTTAACTTCATTTCCCTGGCATAAGGCAATCTACTTGCGTACGCAGTCGAGATGATCTCTCTTTGTATAGAGAAAGAGACACAGAGACAAAGAGAGAGAGAGAGAGAGAGAGAGAAAAGAGAGAAAAGAGGGATACGCTTCTTAACCGAAACGCTGCTGATGATCTGTCAACTGGCAGTTAGTCAACTTTTGCTTCTAAAAGTATGGATATATTCAAGTTTTGAGTTTAATATGTTATGGGTTAAATAACGCCATAAACATATTATCTACAAAAAATACCAATGTATTTCATATATTTAATTTAATTTTAACATGCTGAAAAAGCAGAAACACAACTCAATTCAACATTCGCCCTTCATTGGAGACAATTTGTATAATTCAAAGTAGCATAAATTAGTTGATTATAAAAGAAAGTAACATATAGTAGAAGAGCATAAAGTAATAGGACATAAAATATAATATAAAAGTTAAGAACATTTGTTCTTAATCACCCAAATACCCTAACGGACTGCAAATACCCTAACGGACTGCAAATACCCTAACGGATTGCGAGTACCCAAACGGACACCACCACTGGCCTTGCAACGACAGCGGCGACAAGGGCTACAGCGCCACAGCTGCAGGCGCCAAGATGCCAGCAGAATGCAACAAGCCGATGTTTCATTATAACAAATAATATTGTACCAAATCAGTCCTAATAAATCACTCAAATGAAACAGTTCTGTTGTTTTTTTTACAAAAACTCTAAAGAAATAGTTTAATTTATATATACATATATAAGTTAAGAACAAACTCACTAACTCACTGCAACAACAATGGAATAGTTCGTCAACAACGAACCCAACTGCAGCCAGCGATCACAACCAAATCCGCACGTGCTGTCGTCAGCATATTCTACAAGAGGTCCTCCGTGGGACCCAAATGGACAACAGACACCACCAGTAGCCTCCGTCAGGGCATTCCACTAGAGGGCCAGCGTGAGACCCAAATGGGCCACCCGACACCTCCATCAATGGGACGGCAGCGACAAAGCTACAGCGACGCAGCTACAACGCCAGCAGAATGCAGCAAGCCAATGTTTCTTTATAATAAACCATATTGTATAAAATCAGTCCTAATAAAGCACTAATCTGAAACAGTTCAGTTTTTTTTTACAAAAAACCCAAAGATACCGTTTAATTGGCGCCCGAGAAAGGACCGGTACGCAGTTATAGGCAAATCAAGAGTTGTTAAAGTGTACTAAAAAACCACTCCTTGTTATACGCGCTTTAAGTAGCGGTAAACTAAGGACATCTCGCGAGAAAAGCCAGGCCAGGATCGAAAAGTAAAGTGCCTCAAGTAGCAACGTTCAAATCAAAAGCGCCTCAAGTAGCCGCAGATGCGAACACGATTAATTTCGAAGTGCAAAACTGCGTACCGGTGCCGAAAAATTACCGCCGACAACCCTGTAGTGTCCGTCCGCAGGGTACCGCGAGCTAAGGTGTCCAGAGGAACCCGAGTCACCCATTTCAACTAAAAATCGTCGTGGGACAAAAAGGATCAATTCCAAAGGATCGTCACGAGAGCTTCGCCGGGATAATAATTATATTGTAAGCATAGAAAATAAGAAATGAAAAAAAAGAAAAACTTTTTGTTGAGAAAATATTTAGAAAATAAGAAGAAAATTTTTGAGAAACAAAAATTAGAAAATAATAAATTTTAAAAGAAACAATTTTTGTAAAGAAAAAAAGAGGAATCGAAACAAATTTATTATTAATAATAAAATAATCTATCCATTGCAAAAACGAAAAATTAACGTAAAAGAAAAAATCTAAAATTAAAAACAAAACAAATAATTAACGTAAAAGAAAAAATTTAAAATCAAAACAATCATTTTTTAAATAGAACATTTAGAGTTAATCCAATAACCATATATAGAAATATTTTCCCATTGCTCTTCAACATTGAAACAGTTCATTTGAAAATATAAAAGTGGTCCGAATTGAAAATGTGCAAGCAAACCAATTGTCCGAATCCCTAGCCAACATGAGGCTAGGGACAACTAGTACCAGTTCCCAGAAAAATATCCAAGTAAGCGCATCTCTTAGAGATACAGTAATATCGTTAATAAAAGACACGCTTCAACAAGGCGAAATAATCCGCCAAGCAATAGGTGGTGAAGATAACGACCTTCTATACGACATCTTAAGGGATCACGATGGAAAAATCTGCTACGTTTATATCGACGATATCATCTAAACATCGCTAAACATCTAAATATGGTCTTCACGACCCTAGATAAAACAAACATGAAAATTCAAATCGACAAATGTGAGCTTATCAAGACCGTAGTCGATTTCCTAGGTTTCATTATTTCAGCAGATGATATCAAAACTAATGACGAAAAAGTGAGAGCAATAATAAACTTTCCAACACCCAAAAGTCTCAAAGACTTACATTCTTTCTTGCGTTCGTCAAGTTATTACAGAAGATTCATTCGCGATTACGCTAAATTAGCAAAACCTCAAACAACTCTTTTAAGAGGAGAGAATGGCAGACTCTCAAACAAATCTTTCCCATAAACCCGAAGTGACACTCGACCATAATGCAATTAAAGCTATTAAAGTTCAAGATATCACAACAGAAATTGCCAATGACTTCGAATATCATAATAGCAAGAAGGAAAAAATAAAACAGTATGAAAAAGGAGACATACTAACTACGAAATATAAAAAAGAAACCGTAGAAGAAAATAGAAATGGCACAATCAAAATACGAGATGGCAGAACAATTCATAAAAATAATCTAGAAACACGACATTTTACAGATTTTTCTACCCACCCACTTTTCTCCTTACTCGAATTTGAACTCTCAAAAGACAGAGCAATAAATACTCTAAAAATGGTTGGCCGGCTCGCCGGATCACTATGGTTACGAGACTTTAGACAACTGAAAAAAAAATTAAATCATAAATTAAATACTTAAATAAACTACAGATAAGAAAAATAGCCAAGACGAAATTGCCACACAATTAAAATTTAAAATACACATTTTTAAAGAACAATTTAATAATAAATAAGTTAAAATTAATTAAATCAAATGTAAACAAGATTATTTTGAAATTCAAGAAAATTGCAAGTATCTGTTTAAAAACCAAGTCCACCACTAGCCTCCGTCCGCGCATGCCACTAGAGGGCCAGCGTGAGACCCAAATGGGCCACCCGACACCTCCACCAATGAGACGGCAGCATGTATAAAATCAGTCCTAATAAAGCACTAATCTGAAACAGTTCAGTTTTTTTTAACAAAAAACCCAAAGAGACCGTTATATACATGTATATATAATAAAATAATAGAATTTAAAGTAGCTGCATTTCGCTGCCTTCGCTGAAGCATTTTGAATCCAAGCTACAGATTTACGCACCAACTTGGATGCCAATCAAACACACTCCCCCTTTTGCACGACAGCAAGTGCCTCAATGATAAGTAGTAAACAAAGTGTATATATTAATGTGAACATATATATATATATATATATATATAGGTAGATGAGACGGCCTTTGGCACAGCTCGATCAGCAGCTGGAGGTTGGCAGCTTGTCGTGTGAACAAAAATATAATTTGTGCACTTCAGAAAAAAGGTGCCAGCTTAACAATAACAAATTAATATTTATTAACAAACAGTATTGGTGTCGATTTACCTTCTTTTTGTTGCTGTTGCTGTTGTTGTTGTTGTTGTTGTTTTTCGGTTTAATTGTTCATTACTCGTCCGTTGAACGTGTATTGTTCACTTCCCTGTGTCGATTTGACTTTGAACTTGGCTTGGAGTTGGGTGCTAAGATAGGCCTTCAACTTGAAGTTGAAATCGGGGAACGTGGCCATGTCTCTTGACCTTGTCAGTCTTGTCTAAGGTTTGGCTGCATCTTCATCTCAGCATCTCTCAAGGTCTGCTAAGTGTAGCTTAAATAAATAAATCAAGTATTTCCCTTGCCTGACCCAAATGCCAAGCAATAAGTGCAACAGCTGCAACAACAATTTCGCGCGGCTCACATCAATAGCTTGTGCAAAACAACAGCGGAGACAAGCAAACAAACAAACACACACACACACACACACACACACAAATGCAACAATAAAATCCATGTCATAAACGCACAATGGCCAAGTAAGCAAAATAGGCATGCAAATTGTTTAGCCGCATAAATTGTGTCAGCAGAGGCAACAAAAGCACGTGCCCCCATAAAAAAAAATCAACTTTTTTCTATTATTCAATAATTAACGTCGAATGATAGAGTAGATAAAAACAACAACAACAACAACAACACCTTTATTGGCAACAATGGAAATTATTTGATATCTAAATATATATTTAACGACTGTTGGAAGAACTGATCAAATTGAAACTCAAATTACATAATTACATAACATACAGATGCTTGCATCAACTTAGCTTCAGAATATTCAGTCTATATAATTTCATTGTTTTCACTGCGATTCTGCGATATTTTATGTGACTATGTAAATTCTTTCAAAAAAGTTGCGTTTAATTTGCTTATCTGAGATACGCATTATTGTGCCTCTGAAATTGACACGTATAGGCATTATTTTTGTTGATATGCAGATAAACTTGACTTAAAGAAAGATTTATCAGTTGGAGCTGATCTGAGCTGGGAGTCTCAGTTCGTCAAGGCAAAATTACAATTTGTAAGTTCAACACAAACTCAATACCAAAATCAGACTTATAAAATGCATTCGTAATAAACGCAACTACCTATTACACTTTAAAAAAAAAAACATAAAGACATAAATAATTCAAGAACTTGCAAAAATAAATGCACTTTTTAAAAGAAGACTACACTCATAAAAAGAAAGTTTGAAAATCGCCAAGGGAAACTCATCTTATTGTTCAGAGTGTACATTTCTAGAACGGAAGAATCTCGTTCTAAAATCTGATACATTGGTCAAAAAATTAGAAATAATCTGTCTAAATTCCATGCCCATCGTTAACTACATTAATTTAAGCAACAGAATTTTTGTAAATTTCCAAAATTCAAGTTGTTCGCTTAACATCAGCTTGAAAGAACACGACAAGCTGGCGGAATATTTTTTTACTGATTACAATCGTATAAAAAACGAACTGAGGTATAATTTCGCAAGCAATTTCAGCTATAGGAAAGTGTTTTCAAAACATTTGCATAACAGTCGGTGAGATATGGCTTTCATTGTGATCAGATTTTTGTATTGTTTGCAGCACGCGTGTCGCTACTGTTGATGCCATAACATGGCGTGCGTGTATCTGTGGCTGTTTCAGTATCAGTATCAGTATCTCCAACTCCAACTGTATCTGCATCTGTATCTGTATTTGTATCTGCAGCTATGGCTGTGTCTTCAACTGAATCCCAAAGATGCTGACAATGTCACTGCCAGACAGCATACGCCGCTGATATCTGTGCTGATGTTGATGTTGATGAAGTTGTCTTGTCTCTTAAATGATGATTGCGACTGTGTTCGCTGAGATGAATGGCTGCCGACAGTCGGGGAAGTCGCAACATTTGTCCAAAATTCGTGGTATTCATTATGGGAAATTTGCCCTTACGAAGTTTCCAGTTCCGTTGCCGCTGGCGCTGCAGATAATCAATTGCGACAGCCGTCGGCTGCAGATATGTGCAGCGTAATGCAGATTTTTTTTGTTAGCTTTTTTTTATTGTTATTGTTGGTGTGCTGTTGGTGCCACAATAAGTTACGCTCGCATTCATTTTGTCATTTGTATAAATGTGTTGCTTTGACGCCTCCGAGACGAAAATCGAATGCGATTGACAAATGTCAGTCCCCAAATATATATGTTAATCGCATCTGAATTTAAATTGATATTCAGGGTCATTTTGTGTAAGATTTAACAAAAAAAAAAAAAAAAACTTCGCTGCTTTGAGTTGCTTACAATTATGAATTATGATTTGTAGAAAAAAATAAAAACTTTGATCAGGTATGGCGAAAGAAGGCGTGGCTCTAGGTAAATGATATATATATATATATGAGATATCACTAAAAATAATGGTCGATATGATTATCAACTCTCTCTCTTCTGGATTTTCCCAATTCTTGTAATAAATATTGATACATTTTACATTTTATTACCTTTATTTGTATATTTTTGAAATGTTTCTGGACTATTTCGAGTCCACATTAAATAAATAATAAGAATGATTTATGCTTGAAAAATAAACTATCTTTTTTCTATATAAAGTAATGCTACATTTTCAATTTTCTAATTTTCAGCTTACATTGTTTTGAAAGCTTTGAGCAATTTGTGAAAAATTTGTTTTTTTATTTATATTTTATTTATTTATTTTTTATATTTTTGTCTCTTATTGGGATACTTGGGATACTAACGGTTTGCACCGTGTGCAGTGTCATTTGCACTTCCGCTGGTCAAGAATTACACACAACAATAACAACAATAATAATAAAAATCAACATTATCATCTACTACTAGCTGCATAATGATGACTGCTAACTGTACTCTGCTGTGTATATAACGAAAACAACAACAACAACAACAACAACAACAATTTATCCTATGGCGATTATACAATGTGAATGCAACAAGCAGCAAAACGTGAGAGCGGCCAGTGCAAAAATTAGCTTAGCTTACATTTCACTCTAAACATTTAATGAGGCTACCCCTCCGATAGCCCGCCATCCCCCCTTCGTCCCCCCCTGGCTGGGACCCCTCTTCGGTCGCATTGTCGCCCTGTCGCTGTGTTGCGTAATTGTTGTTAAGCCGTCAATTCAATTGACGTTACTCATACGTACCGTCGTGCGGATGTTGTGAGTGTGTGCCTGTCCGTGTATGTGTTTGTGTGTGTGTGTGCGTATGCATGTGCTTATGTGTGTAAATAAGTGCACATCAAATGCGCCTCCCAGCTGAACCAGAAAAATGAAGCTTTTTCCCCAACGCACCGACAAACCTCATACCCTTACTGTTTTAGCCATTTTCATAACGTTTTTATAGAAATTAGAAATTAGAAACAGTCGGGGTCAAAGTCTTTTGGTCTATCCTTATTTGGTTTTATCAATTGTCTATTATCTATTGTTATTTTGTTTAACTTTTAAGTTAAAAATAGTCTAACCACATTCAACAACAGGTGTTTACAAACTTGGTAGAACTGGTTGAACGAATAAATGCTCGCCAAAAAAAAATCGACCAGAAATTTATCTGGTTTTTAAAAATAATTCAAGTTAAATGCCGACTGTAAATTAATCATATTACTTTTTAATTTTCGAAGTACGCTGGAAGTAGAAAAAGAAAATCCTGATTTATAAGAAGGCTTTAGAACTATACTTTCTGAATAATAAGGTCAGCTATAGCGATTTTACAAAATTCCACTCGGATTGTGCTGATCAATTTTCTGGTTTTCAATCAGCATCGATTTCTGAAGACCTGTTAAGGCTACATATTTATTATGACCATCTCAAACTTGTCTCTCATTTCAATCAATTTGAAATTGCCAGCAAAGAAAGTTGAAGTTGAAGTTGAGTTTTGTACTATGGCCAAGTAGATATGCCCGTTGCTAGGGCATGGCAAGTGCAATAGACACGTTTCTATGACAATTTCAGTGAATGCTCTTTATTCGATTTTCAATTCGTGTTCATTGTTGCTATTTCACGTTTTTTTTTCCATGTTTGTTTTGTAACAACAGCAAAATTTACGTTAATTTCTTTGCAGACGCGGCAAATGTTGTTACCTTAATGAATATTTAGTTACACACTAAAAAAAAAACAAGTTAGTTGCATTTGTTGTTGATCTAGTTGATTTTGTTGTTGCAGCTAAGCAGCGGAGTGGAGCTTTCAATAGATCATCGATCTATTTATAATGTGATTATGATTATCATTATTATAATCTGATATTTTGCATAATTTCACTTTCACTTGCATATTTCCAGCAGCTGAACAAATCGATGACGTCTCATGAAAAGTGTTTGAACAATTTCAATGCACTTCTGACGCCAATGGGGGGGGGGGATTTTTTTTGTTGCACATCCCATTTGGCATTGATTAATAGGCGGCGCATGAATTTACTTGGCCATTTCGTTGCGTGCTTAAAGATCGGCCAAAAGCAAATGAGAGCTGTTCACAAACACACAATCAAACATGCTGAACATACATATGTATATGAAAACACACATTTAGTGGCAAAGATAATAGTTTTTGGCAAACATTTTCATTTTGACAGCCGAATTTGTAGTCAGCAATACAAATACAAATATACACTCAAAAAAAAAGCAAAATGTCCAACTGAATTTTAGAAAATCGCTTCAAAAATTGGAATCGCCCTGACAACTAGAACAATTTTCTTGGTCTTACAAATAATTTCTAAATACACATAAAAAAAATTATTATAATTTTATATTTTTCAGAAACATATTTTTTTTGGTTATAAATAAATATTTCAAAAAGTTTAAATTCTTATTTTTAGAAAAAATAATTTTCGAAAGGCAGAAAATATTAATGAAATTATTAAAATGTTTGTATATATAAAATCTTTAAGCACTAATATTTATTAACACAAATACTAATGCAAGAATTGTAATTTGAAGTATATATATATATATATATATATATTTCTTAAGTTTTAAAAATATGTGTCCAGTTTTTGGAAAGACATACTCTTCTGTTGTAGAATACTTTCTATGTCACCCTTGTCTCCGAAATGATGGTGATTTTCTAAAATTCAGTGCGTTTTTTTTCTGAGTGTATGCATAAGTATGTCTATGTATGCTTAACATCATTGTTGCCTCCTCGGCAAGTATTTGGTGTGCCATTTGGAATGGGAACGACACATGTGTAAACAATGTTGCAAAGCTATTCGACGCGCCTCTGGCCAACTGTCAAGGGACTGGGCAACATTGGGCCTGCTACACGGAGCCACCCGGCTTGGCATTTCAGGACATAAATCAAATTATGCATACAGGCCAGTCGGCTCGAATATCGGCCTTGAGCGCATATAATATATATACATATATATTGTATATTGGAATCATATGTATGAAGCCCTTCATGGCAATATGAATGTTCTTCTCATATTTCAGCTTAGAGTCGTAGCTGTCGTACTACCAAAACAATTGAGTGTCGTCACATCTGTTGCTTGGCACCATTCATTGTTTGGACTGACATTTGATATGAGATACTCAATCATACGATTCATTCATGATCAAACATAAACATTGTTTAATTGCTTGAATCAATTAGAAATGATGTGCAAATAATCTTTGTTTGACTTTTCTGTTCAAAGTGAACCAAAAAGAGAGAGATTTAAATGCACAAATAAAGATTTGTTGCAACTCTTTAATTCAGCAAATTATATTTATGTGGCGTGCTCGAATCTGATTGGGAATGATGGCGCATTTCTCCTCATACATATTTATATTCTTATTGGGGTTGCATTAACACTGAAACATATACAATTATGCAGCCAATGTGTATGAACGTTTTATAAATAGATATTTAATCATCGTCTGATGCTCATCTCACGGATGCAATAATGTTGCACTTCCCCAACGTGTGGAAAGCGCCACAGAGTGTTTAATATCCGCACACGAAGATGGCTGATGATGAAAGGAAAAACCAAACCAGGAACTACCATTAATGCTTGTATTTAGTTAGTGATCACATTGTAATCATAAGTACCTGTAGTCTGTATTACATGTGTTGCCAACAGACGCTGCTTGCACGCATGCCACTCGATCACAAATGGATCACTCAGCAGGTGGCTTAACGAAAGAGTCGGCAAATTATTTCATTATTAATTGCAATTAAACATAATAAATTATGCTATTTTATAGAGTATATCTATAAATATAAAATGCGAAGCTGCAACATTTGCTGTCGCTCATTATGTCACACTTACAATCAGATAGCCAGCATGTTCAAAATAATTTTCTTTTATTACCACTTTTACAAAGACGAGAAAACGCTTTTTGGAAAGTGGCCCAGGCCCGCCCGCTGTTTAAGTAGTGCAATTAACAAATGCCGAAAGTAAAAGTGTGCAAAGCTCTGCCAGGGGAAAGGCGTCGAAAGAAAAAACTCGCTGAAGGGTTCAAGCAGACAGCAAAAAAAAAACACACACAAACACATCCATACATAAAGGGGGTTTCTCTGATTGTGTGATGCATATGGAACCGTCGCTTGATCAATGGACACAGCGTAGCCAATTTGGCTTTGGCCAACACTCTTTGGTATTTGGCGTTTGCATAACGTGACCAGTTGCTGGCCAACAGCTTCATTTAAATTGGCATTTGGCTTGCGTGCAAATCAATAACATATTCCCATACAACGAGTCAATGGTCTCGTCTCTCACAAAGTGTGCACCAATGAAAGTGGCAGCTGCCTCCGTTGCTGTTGCACTCAAGTGCACTTTGTGTCTATGACAGCACCTTGATAATCGAGTTGGTTCTCATTATTTGTAGTGCTGGCGCCAGTGTCTGCCCTCAGCTGACTACCAGCTACCACACTCAGAATAATATATATATATGTATATATATATGTTCGGGCCATGCGATGTTCGTCGTACTTTTGGCATTACACTTTGCAAAAATAAAATTAAGAAGTCACGTTTTGTCTTCTTTAAAAACCAAGATATCCATATCTCTCTGTATAAATAAATATATATATATATATATATATATATATATTAGCTAAATTTCAAGTTAATTTAACTTAAGGATTTCTTATATAAAAATCTACAACTTTTTCAACTAATGAAAGTTTCTAGAAATATGTTTCTTAACAATTTAAATGATTTTTGGTCATCTGCCCTAAAGCCTACTTCCAAAAGACATTATGTTCGTAAATTTACAAATTATTTCGTAAAAAAAAATCCAGACTAGTTTAGTATTTATTGATATTTACTTTAATAAATGTATATACAAAATAATATGAATAATACACAAAGAATACGAAAACCCATTGATTGCGTTCAAAACTATGCAGCAGACAAATAGGAAGGAACTTCGCCCCATCACTTTTCCTCAATATCGATACAAATCGATTATAAGGCACAACTTTAAGATAAAATATAATCTTTTGTCATTGTTCTGTGATAATTTGCACTTTCAACCAAGTGGGTGCAGAGTAATTGTTCGTTGAGCTCTGCTGACTAGATACTTGCACCGTTTTTCTGAGTGTGGCTTCAACTCAAGCTTCAGTCTCAGTATCGTGTATCACCGGCATCCATGGCAACTGCCAGCTAACCTTCAATCTCATATTGAGCTGGCTGCTTACTCGGGCTTATTGCTAACTGCTGACCGGCTTTGACGTCAATGGCTTTGTTCTGATGCTCTACGTGATGTATGCGCAGTCTGAGTGCCAGGTCATCTAATCATCTAATCATTATGGCCAGACACCGAGTAAATGCATTCCAACATAAGGGCCTAGAGCTCGAACAGACCCTAATATTACTCATAAATATTGTTGTGAAACTATGCGAGTGTATTTGCACCTGGACCTGAGAGGTTTGGGTATTTCACAGTCGACCTGACTCAACTACAATATTCTTGCTACCTTGCTTTTGCAAGGCGGGCTCGGTGGGGTGTTTTTTTTTTGAATTGAAAATGCGGTAATCAGCAAATTGCATAATTTCCAGCTATATCTCCAAAGTGGATAGCTCTGTCTATGCCAGGGGCTTGAGCACTAATTGCTGTTATTAAAATTATTTGGCGAATGTGATTAGCAAAATGTGGAAGTCGACAAAGTCGTCATCATCATTTGCACATGCTTACTTGGCCATTTTCAGTTTCTGGTCACGACTCGTGCTGGGATTGCTGGGATTGGTGTGCAATGAAATTTGCCTGGTCGGATTTGGGCAAATCGGATGCACAGACTCCATTAGCACAATGTAAACAGCCAACTGAAACTGAAGTGGATGTTGGAGTTGGAGTTGGAGTTCAAGTTGAATGAACGCAAACGATGCAAAACAATTAAGTGGTAATGACATTTGAGGAGCATAATGACTCCATTTGCCAGTCGCCGCAGTCAACTTGACTACTGTCTGTCTGTCGGTGTTGGGCGGGAGTGCGGCGCTCTGCCACAAGTGGTGTGCCACTGGCCGTTGAACGTGCTTCGAATCTAAAATGCTTAACACATACATACATTCATGATGTAGTTCCTAAGTGAGTTACTTCCTAGAGAGATAACTTGGCTGCCAGCTGCTGGGAAAGTGTGTCAGCTAGTCGGCTCAATCAACGGGCGCCATTTAGGTGACCCCATTGAATGTCGACGCTGACGTTGCGGGTGTAGCCCACCTATAAATTCTAAGCACGCATCACACACACACACAATGTGTGCGTCTATCTAGTACATTAAAAAAAAATAAATAAATAAAAAATAAACATTTTTAAGTTCATTATTTGCAAGTGGAGGTTCAGTATTTGTGGAGTTAAACGTTTAACATTACTTTAAAATTGTCCAAATATTAGCATTAATACTTTAGTGGGTTTAATGTGTAACTAAAACCGATCAACTTGGTTTCTATTTCTGCTCACTTTAATTTAAATGAATTTCTAGATAGTATTTGGATTCATGATCATAAATATCGATACTGAATTTCAATTTTTATTTGTATGAGTTGAATTTAAATTACTATAATGAAAATCTCAATTATGACACCTCACTTTTCTCCTCCTTTTCTTGAATGTCGGTCTTGTAAATGGTCTATCAAATAAAAGGTTTAACAAAATGTAATCTTCTATTCGATCTACCGCGTCTTAGCTGGATGCCTAATATTGGCTTACCTACTTGACGCAGCAGACTTTTAAAAATAAATCTTCTTCTACAAGGAATTTTTGAAATCTTTCTCTTCAAACTTGAAATAAAATGTTATGATTATCTAAACATCCCTTAATAAGCCCATAAGTGTCCCTTTCCTTGTTCCATTAAAACTTAGTCTTATGACATTCGTCAAATTGTTTGCAATCTGTCGAAATACTATGTACGAATATTATATGGGGTATTTTAAATTGAGAGGCATAACTACTAACTTTATAAACTATATATATATATATATATATGTACTTATGTACTTATGTACTTATGGATGTGTCTGCGTATGTTTGTCTATTCATGTCAGAGTCGCTTTAATTGTTCAAGTCGAGCAGAGCATTGAGAGCTCTTTTAATTGCCCAAGTTGATGGGCTCTCTATGAGACCTGCACTCGATCTATAACGATAAGCACTGGCAATGATCAGCTGAAGCGCCCCAAGTGCGCCACGCACTAGTTCAGAATTGCCTAAAACGAACTTAAATACACTTACGTAGTTAAATCGCAGTGGGGAGAGCCGAATTATACATAATGGCCTAGACTCCAGTGCCAGTCGCAGCCCAGTCCCAATTTCCAGTCAGCCGAGTGTATCCAAGTGGAAATCAGAGCAAAGATCTTATTTCTTTTCTTTTCGCTTGTATTTTGTCCTTGCAGCTGAAAACCCAGCCCGAAGCTTGAGCGTATCCAAAATCCAGTTCCGGTCGTTGGCAGGAGCGAATCTGTAAGTATTTATATATATAAATATATGTATGTATATTCCAATATTATTAAGTATACAGGTCAAAGTTCGTTGGCAAGGCGAGCGGGGTGTGGCATATCCGCAAGTTGCAAGGCCGCACACGCAAAACAATGGCCAGCCACACAATCATAACAATAAGAGCAGCAAAAGACGCATGTGGGAATGCATTTGTGTGCGTGTGTGTGTGTGTGTGTGTGTGTGTGTGTGTACTTTTAGGTTCAATTGCGAAATGTGTCGACGCCTATGTAAAAAAACCTTTGCCGTTGTTGGCAACAGCAACAACCACCGGCTGCAATTGCACAAATGTTGCAGATTCTCGCAATTTTTGGAATGGAATGAAACATATTGCAAACAAGTGTGAGCATACATACATATATATATATATATATATTTATATATATATATACATATTTATATGTACTCACACACTTTCATAGATAAATCGGCAAGCGATTATCCTAATTGCTATCGGTTATCGATGATGCGAAAATGATGCAACACTCTTTATCCATCAAGTAAATAATGGCAAAGAAACATATTGTAATATGTTGAAACCAGTTAAATGTTTATGTTATATAACTTAAATTCCCTGTTATAATTTATCCTTCTACAAAACAATATTTTATATCATTGATCATTGATATATATTGATCAATGTTAGATAAAATTGCTACATAAAAGAAAAAAAAAGCAGAATAATGGGAATGAAACGGTTCTTCAGTTCAGGCCAAAAAAAAAAGCAAAAAAAAGCCAAAACTACAGCCAAACATCGAAACATTTGCAACGCTGACTGAAACAACAAAAAAATCTGGTTCGATAATTAGTCAACGATACCAAGAACTTTACTCAGCACTTCCTTTTCCAATTTGTCCATCACTCAGAGCACGTTGAGCTTCAGACATCGTCGAAGAAAAAAAAGTGAAGGAAAAATAATTGCGAGGATATTTTTTGGCGACATGAAGAAAGGCAGAAAGTTGTACCACACAAGTGGTCCCAATATCATACAAGATGTTCGTCCTGCAGGACGCCGTCGTGGCCAAGTCGCAAGGATTTCGACTTTAAGGGGCGGTAACCAGTTTAGGCCGGCCGAGGTGAACCAGGCGTCGGTGTCTAACGGCGACATTCAATGGCGTACGGTCAACGATCAACAGCCTGTAGTGGAATTTGAGTCTCTCACCCACTCCTTCGAGCATATAATTCTACGTGAGTCTGCCACAGATTTATTGGATGAGAATGACATCGCTGACAATTAAGTGAGAAACATAAGAAAATGTCTCTAAGACGAGGGTCGCAAATGGAGGCTGATTACAACAAGACTTTGAGACTATGTTTATATTTTCTATGAAGTATTTGTTATTTCACTGTATTTCACAACTTTGATTAATAATAAATTTCTTACCTTGGAACACTATTTTGACTCCTCAATTGTACTTTTGCATTTGCTCAACAAACGTGAAAACTATAGAAAGTGTTGCTTCGCAAATCAATTGTCTGTGTCATTTGTCATTTGTTGTTTGGCTCAAGAGTTTCTTTTTACAATATTACCAAATATTGCGAACACGAAGCGCCATGACGATTACTTAACCTCAAATGCTGGCTAGCAATTGGCAGCACACAGTTGGCCAGCAAAGTGGTGTCATTACCAATTAATTTGATTACACCTCCTATCCATTAAAAATCATTTGATGGGGTATAAAATAAAGCTACAGAAAATACATTGTTGATCAGGAAGACAAACTATAACTTTCTTAAATCGGTGAAGTCTTTTCTATTTTTCCTTTCAAGTATAATTTTTTGAGAAAACTTCAAGTTAAGTGTTTTTAACAATGGGCAATAAAGAGGAAACAGCACCGCATCTATTTAGAGGTACGAGACGCTATTTTAGACTTTAGAACTTTCTTGGTATTGATGCGATGATAACGTGGATAAGGAGTTCGCCCGCCTCCCCGCACCGCCGTCCCTTTACCGTCGTGTGGCCACCGCCTCTGCTTAAATCTGTGTGTCATCTTCGTCGGCTCAAGTGAAATCTGACGACATAAGTTTCGCTTTGTTCTCAGGCACCCAAGACTTTCGATTTGCATGCAGTAAAATCAAGTTGTTTGTTAGATAAGTGAAACGTCAAAACACCCGCACACACCTGCAGAGTTACACTCGCCTCGCAGTTGTAGAAATCTGCCTGGGAAATGCGAAAAAAAAGAAAAAGAAAATGAGTTAATTGTTATTGTTCATTTTGGTTGCAAAAACAGACAGAGAAAAGAGATGCAAGGCGAAACCAAAGCAACGCAAACAACAACAACTACAACAATTACCTGGCATTGATGTGGGATTCGTAGGGATTCGCTTTGGGGCAGTTGCTAATTGATAATTGACATTAAAATACACTTTACACCTTAAGGAACAGGTGGCAAACTATCGGAAAATGCGAATAGTAATATAATTGAGACGGTGAACACCGCTGATAGAGGAGTCTTGGTCCGAGAACACTTCACAGGAGCCTTCTTCATTCACAAAAGCGCACAAATTGTTTTTCTTTCTTTGCCCATTGTTGTTGATGATGATGATGATGATGATGATGATGATGATGATGATGATGATGATGTCCATGCAATGGGAGTGGTTTATCTTCTTATAGAAGAATGCATGGAAGTTTTTAAAGGGTGTAATCTCCTCAAGCAAATAGTCCAACTTGATGACTGACTCTCTGAAGATCCAGTAAGCCGCGTACTAAAATCAATAATAAAGCATATATATATATATATATAAATATAGCTCGATATATAGGAGATAAGATACCCACCGCCCGCTGATACTCCGTTTTAATGACCTCGCAGCGGTCCAGAAGGATGCTGAGAGGATAATCAAGCTTCAGATATATGTATATCTATATATATACATATTTGCATATATGTTCGGGCCATTCGATGTTCGTCGTACTTTTGGCATTACACTTTGCAAAAATAAAATTAAGAAGTCACGTTTTGTCTTCTTTAAAAACCAAGATATCCATATCTCTCTCTATAAATAAATATATATATATATATATTATATTATTATATTATATTATATTATATATAGGATTTCTTATATAAAAATCTACAACTTCTTCAACAAATGAAAGTTTCTAGAAATATGTTTCTTAACAATTTAAATTTAAAGCCTACTTCCAAAAGACATTAGGTTCGTAAATTTACAAATTATTTCGTAAAAAAAAATCCAGACTAGTTTAGTATTTATTTATATTTCCTTCAATAAATTTATGTACAAAATAATATTAATAATATGAACAAAGAATACGAAAACCCATTGATTGCGTTCAAAACTATGCAGCAGACAAATAGGAAGGAACTTCGCCCCATCACTTTTCCTCAATATCGATACAAATCGATTATAAGGCACAACTTTAAGATAAAATATAATCTTTTGTCATTGTTCTGTGATAATTTGCACTTTCAACCAAGTGGGTGCAGAGTAATTGTTCGTTGAGCTCTGCTGACTAGATACTTGCACCGTTTTTCTGAGTGTGGCTTCAACTCAAGCTTCAGTCTCAGTATCGTGTATCACCGGCATCCATGGCAACTGCCAGCTAACCTTCAATCTCATATTGAGCTGGCTGCTTACTCGGGCTTATTGCTAACTGCTGACCGGCTTTGACGTCAATGGCTTTGTTCTGATGCTCTACGTGATGTATGCGCAGTCTGAGTGCCAGGTCATCTAATCATCTAATCATTATGGCCAGACACCGAGTAAATGCATTCCAACATAAGGGCCTAGAGCTCGAACAGACCCTAATATTACTCATAAATATTGTTGTGCTCGAGATATTCACTGAAAATATGCGAGTGTGTTGGCACCTGGACCTGAGAGGTTTGGGTATTTCACAGTCGACCTGACTCAACTACAATATTCTTGCTACCTTGCTTTTGCAAGGCGGGCTCGGTGGGGTGTTTTTTTTTTGTTTTTTTTTTGAATTGAAAATGCGGTAATCAGCAAATTGCATAATTTCCAGCTATATCTCCAAAGTGGATAGCTCTGTCTATGCCAGGGGCTTGAGCACTAATTGCTGTTATTAAAATTATTTGGCGAATGTGATTAGCAAAATGTGGAAGTCGACAAAGTCGTCATCATCATTTGCACATGCTTACTTGGCCATTTTCAGTTTCTGGTCACGACTCGTGCTGGGATTGCTGGGATTGGTGTGCAATGAAATTTGCCTGGTCGGATTTGGGCAAATCGGATGCACAGACTCCATTAGCACAATGTAAACAGCCAACTGAAACTGAAGTGGATGTTGGAGTTGGAGTTGGAGTTCAAGTTGAATGAACGCAAACGATGCAAAACAATTAAGTGGTAATGACATTTGAGGAGCATAATGACTCCATTTGCCAGTCGCCGCAGTCAACTTGACTACTGTCTGTCTGTCGGTGTTGGGCGAGAGTGCGGCGCTCTGCCACAAGTGGTGTGCCACTGGCCGTTGAACGTGCTTCGAATCTAAAATGCTTAACACATACATACATTCATGATGTACATGATGTAGTTCCTAAGTGAGTTACTTCCTAGAGAGATAACTTGGCTGCCAGCTGCTGGGAAAGTGTGTCAGCTAGTCGGCTCAATCAACGGGCGCCATTTAGGTGACCCCATTGAATGTCGACGCTGACGTTGCGGGTGTAGCCCACCTATAAATTCTAAGCACGCATCACACACACACAATGTGTGCGTCTATCTAGTACATTAAAAAAAAATAAATAAATAAAAAATAAACATTTTTAAGTTCATTATTTGCAAATGGAGGTTCAGAATTTGTGGAGTTAAACGTTTAACATTACTTTAAAATTGTCCAAATATTAGCATTAATACTTTAGTGGGTTTAATGTGTAACTAAAACCGATCAACTTGGTTTCTATTTCTGCTCACTTTAATTTAAATGAATTTCCAGATAGTATTTGGATTCATGATCATAAATATCGATACTGAATTTCAATTTTTATTTGTATGAGTTCAATTTAAATTACTATAATGAAAATCTCAATTATGACACCTCACTTTTCTCCTCCTTTTCTTGAATGTCGGTCTTGTAAATGGTCTATCAAATAAAAGGTTTAACAAAATGTAATCTTCTATTCGATCTACCGCGTCTTAGCTGGATGCCTAATATTGGCTTACCTACTTGACGCAGCAGACTTTTAAAAATAAATCTTCTTCTACAAGGAATTTTCGAAATCTTTCTCTTCAAACTTGAAATAAAATGTTATGATTATCTAAACATCCCTTAATAAGCCCATAAGTGTCCCTTTCCTTGTTCCATTAAAACTTTAGTCTTATGACATTCGTCAAATTGTTATCATAACTGGATCGCATTTTGTCTGGCCTGTACTTGGTGCCGTTGACCACTTGATTGGACAACGTCGAAATACTATGTACGAATATTATATGGGGTATTTTAAATTGAGAGGCATAACTACTAACTTTATAAACTATATATATATATATATATATATATACATATGTACTTATGTACTTATGTACTTATGTACTTATGCCTGTGTCTGCGTATGTTTGTCTATTCATGTCAGAGTCGCTTTAATTGTTCAAGTCGAGCAGAGCATTGAGAGCTCTTTTAATTGCCCAAGTTGATGGGCTCTCTATGAGACCTGCACTCGATCTATAACGATAAGCACTGGCAATGATCAGCTGAAGCGCCCCAAGTGCGCCACGCACTAGTTCAGAATTGCCTAAAACGAACTTAAATACACTTACGTAGTTAAATCGCAGTGGGGAGAGCCGAATTATACATAATGGCCTAGACTCCAGTGCCAGTCGCAGCCCAGTCCCAATTTCCAGTCAGCCGAGTGTATCCAAGTGGAAATCAGAGCAAAGATCTTATTTCTTTTCTTTTCGCTTGTATTTTGTCCTTGCAGCTGAAAACCCAGCCCGAAGCTTGAGCGTATCCAAAATCCAGTTCCGGTCGTTGGCAGGAGCGAATCTGTAAGTATTTATATATATAAATATATATATATGTATATTCCAATATTATTAAGTATACAGGTCAAAGTTCGTTGGCAAGGCGAGCGGGGTGTGGCATATCCGCAAGTTGCAAGGCCGCACACGCAAAACAATGGCCAGCCACACAATCATGACAATAAGAGCAGCAAAAGACGCGTGTATGTAAGCAGGTGGGAATGCATTTGTGTGCGTGTGTGTGAGTGTGTGTGTGTTTGTGTACTTTTAGGTTCAATTGCGAAATGTGTCGACGCCTATGTAAAAAAACCTTTGCCGTTGTTGGCAACAGCAACAACCACCGGCTGCAATTGCACAAATGTTGCAGATTCTCGCAATTTTTGGAATGGAATGAAACATATTGCAAACAAGTGTGAGCATACATACATATATATATATATATATATTTATATATATATATACATATTTATATGTACTCACACACTTTCATAGATAAATCGGCAAGCGATTATCCTAATTGCTATCGGTTATCGATGATGCGAAAATGATGCAACACTCTTTATCCATCAAGTAAATAATGGCAAAGAAACATATTGTAATATGTTGAAACCAGTTAAATGTTTATGTTATATAACTTAAATTCCCTGTTATAATTTATCCTTCTACAAAACAATATTTTATATCATTGATCATTGATATATATTGATCAATGTTAGATAAAATTGCTACATAAAAGAAAAAAAAAGCAGAATAATGGGAATGAAACGGTTCTTCAGTTCAGGCCAAAAAAAAAAGCAAAAAAAAGCCAAAACTACAGCCAAACATCGAAACATTTGCAACGCTGACTGAAACAACAAAAAAATCTGGTTCGATAATTAGTCAACGATACCAAGAACTTTACTCAGCACTTCCTTTTCCAATTTGTCCATCACTCAGAGCACGTTGAGCTTCAGACATCGTCGAAGAAAAAAAAGTGAAGGAAAAATAATTGCGAGGATATTTTTTGGCGACATGAAGAAAGGCAGAAAGTTGTACCACACAAGTGGTCCCAATATCATACAAGATGTTCGTCCTGCAGGACGCCGTCGTGGCCAAGTCGCAAGGATTTCGACTTTAAGGGGCGGTAACCAGTTTAGGCCGGCCGAGGTGAACCAGGCGTCGGTGTCTAACGGCGACATTCAATGGCGTACGGTCAACGATCAACAGCCTGTAGTGGAATTTGAGTCTCTCACCCACTCCTTCGAGCATATAATTCTACGTGAGTCTGCCACAGATTTATTGGATGAGAATGGAGATATCGCCAACATCGCTGACAATTAAGTGAGAAACATAAGAAAATGTCTCTAAGACGAGGGTCGCAAATGGAGGCTGATTACAACAAGACTTTGAGACTATGTTTATATTTTCTATGAAGTATTTGTTATTTCACTGTATTTCACAACTTTGATTAATAATAAATTTCTTACCTTGGAACACTATTTTGACTCCTCAATTGTACTTTTGCATTTGCTCAACAAACGTGAAAACTATAGAAAGTGTTGCTTCGCAAATCAATTGTCTGTGTCATTTGTCATTTGTTGTTTGGCTCAAGAGTTTCTTTTTACAATATTACCAAATATTGCGAACACGAAGCGCCATGACGATTACTTAACCTCAAATGCTGGCTAGCAATTGGCAGCACACAGTTGGCCAGCAAAGTGGTGTCATTACCAATTAATTTGATTACACCTCCTATCCATTAAAAATCATTTGATGGGGTATAAAATAAAGCTACAGAAAATACATTGTTGATCAGGAAGACAAACTATAACTTTCTTAAATCGGTGAAGTTTTTTCTATTTTTCCTTTCAAGTATAATTTTTTGAGAAAACTTCAAGTTAAGTGTTTTTAACAATGGGCAATAAAGAGGAAACAGCACCGCATCTATTTAGAGGTACGAGACGCTATTTTAGACTTTAGAACTTTCTTGGTATTGATGCGATGATAACGTGGATAAGGAGTTCGCCCGCCTCCCCGCACCGCCGTCCCTTTACCGTCGTGTGGCCACCGCCTCTGCTTAAATCTGTGTGTCATCTTCGTCGGCTCAAGTGAAATCTGACGACATAAGTTTCGCTTTGTTCTCAGGCACCCAAGACTTTCGATTTGCATGCAGTAAAATCAAGTTGTTTGTTAGATAAGTGAAACGTCAAAACACCCGCACACACCTGCAGAGTTACACTCGCCTCGCAGTTGTAGAAATCTGCCTGGGAAATGCGAAAAAAAAGAAAAAGAAAATGAGTTAATTGTTATTGTTCATTTTGGTTGCAAAAACAGACAGAGAAAAGAGATGCAAGGCGAAACCAAAGCAAACAAAACAAAAACAACTACAACAATTACCTGGCATTGATGTGGGATTCGTAGGGATTCGCTTTGGGGCAGTTGCTAATTGATAATTGACATTAAAATACACTTTACACCTTAAGGAACAGGTGGCAAACTATCGGAAAATGCGAATAGTAATATAATTGAGACGGTGAACACCGCTGATAGAGGAGTCTTGGTCCGAGAACACTTCACAGGAGCCTTCTTCATTCACAAAAGCGCACAAATTGTTTTTCTTTCTTTGCCCATTGTTGTTGATGATGATGATGATGATGATGATGATGATGATGATCATGATGATGATGATGATGTGTCCATGCACATCTTCTTATAGAAGAATGCATGGAAGTTTTTAAAGGGTGTAATCTCCTCAAGCAAATAGTCCAACTTGATGACTGACTCTCTGAAGATCCAGTAAGCCGCGTACTAAAATCAATAATAAAGCATATATAAATATATATATAAATATAGCTCGATATATAGGAGATAAGATACCCACCGCCCGCTGATACTCCGTTTTAATGACCTCGCAGCGGTCCAGAAGGATGCTGAGAGGATAATCAAGCTTCAGATATATGTATATCTATATATATACATATTTGCATATATGTTCGGGCCATTCGATGTTCGTCGTACTTTTGGCATTACACTTTGCAAAAATAAAATTAAGAAGTCACGTTTTGTCTTCTTTAAAAACCAAGATATCCATATCTCTCTCTATAAATAAATATATATATATATATATTATATTATTATATTATATTATATTATATATAGGATTTCTTATATAAAAATCTACAACTTCTTCAACAAATGAAAGTTTCTAGAAATATGTTTCTTAACAATTTAAATTTAAAGCCTACTTCCAAAAGACATTAGGTTCGTAAATTTACAAATTATTTCGTAAAAAAAAATCCAGACTAGTTTAGTATTTATTTATATTTCCTTCAATAAATTTATGTACAAAATAATATTAATAATATGAACAAAGAATACGAAAACCCATTGATTGCGTTCAAAACTATGCAGCAGACAAATAGGAAGGAACTTCGCCCCATCACTTTTCCTCAATATCGATACAAATCGATTATAAGGCACAACTTTAAGATAAAATATAATCTTTTGTCATTGTTCTGTGATAATTTGCACTTTCAACCAAGTGGGTGCAGAGTAATTGTTCGTTGAGCTCTGCTGACTAGATACTTGCACCGTTTTTCTGAGTGTGGCTTCAACTCAAGCTTCAGTCTCAGTATCGTGTATCACCGGCATCCATGGCAACTGCCAGCTAACCTTCAATCTCATATTGAGCTGGCTGCTTACTCGGGCTTATTGCTAACTGCTGACCGGCTTTGACGTCAATGGCTTTGTTCTGATGCTCTACGTGATGTATGCGCAGTCTGAGTGCCAGGTCATCTAATCATCTAATCATTATGGCCAGACACCGAGTAAATGCATTCCAACATAAGGGCCTAGAGCTCGAACAGACCCTAATATTACTCATAAATATTGTTGTGCTCGAGATATTCACTGAAAATATGCGAGTGTGTTGGCACCTGGACCTGAGAGGTTTGGGTATTTCACAGTCGACCTGACTCAACTACAATATTCTTGCTACCTTGCTTTTGCAAGGCGGGCTCGGTGGGGTGTTTTTTTTTTGTTTTTTTTTTGAATTGAAAATGCGGTAATCAGCAAATTGCATAATTTCCAGCTATATCTCCAAAGTGGATAGCTCTGTCTATGCCAGGGGCTTGAGCACTAATTGCTGTTATTAAAATTATTTGGCGAATGTGATTAGCAAAATGTGGAAGTCGACAAAGTCGTCATCATCATTTGCACATGCTTACTTGGCCATTTTCAGTTTCTGGTCACGACTCGTGCTGGGATTGCTCGGTGTGCAATGAAATTTGCCTGGTCGGATTTGGGCAAATCGGATGCACAGACTCCATTAGCACAATGTAAACAGCCAACTGAAACTGAAGTGGATGTTGGAGTTGGAGTTGGAGTTCAAGTTGAATGAACGCAAACGATGCAAAACAATTAAGTGGTAATGACATTTGAGGAGCATAATGACTCCATTTGCCAGTCGCCGCAGTCAACTTGACTACTGTCTGTCTGTCGGTGTTGGGCGAGAGTGCGGCGCTCTGCCACAAGTGGTGTGCCACTGGCCGTTGAACGTGCTTCGAATCTAAAATGCTTAACACATACATACATTCATGATGTAGTTCCTAAGTGAGTTACTTCCTAGAGAGATAACTTGGCTGCCAGCTGCTGGGAAAGTGTGTCAGCTAGTCGGCTCAATCAACGGGCGCCATTTAGGTGACCCCATTGAATGTCGACGCTGACGTTGCGGGTGTAGCCCACCTATAAATTCTAAGCACGCATCACACACACACACAATGTGTGCGTCTATCTAGTACATTAAAAAAAAAAAAAAATAAACATTTTTAAGTTCATTATTTGCACATGGAGGTTCGGTATTTGTGGAGTTAAACGTTTAACATTACTTTAAAATTGTCCAAATATTAGCATTAATACTTTAGTGGGTTTAATGTGTAACTAAAACCGATCAACTTGGTTTCTATTTCTGCTCACTTTAATTTAAATGAATTTCTAGATAGTATTTGGATTCATGATCATAAATATCGATACTGAATTTCAATTTTTATTTGTATGAGTTCAATTTAAATTACTATAATGAAAATCTCAATTATGACACCTCACTTTTCTCCTCCTTTTCTTGAATGTCGGTCTTGTAAATGGTCTATCAAATAAAAGGTTTAACAAAATGTAATCTTCTATTCGATCTACCGCGTCTTAGCTGGATGCCTAATATTGGCTTACCTACTTGACGCAGCAGACTTTTAAAAATAAATCTTCTTCTACAAGGAATTTTTGAAATCTTTCTCTTCAAACTTGAAATAAAATGTTATGATTATCTAAACATCCCTTAATAAGCCCATAAGTGTCCCTTTCCTTGTTCCATTAAAACTTTAGTCTTATGACATTCGTCAAATTGTTTGCAATCTGTCGAAATACTATGTACGAATATTATATGGGGTATTTTAAATTGAGAGGCATAACTACTAACTTTATAAACTATATATATATATATATATATGTACTTATGTACTTATGTACTTATGGATGTGTCTGCGTACGTTTGTCTATTCATGTCAGAGTCGCTTTAATTGCTCAAGTCGAGCAGAGCATTGAGAGCTCTTTTAATTGCCCAAGTTGATGGGCTCTCTATGAGACCTGCACTCGATCTATAACGATAAGCACTGGCAATGATCAGCTGAAGCGCCCCAAGTGCGCCACGCACTAGTTCAGAATTGCCTAAAACGAACTTAAATACACTTACGTAGTTAAATCGCAGTGGGGAGAGCCGAATTATACATAATGGCCTAGACTCCAGTGCCAGTCGCAGCCCAGTCCCAATTTCCAGTCAGCCGAGTGTATCCAAGTGGAAATCAGAGCAAAGATCTTATTTCTTTTCTTTTCGCTTGTATTTTGTCCTTGCAGCTGAAAACCCAGCCCGAAGCTTGAGCGTATCCAAAATCCAGTTCCGGTCGTTGGCAGGAGCGAATCTGTAAGTATTTATATATATAAATATATGTATGTATATTCCAATATTATTAAGTATACAGGTCAAAGTTCGTTGGCAAGGCGAGCGGGGTGTGGCATATCCGCAAGTTGCAAGGCCGCACACGCAAAACAATGGCCAGCCACACAATCATAACAATAAGAGCAGCAAAAGACGCATGTGGGAATGCATTTGTGTGCGTGTGTGTGTGTGTGTGTGTGTGTGTGTGTACTTTTAGGTTCAATTGCGAAATGTGTCGACGCCTATGTAAAAAAACCTTTGCCGTTGTTGGCAACAGCAACAACCACCGGCTGCAATTGCACAAATGTTGCAGATTCTCGCAATTTTTGGAATGGAATGAAACATATTGCAAACAAGTGTGAGCATACATACATATATATATATATATATATTTATATATATATATACATATTTATATGTACTCACACACTTTCATAGATAAATCGGCAAGCGATTATCCTAATTGCTATCGGTTATCGATGATGCGAAAATGATGCAACACTCTTTATCCATCAAGTAAATAATGGCAAAGAAACATATTGTAATATGTTGAAACCAGTTAAATGTTTATGTTATATAACTTAAATTCCCTGTTATAATTTATCCTTCTACAAAACAATATTTTATATCATTGATCATTGATATATATTGATCAATGTTAGATAAAATTGCTACATAAAAGAAAAAAAAGCGGAATAATGGGAATGAAACGGTTCTTCAGTTCAGGCCAAAAAAAAAAGCAAAAAAAAGCCAAAACTACAGCCAAACATCGAAACATTTGCAACGCTGACTGAAACAACAAAAAAATCTGGTTCGATACTTAGTCAACGATACCAAGAACTTTGCTCAGCACTTCCTTTTCCAATTTGTCCATCACTCAGAGCACGTTGAGCTTCAGACATCGTCGAAGAAAAAAAAGGGAAGGAAAAATAATTGCGAGGATATTTTTTGGCGACATGAAGAAAGGCAGAAAGATCTACAACAAAAGTGGTCCCAATATCATACAATATGTTCGTCCTGCAGGACGCCGTCGTGGCCAAGTCGCAAGGAATTCGACTTTAAGGGGCGGTAACCAGTTTAGGCCGGCCGAGGTGAACCAGGCGTCGGTGTCTAACGGCGACATTCAATGGCGTACGGTCAACGATCAACAGCCTGTAGTGGAATTTGAGTCTCTCACCCACTCCTTCGAGCATATAATTCTACGTGGGTCTGCCGCAGATTTATTGGATGAGAATGACATCGCTGACAATTAAGTGAGAAACATAAGAAAATGTCTCTAAGACGAGGGTCGCAAATGGAGGCTGATTACAACAAGACTTTGAGACTATGTTTATATTTTCTATGAAGTATTTGTTATTTCACTGTATTTCACAACTTTGATTAATAATAAATTTCTTACCTTGGAACACTATTTTGACTCCTCAATTGTACTTTTGCATTTGCTCAACAAACGTGAAAACTATAGAAAGTGTTGCTTCGCAAATCAATTGTCTGTGTCATTTGTCATTTGTTGTTTGGCTCAAGAGTTTCTTTTTACAATATTACCAAATATTGCGAACACGAAGCGCCATGACGATTACTTAACCTCAAATGCTGGCTAGCAATTGGCAGCACACAGTTGGCCAGCAAAGTGGTGTCATTACCAATTAATTTGATTACACCTCCTATCCATTAAAAATCATTTGATGGGGTATAAAATAAAGCTACTGAAAATACATTGTTGATCAGGAAGACAAACTATAACTTTCTTAAATCGGTGAAGTCTTTTCTATTTTTCCTTTCAAGTATAATTTTTTGAGAAAACTTCAAGTTAAGTGTTTTTAACAATGGGCAATAAAGAGGAAACAGCACCGCATCTATTTAGAGGTACGAGACGCTATTTTAGACTTTAGAACTTTCTTGGTATTGATGCGATGATAACGTGGATAAGGAGTTCGCCCGCCTCCCCGCACCGCCGTCCCTTTACCGTCGTGTGGCCACCGCCTCTGCTTAAATCTGTGTGTCATCTTCGTCGGCTCAAGTGAAATCTGACGACATAAGTTTCGCTTTGTTCTCAGGCACCCAAGACTTTCGATTTGCATGCAGTAAAATCAAGTTGTTTGTTAGATAAGTGAAACGTCAAAACACCCGCACACACCTGCAGAGTTACACTCGCCTCGCAGTTGTAGAAATCTGCCTGGGAAATGCGAAAAAAAAGAAAAAGAAAATGAGTTAATTGTTATTGTTCATTTTGGTTGCAAAAACAGACAGAGAAAAGAGATGCAAGGCGAAACCAAAGCAACGCAAACAACAACAACTACAACAATTACCTGGCATTGATGTGGGATTCGTAGGGATTCGCTTTGGGGCAGTTGCTAATTGATAATTGACATTAAAATACACTTTACACCTTAAGGAACAGGTGGCAAACTATCGGAAAATGCGAATAGTAATATAATTGAGACGGTGAACACCGCTGATAGAGGAGTCTTGGTCCGAGAACACTTCACAGGAGCCTTCTTCATTCACAAAAGCGCACAAATTGTTTTTCTTTCTTTGCCCATTGTTGTTGATGATGATGATGATGATGATGATGATGATGATGATCATGATGATGATGATGATGTGTCCATGCACATCTTCTTATAGAAGAATGCATGGAAGTTTTTAAAGGGTGTAATCTCCTCAAGCAAATAGTCCAACTTGATGACTGACTCTCTGAAGATCCAGTAAGCCGCGTACTAAAATCAATAATAAAGCATATATAAATATATATATAAATATAGCTCGATATATAGGAGATAAGATACCCACCGCCCGCTGATACTCCGTTTTAATGACCTCGCAGCGGTCCAGAAGGATGCTGAGAGGATAATCAAGCTTCAGACTGCGGCGAAAACGATAAATTTCGTGGAGCACTCTACTACTGAGCAGAGGACAATCGTATAGATAAAGTTCGGATAGGCGCGAGCACTTCTTGATCATATCAACCAGTTGCGTGTCCTTGAGATCGGGACAGCCATTCAATACCAAATAATTGACCACATGTGGCATGTTCTGGTTGTTGATATAGCGTTCATGGAAGCAACAATTGTTCAGCATAAGTCCTTGCAGTCTTCCGCAGCGTTGCAGATCCATTTCACGCATCCAGTTGAGTCCCGGAAAGCCGCTGCAGTTCAGCCGCACGATCTCAACGTCATTCGGCCTGATCTGCAAGATATGGTCCAAACACTTGATGGTCAGCTCCTCCGATTTGTGACGGCTTTGGGTTAGTTCCAGATAATGCAATTCGGGTAGGCATAAAATTTGTTTGTGTATATCCGGAAACATGCCCATGGGCATCACTAGCTCCTGCAGGTTGTTCAAGTTGATGCTGCCGCGCAGAGTGAACGGTCGTTTGGGGAACCTGATTAATAGGATCTGCAGCTGGCTGCAACGCTTGAGGATGGCAGTCAGTGCCGAAGGCGACACATTTCCGCGGAGCACCAACAGCTCCAGCTTTGGGAACTGCTGAATAAAATGCACTTGCACCTCACAGTGCACCTTAAGGCGTCGCAAATTGCACAGCATACTGGGCAAGGTATGCAACGGCCACTGGGGCATCAAGGCACCGGCCATAACAGCCCCAACACGTCCAACCTGAGCAACGACACCGTCACTCAGGCGTTGCGACGTCGATTTCGGCGACAGCAGCAGCTTACAGTAATGCACATTGATGAGCGCACCAACGCCGGCACGATGCAGCACATTGAGATTCTCCTGGAGTCGATCCGCTGCGAAATGGACACTGTGATAATTATCCTTCATGTGGTTGACAAAGAAGCTCAACGGTTCGCCATTCAACTCCTGCTCCAGCTGGAGAAAATCCAAACGCTTGTAGCTGCTGCGCCAGACGCTATCGAAGAACGGACGCACTGCCTCATCGCTGCGATACATGTCAACCTGTTCGGCTATCGAAAGCTTGGTTCTCTCCAAATCCATATCGCCTCCTCCTCCGTTGCATGGAGAGACCTCTCGCTCGTGCTCAGAACGATTGTGTTCCATTGCAAGAATTTACCTAAACAAGGGCAGTTACAAATTCCAATAAATAAATGTGTACGTTTTATAATTTTTTGTAGAATTGTTAGTTAAATGTGTTGACTTGTGTCTGTTGTTGCTACAATGTTATGTACGTTGTGACTTTTCCTGACCGAAGCAGCCTGCTTCAATCCCAGGCAATGCTATTTATTTCTATCAGTTTCAAGCTATATCATTTCCGATTTAAACTCTCTGCGAGCAACTCACAGAATATTTGCGAAACCCAAATCAAAACAGTGTTTGAAAATGTCAAACAAAATTATTATTCTTTGAACTGTCCAGAAGTTTTTTGGCAACATATTTTTGTACATATGTGAGTATGATTTGTGAAAGTTGGACATGATTTCATCACCGACGGTCAGCTATATGTACGCTATATGTAGGTCTACTTAAAACTGCTGCAGCTTATCTCTCCTTGTTTATGTGTCGAATACTAGGCTCGGTTTGCTGTACCGATTCCTACATGCGCTCTCAATTAAGTATTTCCATCCCCTCGTCCGCCCGTTGCACGCTCCCTCCTGGTATCACCTGTGCCACAAATCTATCTGGCAGTAACATCGCGTGCCGCGCTGCTGACATTAGAAAGTGAGCGTGAACTTTCCCATTATTTGTTGCTGCCCGATATGACATTGCCTGCCACACATATGCATATGCATTTGTCTCTCTCTCTGTGTGTGTGTGTGTGTGTGTTTCTATACTTGTATTTGCCTGCCACGCTCAACGCTGCAGTGTCTTTTTCTTTGGTATTTGCATAATAATTACTCCGCCCTGCATTTAATTGTTGCCTTTTCAATTTGCATTGTTGTTTCTTGAAGGTTGCACATGTTTTTTTTTGTTCGCCTTTTCCTTAATTGCAATTACAGTCTCCGACACACACACACACACACACTCGCACACACACTCGCACACACTTTGATCTGCACTTGTGCTACTTTTGAACATTGTGGTATGTTTTTTACTTTCGCATTTGAAAGTGCATCTGTTTCAGTTCTTTGCTTTTGCTTTTTATCTTTTTATTTATTTTTTTTTGTTTTTTTGCATTGCGATTTTGTAATGGCTTCCACTGAACTGGGTAGCTTGGACTTGTGCTGACCCGTGCTTAGCCTTGAGTTCATTTAAAACGTCAACATGTCATTAGGCCCAATAATAAGCTTCGCCGCATAAACTAGTCTTGGCAATTCGCCAGCATTTGCATAAGGGCACTCAGACAACCATAACAGGCAATTATTTCTCACGAATTGCATTATAATTAGTTTTTGGTTACATTTGTTTTTATTTTTAATTTGTTTATTTTTTTGTTAATTTGTTTATTTGGTAAACAACACATAAATGTTTTTGAACTATTTATCATAAATAAATAGCTTTGCAAGCATACATATAATTGTCATTTTATTGCCAGTTAGTGAAATTTTTAGCTCAAATTTGATCATTTTTTGTGCACAAGCTAACGACATTTTGAAAGTTGGTTCTCGTGTTCCACTCACACTTGACGATAGTTCCTCCAGTTTCGCGAATATCGATACATATGCATTTCCAATATTAATAATGACAATTTTGAAGTTATCATCAAAATATAATATTTGTTGACATCATTTTAATTAACTGTATAAATGTTATAAGTATCGTATAAGAAACGCCCAAGCTATAGTCCAAAACTCATATATATATATATATATATATATCGATATGGGCTCTCGTGCTTTAATCGATTTTATATATGTATTGTTATACATGTTTTTTCTGTTAGAAATTGAACATTTTCTGCACTGCTGCTGCTGTGATAAATATGCATATTTAATTTTGAAAATACACTGAAAAAGTCATAATCCAGAAATTTCGCGACTACTTTATAATAGTAATCTTTATATACATATATATCAATATATGTATATCTAGGTATGTGTATTTTTTTTTGGTGCATTTCTTACAATGTGGCGAAAATAATAACGATAATGATCATGATTAACAAAGAAACGCGTGCAAATTTACATAAGGCCTTGCTGCTGGTGCTGCTGCTGCTGCGGCTTCTTCTTCTGGGTTCCATCGCTGCGTTCCGGTTTTGCACTTCTCGCTAGTTGCCTTAGCACCTATCCGCCGCCCGCTGCCCGCTGCCCTAAGTGAGTGATTCAGCTCAGCTGCTCTTTGCGTATTTCTTGTCTCCACTCGTTTGGTGTCATTCGTTACGGTGCTCGCACTTCTGTTTGTTTTGCTTTGTTTTGGTTTGTTTTGTTATGCTTTGTTTGTTCGCTGTTCGTACATTTATGCTATGCATATTACACGCACACATGCATACATACACGCACACATGCATACATACATACGCACGAACTGCGTGCTGCGCAATTTGAGCAACAATTGTTTTTTTGTGTGAGTGTTTTTTTTTTTTTACGGCTGTGTTTCAATTTGTTGATGTTGATGACAGCAACTGACCTTTAACGCCTCGTGCTATGCATAAAGTGTCGCTCTTAATGCTTCATGTTAAATGTGACGCGCGCCTCCCTCAAAGGGTGCATTTGATGCCATCCCCTTGCACATATGACCTGTACTCGGTGCCGAGCCCGGGCATGGATCCCGACCCGTACCTTTTGTGACGTCAAAGGCTCCGGCTTCTGTCCCCATTTGCAATGAGGTCAATGTGGGTCAAACTAAGAAATCGATGTAAGCACACACACACACACACACATACTTATTAAATAATGTATCGCATTCGGTTCGTACAATCTTATCAGCCACCAATTTAGAGCAATATGCAATGGGCCTGGTCTGTGTAGACATTACCCCAAATAAATGGGTGTAATGCCAACACAGTTTTTAGCCCAAGCAAATTAGAGCGCACGATTTGTGCCAGCACGGCTAAGGGATGCCCTGTACACACTATGAACTTTTTGGTAACCGGTTTGACTTTCGTATACACTTGCGAGTGAAAATAGGGTTGAGCTTGAACTAGATTCTGTTAACTGGCATTAAGAGTATCATTTATTATTTAATGAGTGGCTATTCAAAAATAACAGTACAGTTCAATTGAAACATTTTCTCATGTCGGCGTTATTCGCTTGGGTGGGCAGTCATCTTATAGTCTCTCGCTTACAGGGCATATATATCTATATTTCTATATAAACAGAACTGTTTCATTTGAGTGCTTTATTAGGACTGATTTGGTACAGTATTAATTGTTATAATGAAACATCGGTTTGCTGCTTTCTGCTAGCGTCTTGGCGCCTGCAGCTGTGTCGCTGTAGCCCTTGTCGCCGCTGTCGCTACAAGGCCAATGGTGGTGTCCGTTAGGTTACCTGCAACCCGTTGGGTTACTAGCAACCCATTAGGTTACTTGCAACCCGTTACGGTATTTGCAACCCATTAGGTTACTTGCAACCCGTTACGGTATTTGCAATCCGTTGGGTTACTTGCAACCCGTTAGGGTATTTGCAGTCCGTAAGGGTATTTGCAATCCGTTAGGGTATTTGCAGTTCGTTAGGGTATTTGTGTGATTACGAAGAAATGTTCTTAACTTATGTATGTATGTATCTAATTCAAAGTAGACGCGTGCAACCAAGCAAACATTTGGCCAAAACCCGGAAAGCGTAACGAGAATAAAACAAGAATGAACAGATTCCTGCGGCACACGGCACGAAGATTGCTTGCGCTGATTAAATATTATCTTAAATTTCCAAATATCCTGCATACATTGCAAACTAATTGTTTAAAACTTAAAGCAAACTTATATCAAGGGGTAACACATTATAATTCATAGTTGATTTAGGCTAAGATAAATTCAAGTTGCGGCTGGCGATGAATGAATCCCAAATAGCTCCAATTGAATCAACTTCGACATAGATAAGACTGCGTTAGTGTTAGTGTTTCAGCGAGAAAATACAACCAACAGAAATGATTATCTACACTCAGGAAAAAAACCAAAGACTCAACTTATTATTCAAATATACAAAAATAAATATATATATATATATATGTATGTATATACATGTATGTATATGGGATGATTCTGAAAGCTGGCATCACAAAAATGGCATGCTAATTTTGTTGTAAACACAACAAGATCAACAACAGCGACAACTACAGTTGAGCAGAATATACTATTGAGAGCTTAAGGTGGGCGCGGATGGCGTGTGTGGGTGGCACGCCTTATAAGGCATTGGGAGCCATTTGCTTATGTGTCATCTGCCGCAGCAGCGGCAGCTATGGCAAGTCATCAACCCTCGTTGCCCAAATTGGCAAAGCTTGGCTCTGTCTCTGGCTCTGGCTCTGTTTCTGACTCTGGCCTGTCTCAGACCTGGCTCTGTTTCTGACTCTGTTTCTGACTCTGGCCTGTCTCAGACCTGGCTCTGTCTCTGCTCTGGCTCTTTCCTGTCACTGGCCCGACTCTGTCTCTGGCTTGATCAAAGGCCGCACTCTGTTTGTGGCGTCCAAATTAAACTTGTTTTGACTCGAATGTAAATCGCTTCCACGACTGTTCAATGACTTGATGATTTCATCGCAGTCATCGCCATAAAGTATTTCGCTTCTGTCTGGCGGCTTGTTGTTTGTATACCCTGTAAACAGGCAGAAGCAGATAGTTGAATTTTATTCGATTTATATTTTTAAAAAGTAGCCATTTAGCATTAGCAACGAATTCGAGTGTATGTTGTGGCTGGTTACAGGGTATCTTACTATGGCACACTCTTGAGTATCTCACACTTACGTGTTATTTTTTTTTGTTGTTGCCGGACGCCTGACGTGACCGTGCCGTGAATCATGCGGCGGATGAGAAACGAGTATCTCGGTTGGTTCACTTGAATGCGATCGTCGCGACGATTGTTGTCAACACAGATGAGCTCATTAACAATTTGGCATTTCCTCTCTTGTATATGTTGCAGCACTGCATAGTCGGCTCAAGATCACAACACGTGCCGCATTATGACTTTCTACTGGTGGTCGCATTGGTTCTGGATAACCTGTCTGAGTGGTAAGCGGCACAAAGTGCACAGATCAGTGCATCATTATCATCTATTGCGAATGTTTGTAAAATGCTTTTGTGTTGCAGTGCAACTTTTGCCTCATGTGCACACATATCCCAGTCAGGACGTAAGTCTAGAGTCGACTACACAGCAGCAGCTGGATGGGGCATTGGAACGGACGGAGGCAGCGGAACATGGTTCTGGCCGTCGGCAGACAACGAAGCTTTATCAGACCGCGTCCAGTCAGACATGGACATCGGTCACCCAGCGGAATATCATGGATCTAACCATTAAGACGACGCCGGCGGCGCCAAAAATAACACCCGCATATGCAGACGTAGGTGGACAGCAGAAGGAGCAGCAGCAGCAGCAGCAGCAGCAGCAGGAGGAGGAAGAGGAGGATGCCATCGAAGATGTCGAAGCGCCCTTTTCCGATTCCGTCGATGAGGATGACAGCAATGGAGACGATGTCGACGTGAACGTGGACGCTGATGAGCAAATTGACGCTGATGGGGCAACGGTAAAGCTAACGATGTCGCACAATCAGTTCGAGTTCAAGCGCTCCGCTGATTTTGCGGCAAGTGTTGCAGCTGAAGGATCGTCGGATCAGCTCAACAACTATACGAATTTTAGTCGTATCACAAGGTAAATAATGTAATCCAGACTTCCGGTTGTGAAGATCGACTCTTGACTTAGCACAGATGTCTACACAAAAGTCCAAAGAACATAAATAATTGTTAGAAAAATGGAAATTGATCTAAGAATGCAAGAGTCCAATTCTAATGCAGACAAATTATTTGAAATTATTGAAATAGGTCTCCCGATCTGATCACAATGATAACCTTTTATATATTGCGTGTTTCGATGACACTCAGTTCTCAAAATAATCGCTTTTTGCACATAATTCATAAGCCTGTTCAAATTGCATAATAAATGTTGCAATGCAAATGTATTATTGCTCATTTTCGATCAACCTATAAATAATACTTTGCAAATAGAATCGGAGCTTGGATGGCTTTAGGGCTTTCAAATCAAATCAAATCAGTATTTCACATCGAAACGATCGAATGTTATTATTATTATTGTCTCTGTTGACGTCACAGATATAGAAAAACCGCTGATTTCGTTAGCAGAGATAATGGTGCGGAGCACTGCACAATCTTATTGCGTTTATTTATTGCTCGCACTAATACATATCATATCATTTTGCAGTACAAATAACAGCAACAACAGCGCTTGCAATTCCACCTGTGTGGCAGCTGGTGTAAATGCCGGTGGCTTGGAACTCACAACTACAGCAGCAAAATCTGCAGCAGCAAGCCCAACAACTGGGTCAACATCATCAGCAACACAAGCAACAACAATACCACCACCAACAACAACCAGAATATCAACAACGAATACAACAAAAACAATAACAACAACAACAACGAGCCCGCCGATCAATAGCACAGCAGGTCAAGCTGTGGCAGCCACACCATCGACGCCCAAAATCAACACCGAATGGCTGTCGGATGAGCTGCAGCGTGTGCCGTTCACATTGGAGAACGCCAACAAGGAGGATGAGCTGAGACGCGCCGAGAGCGAGCATCGCTCCAGGAAATCGAAAGTGCTGTCCGCCGAATATAAGCACATCAATCGCTATATTAATTTCTCCAGCGACACCAAGAGTCTGCTCACCCGATCCGCATCCGCAGCGCCCAGCGTTTCGGATGCCGACGAAGGTGGCAATATCTCATCCGAGGCGCTGGCCATTCAAGTGAGTGGCGACGACAACATTTGAAGTATTCATTATTATATTGTTTGATGTTTGTTTTAGCGCACGTATTTTTTGGATGCCGGCTCCATATCGGCCATATGTTTCACTGTCTTTGGCATTTGCTGTACGGTGGGCACCATTGGCATCGTCCTTTATCGTCGGCGCTATGTGAATAAGCCGCAGGCGCTTAGCGAGCCCGATTCGAGCGTTTACATCGATGATAGCACGATGCGTGTAAGTGTAAGGATTCGTTGGCCAGTTGCTTGCGGGCACAATCCAAAATTGGGCGCCTTTTACTGACACTCTTTTTTTCGATGTCATCTTTTAGGATAATTCGGATGAGATGTACAGCCTGGATAATGATTCGTTTCTCAACTCACTGGAGGCGATGACAATACAGAACTATTGGACGGACACGGTCAAACATACAAAGCTTTAATTTCTGACGTCTGTTCTGGGGATCTCTCTCTACTCGCCTCTACGTCCCACTTCCCATTTGCCCCTCCCATTCTTTATTATTTGTTTTTTTTTTTGTCCATTTGTCCAGTATGCCATCGGCTTTTCCCTTTTCCCTTTTCCCTATCCCATCTTTCCTTGTTCCAACATATGTACATTGCGAAACCCAGCAAACAGCACACACAACAACACAACAAACAACACAAACACATCATAATCATTAAGTAGGCGCCCGAGTGTGCGCAGCGTAGCATTTAAGTGGGGTCCTCGATAGGGGCACTTGTGTGTATTTACTAATTGATAGGCATTCGTGCAGCTCAAATGGACTTGTATGCAACCAGACGAGCGATTAGTTTAAGCCAAACTACCAAAATTATGTTTAGTATGTGTACTATATTTTAAGAGCGCAATGTTATTTGCTAGTTTTAACTGTTTATACTGTCTGTCGATCTGTCTGCTGATCTCCGATCATATAGCGGGTCACTTCTCCGGACATACATACCTGTATACCTGTATGTATCCAGATTTCCTTATACTCCGTTTAACATTTCGATTCGAAACTTTATAGTTTAAATTTCTTTATATACTCGTTTAGAGTAAGAACTTAATTAACTTACATATTTATGTTAAACTATTTATGTAATTTTATTTAAAATATTTGTTGAGTATTTTTCCAATAATTTTTCGTTTCGTTCTTCGTGATTAATATATTTAATGTTTATACAGTTTAGATTTGTGTCTGTCCAACAATTAAACGCAATCATTCCTTCCAGTTTAGCATATAGTGCAACTTTATATAAAATTATTGTATTAAAAATAAATGAAACATACAACTACAACTTCGCACACAATATTAACTATTTACTGCCACCAGAGATTGTCAATTTGTCCCATTGAAATTATAACGACCTAATTCTAAGCTAATATGCCCAACGTTGCATGATCATTACAGATGCTTAATTAAAAAACTTGAATATATGAATGCCATATGGCCTCATCTACCGAACATAGTAGGTAATTTGGGGACTTATCAAAATTCATAATAAAATGCACCTATGTATGCAAAAGTATATTTAAGCTGAGCGCCCAACTGGTTTCTTTTTCTATCGATAGATTGCAGAGCAATATCATAAGAAATACCGTACAACCATCGATATATTTATATAGGTATGGACTGGTCATCAGTGTTGACACATCACCCAAATTGGATTGCTGGTCGACAAACGGTCCCAAATAAAATATACATGTCGATAGATAAGCAAAATAATAAAATTTTCATCGTTAACTCGGTTATCATGGGGTTTGAATGTCAGCCTAACTGACCCGCACAAAGGTGTTCACATCACTAATATTAGCAATTAAATAAATATAGAGCAGAACAAAAATTTGTAGCCGACAATTGTTACTCGTCACTTTTTAAGTAATAAAATTGTGTTTATTTACTAAAAATAAACTAAATTTACATTGAAATAAAAAGCGGAATATTGGAATATCGGAACAATAATAAATTAAAATTGTTGTTATATCGATTGTGGCGCAATTTTCATGCGATATTTCAGCATCGATAGCGCTGTCATCTCTAGATGACCCCGCATTAGGCGTCGTAAATGCTTGCATGTCGTGCGTTTGACGACGCACATTTGTAGTTCGGAAGTTGTGGAATATTTGCTGTGCACAGATTGCATTTTCAGTGAATGAAAAACAAACGCAAACCATTTGTACAATACGCAGCAAATATTAACAATATCAATTGCAGCAACTAATCATAAATGGCTTACTTCGCCGTTTATATACCGCCATCGAAAGCGGGCTTTGAGGGCACATTGGCTCACTGTGCGGGCTCCATTGCAGCTATAAATGTGACTATCTTGTCCGAGTCAGCAGCCGCCAGCGGAGCGGGCGAACCAAATGCATCCAATTTCGAGGATCCCGAATATCCACGTAAGTTTTGCTCCTGCTCAGCAGGCGTCAGCCATGTTTTAAACATTACTGTATATTTATATATATATATATATATGTATATTTATATATATATAACTGTAACATATGTATGCATGTATGTACATGTATGTATGCAAAAACATAGAATGCATGGATACATATTTGCAAACACACAGCCGCACACACACAGGTATTTATGCACGCATCAAGCTTACCATTTCGTGCAGCAACGCAATCAAAGCGCGCTTTTCATTTCATTTGTTGCGCATCGCATTTTGCGTTTTTGAGTCTCACTTGCAGATGGTATTCTTTTGGATGCCATGTAGGTCAATGCCTTACAAATTCAAGTGTAAATTGCAAAAATAAAACCAAATTCATTTTCAGAGTTACCTTAGTTCTAAATCAAAATAAATAAATATATATTTATATTTATTTATACATGTACATATACACATATATTTTCCTGCAACTCTTGCCTTGCAAATTAAACTCTGAATTACAAATACAAAAACCAAAACAAAAATCATTTGAAGAATACTTCAAAATATTGTTCACAATTTATAAATTGATTTCACACAAGCAGTCGAGAACTAAAATTCAAACGTAAATCATATTCAGCAGTCAAATAAAATTCAAAATTAAATCATTTTCGGCAGTCAATTAAAATTGAAAGTTACTTTTTTTTTTTTTTTGGAGTTTATTAATTTATTTTTGGGAAATGTGCGACTAAAATAGTCTCAAAATCATAAAACTCATTGTGATAAACATGCCCCGCAGACTCTGTTGTGTGTGCGAGAAACTGACTGCGCAGCCAATGCAGTATTCTTGTTGCGCCTAGCGAAGTTGCGTTCATCAAGTATCTGGAAGCGCTTGACAGGGAAGATGTTGATTGCCATGGTCATTGATGTGACCCAAGCCAGACTCGAAGTTAAAAAAGCCAAGTGTGAAGGTCGGCAAATATCGCAGCCCTGGTTCAAATCCTCGCACTTGATGATTTATTAGTGGAATTCGTAACACATATCCAGAGAATGTTGGACCATGTAAATCCGAAAATGAGTTTTTGTTGTGTCTAACATTTTGCAGTAATCAGTGAAAACAGGGCTAAAACATTTAGCTAACAAAAACGGTCGACTCAAATTTAGAAACTATAAAGTAAATTGCAATTTCTGGTGACATACAATTGATTTGTTGCCGGTTGCCTGTGCATCATCCACCATCCACCATCCACCATCCATCATCTATCATCTTCAACACTTGTGCGGCCTTGTTGTGCATTGGGCATGGGATTAAGAGCGTCAACAGCGCACAAATTGTAAACAGATATAGGTAAAGTACGATAACAACTGTAAAGTCGATCTTTATCGCGTCGAGTTCAGCGATCTTTCCAAAAAAACTATAACCAGAACCTTGACCTGTCAATGCACTCATTCGTCGACAGAAAAAAATACTTTTACTCAATTATAAATATCAAAATTCATTACATACAAAAGTATTAATATATGACAGCTTAATATCTCCAAGTTTGCAGAAAATCGACCGTCTTAGATATGTTTACCTGTTGTTATTATAATTACGAATAGTGTTAAATATTAAGCACTCCAGCTCAATTAGTATATGTTGGCATATCATCTGCAAAGTTGAAAGCAATAATCAAATTGCTCTGATAAATGCAATAAAATGAATTTGAGGCTCGACACTTTTGACTAAATATACTTTATACTTTACTATGTACGCTGTTCATTTATGTTCAAGTATTTTTTTTTAAATAAGTGCGAGCTGCGCGCTTTTGCTCTGTCTCTCTCTCTCTCTCTCTCTCTATCTATCTATGTCGCTCCCTCTCTATCTCTATGGCAGAGCAGCGAAAGAGTAGGCTATGTTTCCATATTTATATCCCAAGCGGAGACCAGGCTAGCCAAGGCGGGCTGTTGCTCAATTGGCCACTGAGATCCGTCCGATCCAAAGAAGAAAAAACAACATAATAGCGACAACATTAATTTTGTTGTTGTTTTCTTTTTCTAAGAGCGTAGTGCCAATAACTGCGTCATACGCACGTCTGCGAAGGCAATATTGATACAGTGAAGAAGGCATTGGCATCGGCATCGGCGTCGTCATCGGCATCCATCGCCCTGTCGCCCCTTTTCGCTGCTCATCTCTCTCTCTCTCTTTGGTTCCGCGTACACACGCGGCCTCGTATCTGTTCTCTCTCACTGTCTCTCTCTCTTTCTTTCTCTCTCTCTCTCTCTGTCGTCTTTTAGCACATTATTTGTTTTGCTTAACACCTTTCTTGCGCTGTCTGGCAATCTATTTGCAATTCGCCCAGATGGCGTGACCACATCGAGTCGAGCGAGCAACGAAACTGCGTTTTTGCGTTTGTGCGTTTGTGCGATTTACTAACTCTCTCTCTCTCGTTCACAATCCCTTTTTGCAGCCGACTCGCCGCTCTGGTTGATATTTTCGGATAAGTGCAAGGCATTGGAGGTGCTGCGACATTATAAGGAGGCGCGTTTGCGCGAGTTTCCCAATCGAGATCAGGCCGAGAGATACGTACAGTTTGGCTTCGAGAGCATCGAATCGCTCAAGCGTTACGGCAAGGCCAAACCAGCCAGCAGTAAGTAGATACAAACATATATAGATATGGGCAGAGCATAACAATCAAACAAAAGACGAAATAATAATAATTTTCATCGTTTTCACAGAGCCGGTCTCATTACCCCGATCGTTGGGCAGTGGATATAAGTCGCTGGGATCAGGCAGCACAGACAGCAGTCCATTTTCATTGTCGCCGACCATTAGTGAGACATCCGGCTTATCATCATTGACCGCGGCAAATATCATATTGGCGATGTCAAATAGCAGTGGCAACAACACTGATGGCAGTGCTAATATCGCATCCAGTTGCAGCAACAGCGGCAGCAACAATTCACTTAATGCCGAACGTCCGCCGTTTCGGGCACCCAGCAAGCAGGAACTGGTCGAGTTCCGTAAACAGATCGAGGCTGGCAATTTTGAGCGGGTCGTACGCACTGTTTGGGACAATCCACGTTTTCTGATCAGCAGCGGTGACACACCCACCAGCCTAAAAGATGGCTATCGCTACAATGCCATGCACATATGCGCCCAATGCAATCAGGCGCACGTTGCCGAGCTTATATTGAAGACAATCTCAGATCGCAACTTTACCCAGTTGTATGCGGGTAAAAAGAGCCGAGGAGAGATGTGCGGCGCCCTCAATGAGAATCTCCTCGATTATTATCTCAATATGCCAGACAAAGGACGTGGCGAGACGCCACTGCATTTTTCCGTCAAGTACGGCCACGTAGCTGTCGTTAAGGTGCTTACCTCCTATCCACAATGCAAGTCACTCATGAACTCGGACGGCATGCTGCCCAAGGATGTAAGTATGTCATTCACTCATAATTATCACATCGATCTGAACCGATTTGACAGTTTGTTGCACAAGAACCACATATGTTGAATACAGATGATTGTGTCTAATTGAAAAGTTATCTAACTCTATTTGCTTCTGTTCTTCGCCATCAGATAATATGTCAACGAGCGCAACATGCCAGCCCGGAGGTGTTCAAAAAACTGGAGCTGCTGCTCTCGGAGCCATTTTATGTGCCCGTTCTGCGGGCAACGGGCAATGAGCTACCGCCGCAGATTGGACAACCGTTTACGACCATTGAACCGCCGGTAACAGAAGACTAGCATTGAAGATTAAAGCTGACTAATCAATTGATTTTTAATTGAATTCGACAGGTATTAAATCAGAAGTGCGACGAATCGGGGAAACTCAATGTGGAACTTAAGATCTGTGCATTGGCTGGACCCATGCCACGTGAGCAGGCAGTTAATTTCTATCGACGCTGGAAGACCCCGCCGCGTATTGGTGGCAGTGGGGGTGTGCCATTGACCAGTTCGCCCTACAGCACACCCATACGGACCCCCAACAGGTCGCTGCTCAACAAGGGTGCCGCTGGGCGGCGTGCGCTCTTCAGCCCGAATGGCAATCAACAAAAGCCAGAGCAAAATGGCGATGAGGAGCAGCAGCAGCACATAGAACACAACAACAATTGCACTGACAAGGATAGCTCAAGTCTATTACAGCGTACGCTGGAGTTGCCCGCGACACCTTTTCGGCTTATTAACCCGGATCTGTTTTTAACATATCGGAGTAACACATCATTATCGTTAGTGGATAGCGACTTGGATGATTCAGTTGTGATTGATAGCTATCGCGAGCGACACATCAAGAATTCTGATATTGAAAAGGGTCTTGAGATAATCGGTCGTCAATTGGCGCACCAGGAGAATTTGGAGTGGCGCGAATATTGGGATTTTCTCGATGATCTCGTAGACATATCATCTAGCGAAGGAATCGCACGCTTCGAGGCTTATCTATCTGCCAAATCCGCGCAGACGCAGGCTTCGCTGCTGGCCGAAAAATCTGATCAGACATCATTGAACTACTCTCAACTGCATCACTATCTCGATCTGGTTGCCGACCGAGGCAAGACTGCGAATAATTCAGCAGCGAGCGTTGCCGACATCGCCATTACCCAGGTAATGACGCCCTACACATGCGTGGAGAAATCGCTGCAAGTGTTCGCGAAGCGCATCACAAAGACACTGATTAACAACATTGGCAACATGGTCTCCATCAATGATACGCTGCTCTCCGAGCTCAAAAGACTGAAATCTCTCATTGTCAGCTTCAAGGATGATGCACGCTTCATCACTGTAGACTTTGGCAAGGTTCACTCACGCATCGCTCATCTCGTCGTTAGCTACATTGCCCATTCGCAGGAGGTGAGCAGCGCTGTGCGATATCAGCTAATGCAAATGCTGCGCAAACTGTTGCAGCTCTACGGCGATAGACGCGAGCATTTGCAATGCGTATGCGGCAGCATGCTGCCAATGCTGAAGCAGGTGCCATTTGTGCGGCTGCCGGACGCACTTAAAACCGAGGAGCTGTGCTCAGCCGCCTGGGAATTGGAGCAGTGCTGCAGCTGTGCCTGGGATGCGAATCTCAGTCGTAAGACGAGCCGACGCAAGCGTACCGAATCTTTGCGCGCGGCCACAACGTCAGCTGCTGCCGCCGCTGCTGCTGCTACCGCTACGGCTGCTACTGCCACGGCTGCTACAGCGACTACTGCTGCATCTACTGCTGCTACTACTACTACTACTACTACTAATACTAGTGCTGCTGCTGAAACTATTCATGTTGCCTCCGGCACGTCCAACGATCCGATTGAGGAAGTCACTGGCTTAATACGTGCCTGTGGCATAAGCGACGATGACAGCAACAACAACAACAGCGACGACGAGGATAATGATGATGAATCATTCTATGTGAGTACACACTAAACAATCCATTCAATACAATCCAAATATTTATTGATCTCTTCGCAACGCAGTTCGATTGCGCCGACTACTTTAATAAGGACGACAGCAACGACGATGAGGTGAATTTCATGACACCACCAGAAAGCTACACACCAAGGCTCTCCTGCTGCGACATGGAACCCCATTATGAACTATTTATATTTGGGTAAGTCTGCCAAATGGTAATCAACGTAAAAATGGACACATTTTACTAAACGCTTAATTACAGCAAGGAGCCGACCAAGCGTGATTTGGATGTCCTTAATGCGATTTTCAATGTCGATCTCGATAAGGAAAAGCTGCCATTTGTGTATGCTTGGCGTACAGCTATGGAGAGCTTCTCCACCGAGGAGATGGATCTGTAAGTAACCAATAGAATTTTATATTTAATCTCAGTTCCTGGCGCAGCTGCAGCACTGCTCGAATTCCTGGGTAATGGCGATGCCGGCAACGCTCGCTGCTGAATTATTCGCAGACTTGCCTGCGTCGGCAACCAGATCGAGATAGTGATGCAGTTGAGAGTTGTTCAATGATGTCTGATCAGATTTTTCGGCCAGCAGCGAAGATAGATAAGCCTCGAAGCGTGCGATTCCTTCGCTAGATGATATGTCTACGAGATCATCGAGAAAATCCCAATATTCGCGCCACTCCAAATTCTCCTGGTGCGCCAATTGACGAACGATTATCTCAAGACCCTTTTCAATATCAGAATTCTTGATGTGTCGCTCGCGATAGCTGTCAATCACAACTGAATAACCCAAGCCGCTATAATGATAATGACGATAATGATGTGTTTCTGTTTATTTAGATTAATTGTTTCTGTACCAAAAAACAATCGATCGAAAGATGAGGTTTAAATTGTGGGAAAAAGGCTTTAAATATACTGTTGATTTTGATTGTTGTCATTTTCACTTAGTCATTATTGGGTATGAGTTAATCAATATAACTAATGACACAATTTTATTTTGCATATAGCTTCCCCTCGCCGACAAGCGTGCACAAATCGCATAAGTCGTCGTTCTTCAGCAACAGCAGCAGGACGACCAATCTGACAAAAATGAATATTTCCGATAGCGGTGTGAATTCCGATAGCAATTCGCTGCCACACACATATAAAAAGCTGCTTGGCACACCGAAGCTGAACGAATTGGCGCAGCGTCGTCACATTGGAACAGTGACGACGCCACCGAAAATGATTATGTTGCCGCCCCGACAAACCAGTAGCCAGAATGGACTTTCGCAGGAAACTCCTTTGCCAATGGACACGATGTCGCCGGCAGCAGTTCCAGTCGCCAGCGACCATCAAACAGGCACCGTATCGACTGTATTCCAAACGCCGTTCAACAAGCCGCATGGTATTTTTTCTAAGTACCGCGAGACGCGATATGAGCCCAGTCCCACAATCTTATCGCCCGAGTATGTCAGTGGCCGGCGGTATCTGTCACTCCCAGATGATAGTGAATAGTTGAGAGCAGATGCTTGATGTTTAACTGCCTATTATTATTATGTAAATACTAAATGTGTATGTAGAGAAAAACAAAATGCAAGAAAAAAGAAAAAACAAAACCAGGAATATTTTTTAAGCTATTTCTTCATTTTATTATTATTATTATTATTATTTTTATATTCCTTTTGCTTTTTTTACTAATACTAGAAATTAATTATAAATATGTAAATCAATGTGAAATGAAGCAATGAATAAATTCTTGAAGTGATACGCAATGTTGTAATTTGATCAAAACTTAAGAACAATCGAAATTAAATGAAATTATTGGATTTGGTTTGTGCACCATTGCAGGCAGTGTTGCAAGTATTTCGTGTTATTTGTAACAGGATTCAGCTCCGATTCATACGTCCGTCTGTCTGTTGCGATTTGACCTGGTTGCTAAAAAAAAAGGATCGGTCGAAATATGATTTGATTTATGACCAACTATATTGTTTACTTAAATATCCAGAAAAATCTCATTCTCTCTCTCTCTTCTCTTCTCTCTCTTTTACCCGTAACAGATGGACCCTATAAAGTATATGTATGTATATTCTTGATCAGCATCACTAGTCGAGTGGATATTAAACATTTTACTGCTTCTAGTGTCTTGGAATTAGTGTTTAGCATCGAACAATTATAATATATAGCTCCCATTGGAACAATCGGTCGTTTGCTTCAATTACTAATTACTGCGATCCTCAAGTATTGATGGCGAGCTGAAGAAGGCTATTGGTCCCGGCAAAGAGTCGCTAGCAATCGCTTTATCAATCGCATCCATAAGACCGGTGATGAGGTTATTATACCCAAGGACGGCCAGATGGATCTGCCAGCCTTGCACACAAGTATTGTGGGATGCCAACGAGGAGACCAATTTGACAGACGAGCCTCAGGTTGGTTGGTTGTGCGATTTAAGTAAGTGACGTGAAGTAAATAAGTTGAAAATAATAAGCATCAATTAAGTGCGTACCTAAGAGCATTATTTTACTTATACTTATTCAATTTCAGTACTTATAATAATTTTATGCTCACAAAAGGAGGTCGGATCAGAAACGCTTAGCTATTTGATACAGTTGATGTTAGTTAAGCTAACAAAGTTGGGGACAGGCAGTGAAATCGAAATTACAACAAATTGCTGGCAGAAAGCGTGGCGAGCACAGCAAAAAGCCATAAAAGCAATTACCATTAATCACGCACACACACACTCACACACACACAAACACACACACAAACACACACACAAACACACATACACACACACACATGCACGCACACAAACCGACTTTTTTTTCTGCGGAGATCATTTAGAACATTCGCAGAGGGAGAATTGGGATTCATGTTCTTCTTGCTCTTTCTTCTGTATGTGCGTCTATATGTCTGCATGTCTGCATGTCTGCATGTATGTATGTATGTATATTTATGCGTGTGTATGTATCCCTGTTTTGAGGATACAACGAGTTTCACTCGACTTCGGACTTGGTCTAAAGGAAAAGGGCTCTGGATTCAATTTCAGTTGCGTGGCCTCTGGATTTCTTATTTATAAGCGTTGATTTTTGTCAACCGACGGCGCGGAGTTGCAGTCCAACAAATTGTTGCAATTGCCGTTCCCTCATCTTCTGTTTTTAATTCTCTTTTTTTTGTTTTTGTTTTTGTGTTTTTTTTTTTTGTGTTTCTCTTTTTTGTTGTGAAACTTCATGGCCAGGCTTTTGCAACGGTTTGACAAATGATCGCTGATAAGAAAAAGTTCAGTCATTGAAATAAGTAAAGAAAAAACGGCATGAACAAATAGCTACCTCCGGTATGCCGATGTTTTAATACCCTAATGGACACAGATAGAAGTATGTCTGAATATGTAATTTAATTTAAATGAAACCTTTTAATTACACATTACTTTCGCACAAGATAATTTTTTTTCTATTTTTTTTCTATTATTTTCATGCATTAAATATTTGTAATTAGAATTAGTTGACTCGTTGGAATCAGCTAAAACAAAACCCGAATTCATATGTTCATTTTTACAAAAAATTTAAACAAATATTAGAATTAAAAATAAACTTGACTATGTTTTTTTTTATCTTAACTTAAATTAGTTATGCTTAGAATTAGTTGACTGAGTTTTGACCACGATAAATAATTTTCAATAAAATTAAAAAAATGATCGAATGAATTAGCAGATTTATAAATAATGGTGCTATATATATATATTATGTTAGCCTTGGCAAGCGTATTCCAGTATAAGTATCGAGGCATGCAGTTGAAGTGGGTGGCGATCGCGCTGTTGCATGGAAGCTGGCCATCATCCATGTTTATCCTTGTCAGAGTATCCTAGGACGCTAATGCACCACCTGCCACAGATAAATGTGCATAATTGATGGCGCTGTTGGGGTCGGAACATCGGTATCTAAACGCTTAACGGTGAGAGACCGTTACTGCCAATGAGCGCTGCGCAGAGGCGCCAGTTTTGAAACTCTAGATGACTGAGGATGTGCAAATGCGGAGGTCCTTTTGTGACCAGTCTACTGCTGCACTTATCTGGCGGACGCAATCAGGGTCAGCATCTTAGCAACGGCGTCAACTCGTGATCGCCAGACCTTTTGTTCAGTTGTCGCTAACCCAGTCTGTCTGTCGTCTGTCCTCAGTCTGCGATGCTGAAACTTGAAACCACTTCATTTGTGCTTCGAGCTGGAGCTTTAGCTCGGCTGGAGCCACTTGGCCAGACACAAACAAAACAAAGCGCCGTCCAAATTGCCGTGTCAGGAGTTCACACAAAACTTGTGAATTTCTTGACGGTTTCTGTGCGAGTTTTGTTTAGTTTATTTGGATTTTGCAAGAATTCTTTTCGTTTATTTTACATATATATTTGTTTTTTAATTTTTAGCTCTTGCAAACTGCAACGGCGCCGGATGCCACGCAGACTACCGCGGACCAATTAGCCCGGCAGCTGCTCCGATCGCCACGCCCACTTATAAAATTCCCGAGCACTCAGCAGGACCGCGGGGCTGGCGCCATTTTGAGCGACGGGGCAAAAACAATCATTGGGCAGCAGGAGTTGACCCACTTAGCAGCTAATATGCGACTAGACCACACCACACACCCAGCGGCTGCAGTGAAAGAACAATATTTTCAAAGCAAAAAAAAAAAACGTATTTAACAAAATTTGCAAGAAACTTTCCCATTCAAATTCCAAAGCAAATGCAATTAAAATCGAAAAAAAATAAGCCTAAATGATTTTATTGCATAATTTTCTTTATTGAATCCATTTTCTTCTTTCAAATATTTTTATGTTTCACCAAAGAGCTAGAATTGAAAGAGTGAAACATTAGTTCGATTTCAGCCCTAAGCAATCATTCATGGAACTTTTCAAGGTGTATCTGAATAACATCTGAATTGTAACGTTTGCAAAATTGACACGCTTTAAAGCATGTTTTAAGCATGTTTTTTTTCTCAGTGTAGGCATGGCACTAAATGCTAATGAGGCATCTAGATAAGCAAGGGAAACAAACGCATGCCCCGCTGTATTTTCAAATGCCACATATTTTTGTTTTTTGGGGTCAATCAAGGTCCGGTAACTTAATGCATTTACAATGAAAGGCTTTTAGTGACACACAATGGCCACAACAGAAAGTCCAGCAATTGGACTCAATTGTCATTGAGTTGCTCATTGATTAGTTGCAAGAGTTGCGCGGTACGTTGCTGGGTCTGACCACGAGCTATGTTCTTGAAACGAAAATGCCGCAAGAGAAACCAAAGCAAACGGCTGTGATTAGGACAAGGAGGCAACGCTTCACCGAGACTCTGGTCATCTTTCGTCGCAGTCTCATATACCAGACGAAGGAGTTCTTCCAGAACTCAACGCTCCATGGCGTTCGCTATATTGCCGAAACGGGTCGGCCCATTGGCGAGAAGTTTATGTGGTTCTGTTTCACATCAATTGGCGCTGTTACCGCTCTGGTCATTATCATGAGCTTGTGGGAGAAATTCCAAACTAATCCAACCATCACTGGTCTGGACACGGACTTTCACAATCAGAACGTCGTTTTTCCCACCACTGTTGTCTGTCCGGACTCGGCCTTTGATCATGACAAATCCTACGAAGAGGTTTACAAGTCCCTGGCGTGAGTTGATCCCTCCCCCCCATCAATAATGCGCATTCATCGCAAATATAATATTCGCAGCAACAACGATGCGGAAAAGGCGCAGTCGTTTGCACCGTTTCTGGACCTGCTTACCTCGCTCAGTTTCGAGAACGTCCTGGATGCAGGAACGCTGGCAAAGGCAATACCGTCAGAGCTGCTAGAGGAGCACACAATTCGCGATTGGGCCTTCCGGGCCCATATCCCCTGCGAAAGTGCGCTAATCTCTTGCAAGTATCGGGACGAGGACATCGTCTGCTGTGATCACTTTCAGCCCATTTATACGGAACATGGCTTTTGCTACGCCTTCAACAGTCGCTTTATGTCCACGGCAACCGAAGAGTAAGTCAAACAATAAATTGGAGAATAAATCGAAATTCCATTCAGAAATGTTGGGCATTAAATGACTGTTATAATTGAATTTCACAAAGCGCTTTTTCTCTGAGTGTAACAATGAGAACAATTTCATTTAAGCACTAAAACTGGCGCACCCCATGATCTCTATGAAACCGACAAGAAGTGGGCTCTGTTCTTTCTACCCAATAGCACTTCTCGGGTAAGTTCGCTCCCTGCATACATTTGTATATATGTAGATAGATAGATAGATGTACATGTATGTGCTTGCAGATATTTATTTTCTCAAACGAGGAGTACTTTGGCTCCGATTTCAATGCTCAAATCGACTGGACTGAGGATCAGCTTGTGGAAGTGCGCATCTCCAAGAAGAACACCTACACCACAGACGATGCACGCCAGTTGTCCATTGGCCAGCGCAAGTGCATCTTCAGCGACGAGGTCAATTTAAGCTACTTTCCAGACGCCTACACCTTTTCGTCCTGCATGAAGCAGTGCCGCATGACAAAGGCCATCAAGCTATGCAAATGTAATCCGCCCTTCTACAAGCCTATCAGTAAGTTGATTTTCATGGGAATATATCTATATACATTGCACTGCAAATATAACGTTTGTTTTTGATACCTTAACTTTTTGTATCTATCCCAACTAGGTAATGTACCCATGTGCACGGTCAAGGACTTTACCTGTCTGAACGACTACAAGCTAAACATAACTAATATCAAGGATTGCCTACAGTGTGAGCTTAGCTGCTCCAAGACAGTATTTAATATAGATAAGCTCATGAAATTGTAAGCGTTTTCCTCGTCATTCTGACTTCGTCATACTCATATTATATATTTTACACCCGAAAGTATGGATCGTCCGGAGACACCTGGCGTTCTAGTCGAGTTCCTTACTTGGCCTATCATTCGCTACAAGCGTGAGGTGCTCTTCGGCTGGGTGGACCTGCTTGTGTCCTTTGGCGGCATCGCCAGCTTGTTTCTGGGCTTCTCGCTGCTCTCGGGTGTTGAGATTATTTACTACTTTACTCTGCGCGCATGTTGTATGGTGTACAAGAATCGGGTAAGTTCACATTAAGATATCGGATCCGATCCGAACCGATCTCTTTATTTACGTGTCGGCAGAGTTCGCCATTGACCTGTTTAGTTAGGTGACTTTTTAGACATCTTACAGAGACCGGTAAGTATTTTAAGTCTATTCTTTTCCATAGATATTAATTACTTAAATCGTTTTTTGATTAAAGCGGGCTAAGAGAGAATTGCATTTCCCTGCCATATATTTATGATCTGGGCCCATCTGCCGATAATTCCGATAGTTTAGAGCCTACCCACCGCTCTATTATGCATACCACAGTCTCAAATTGCATCGACAAATCTTGGTAGGATATCCGAAGGTCCACAACTCCAATGCCTGTTCCCGCCTCACTCAGCTCCCACAATTTTCTCAAGTCCTCTTCTGGACAGATAGTGCATATTGGAGGTACCATTAGGTCGGGTTGGTCCGATAGTGCTGCCTTGCCTGTTGTTGCGGGTCTCGTCTCATTATTTGTATATGTATATAAAAGATAAGTCCAAAGTTGTTCTCTCTGTCTGTGTATTTGTTTAGCAAGAGTTGTACGAAATTGAGCAACGCATTATTCACGAGCCGCCACCGGCGATTGATCTCAAGTTAAAACTGAAGTCCCATACAAATCCATCCGATTCGAGGACTGGTTCGACTGTGCTTCAGGTGCAGCCTGCGGAAACTGATAGAAACATGGAACTTTACCACTTGGCGCGTCAGCGAAGGAACGAGAAGGTACATCCACTCGCAACATTATGTATCACTTCAATTCATATCCATATATAAAATATACAAAATATTTAGAAATTTTTTGGTCTATAAAATAGCAAGATGTTTGACAGGATTGACTATTAAGAAATGTATTTTTTTTATTTTTTTTTTTTAATATTTAGGATTACCTGAGCTATTCAAAGAGCATGTATCGCAGTGCGAAAGTTCTGCCCGAACATGGCTATGGAAGCTATAAGGATACATGGCAATATGAGCATGGACAATACTTACCCTGAAACTGTAACAAATATTGAATTCAAAAAAAAGTCCTGACGACCCCAGAGCCCACATTGAACAGATGTTTCGAGCTCTATACCAGCATACGATATTATGATATCCAAAAACTAAACCAAAAATATTTAAAAATTATTTCAAATGAACTTATATCGCACTGCCCAAAAATGCTTCTAATGAATATTAATGTACAAGCAACAATATTAATTAATTTGTGTACAGATATGCATATACATATTAATACGAGTGTATATTTAAATGGATTCTATATGCTTATATGCACCAAGCAATAAAGAAATATTCAACGATTTTTTTCCAACGAAATTCTCTGTGTGTGCTTTACTAATTAAACAAGTTTCCTATTGCATACTTACTTAGCGGCAAGTTCACTGCACTATGCCTACGCAGCAGCAGCAGCAGCAGCAGCAGCAGCAGAAGCAGCAACAACAGTAACTTACCACTACGAACATGCCCAAACCCCCAATTCCAGGCCCAGTTCCAACCCCAAAATGCCAACACCCCAAACACCAACACAAACGCTAAGCCAACTTCCCGTCAACAGGCAAAGCGAAAAGCATTTTTCAGTTAACATCGTTGCCGGCTCATTGTTCCCTTGTCCCTTGCCCCCCTCAACGGCCATACCTTCCAAACGAACTGCATTCCACAGCGCCGGGTTTCCGTGCCCGAAGACAGTGTAGCGCCAACAGGTGGAGGGAGCTAGCGGCTGGCGGGGCTGCATTCGGTTGTAGTTGTAATTGCAGTTGTAAGTCGCGTAGTACTCTCAGTAGGCAAAGTACTCCAGCCCTACGCAAACCAACTACAGAACTACACTCAGATAAACAAAAATTGCAGTGAATTTCCAAAAACAAAAAATTGGTCATACTTTTGGCACCCAGGCTAATGCGCCCTATTATTCAGAAAGTATATTTCCAATAACCAGGGGTTTTCTTTTCTAAAATTATTTAAAAGTATGTAAAATATTTCTGGCATTTTTTTTCTCCTCTCTAACATTGAACAACCGTTTTAGATTTCATAAAACTCCATTGTTTCTGAACTCTTTCTAAATATTAATTTTGAAATGAAATTTCTATTCTTTAGAAACAAAATTTCTGAGTAATAGAAAATATTTGTAAAAAATAAAAATAAAATCTTATTTTTGGAATTGTCGTTTAATGGACATTTTTTTTAATTTTTTAGAAACTTTTTGAAATTATTTCAAGAAACAAGAAAAACTTTTTAGTTTTCAGAGCGATTTTCGTTTTAGAGTGTAGCAACTACCACCGCCCCAGCAGCCCCTTTGGCTTTAGCATTCAAATGGCTGAAAATGAATGAAAGCCAAAGTCGCCGCATAGTTCGTTTGTTTATGTGCGCATGAATGGCGGCTTATTTTTGAGTTTCTCGTGCCTCGTGCACAACCACAAATGGCACAGCGAACAACCCCATCTGCGGAGCTAACAAGATCTAATATGCATGCCCATGCATGCATATATATTTTATATTCGGAGCATCAGAGAGCGTTTCCAGCTCAATAGAACAACATTCAATGGCAAATCAGAGCTTTTAGTTCAAATAATTGACGGCACAACATCCGCTTAAGCGAAAGGCTTTCTGCTTTAAGCCACTGACAACAAATGGCAAATGCAAACGGCGATGCCAGCGGCAACTGAGCCTGCGGCCGACAACAATTAAATGCTGTTAACGGGCATGCTGACAATGAGTACATGCCACCCCACTCTCCCCTCCCCCCCACACACACACAGACAGACACACACACACACACACACACAGACACACACACGCACACACACTTACACGTACACACCTACACATTGGCATGCACATGCATAAATAAATATTGTAAATTTAATTGAAATAATTACATTTGGTTAATGTTCTATTCTTGCACTGGCTTTGGTTGTGTTTGCCGTGTCTGTGTCTGTGGCTGCACCAGTGATGCTCATTTAGCCAGTTTCCTCATAGCTAAATATAATATATATACATATGCTAATTTAGCCAGCTTCCTTATGGCTAAATATAATATGCAACTTAGTTTTGACATTGCTTTGCCAGCTTGACCCCCATTAACTTTCGGCTTAATTGAGGATAATTATTATAGCTATGCTCAAGCTAAGCGATTTCCCCATTGAAAGTAACTGTTATTAACATAATATCTGAAAATGGTAGTCATGTTCAATAGATATGGATATGGAACATTAGCCTGTTACTTATTTTGCCATGATTCAATTTTGTTAATATGAATAGAATCCAGTTTAGTCTAGTTGAAGTCGGCCTGATCTCTGCATGCGGTAGATATATATGTATGTACCGTTTTAATGCGGTATTGCAACTGGCTGCGGGTACTACTTGTGGCAAGGACAATGGCAAAAGCAACAATGCTCGTAATATGCCAGCAGCAGCAGGAGTTGCTTTGCTCAAGGAATTTTCTCGCGTCACTCCATTTAGATGTTTTGGTTTTTCCTTTTTTCGTTCTTCGTTTTTTGTTTTTTGTTTTTCATTCGCTGTGGCCGAAAGGGCGTATACGCAATGGAAAACAGCAACTGTTGTAGCGGTGGCGTTGGCGTTGGCATTGGCGGTGTCGGCGTGAGTGTAAACGGAAGCGGAAACGGAAACGGAACGGATGTAGAACACAGTGTGCAGTGACTATGAAAAAATTGCGACAAGACCATCAACAACAACAACAACAGCAACAACAACAAGAAGGAGAGCAACAACGACTATCAGAAAGGCAAAGGAACGTACGCAAGAAAATGGCGTCAAACAAATGAGCAAGTCGTAAGGCTGCAGATGTGGCCGATAGGCAGGGGCTGGAAGGACATGCACTGCCTGATAGACAGCTTAATTAAGATTGCAAGGATAATGCGCAAATTAAGACGCAGCACAAAACGAAATTTCAAACGTTTTCTCAAAAGTTTTTATATTATCCCCAAAAAAAAATTACTTTTGGTTTCTTCTTTTTTTTGGTTTGTTTCGACTAAGCGGCCACTAGGCCGGAGTTTGGGATTGTTGGATACCAAGTGTGGCTAATAATGGACAACTATTGAGTCAACCAATGCTCTCGTATTATTTATAAGGTTTTACGACCGACTTCGATAACATAAATGCCAGTTAGCTGGCAAAACTGCAACCGCACCTCAAAAAGCGCACATAATTTTCAATGATTTTATTGAATTACATTTTGTTCAAACATCCGTAAGCAGACACATACATACATACATGTATGTATGTACAGACGACAACCACAAAACGTTCAGATAGATAGAAGAAGAAGAACATGTGACTGGCCCCATTTAAGGCCAGCTCAAAGTCAACAGCAACAATTAAAACAACAGCAATTGCACCAAATGATGAATAAATTATGCGAGAGTATCTCGAAATATATATGACACATCGAGGAAAATAACTCGATCGAGGCAGGCATGGGGTATAATATCTCAATAAGATAACGAAAATATAGGTAATAGGGATCAATTAGGGATCATTAAAACGAAAGATGCACAGCGTAAGCTTTCTGGATGGGCAAATTCGAGCGGGATTCAAAACATGTCGTGGTATATCAGAAATACAGAGCCCCTTGACCTGGAGCGAGTGACAAGGTCTTTGACAAGGTCACCAAACAATAAGCTCATTTTATATACATCCAAATCTGTAGGTTTATCTTGAATCTGTGGAAATTGCGTACTAACCATATGAATCTAGTGAGAGTGTTGTACTCTGATTTGAATGACAACAAAGTCATATACTCGGATTCCAGATCCCAAAATGAGTCTCATGACTCCTAAATCGTGAGATATAAATTTAAACTAAATATCTTAAGATTTGCATATGCATGTAACCAAATTGTGATGGACGGACGAAGAGCAAACCAAACCAATATACTTTTTTCCCTTTCGGGATAGTGAAACCATTCGCTTTTGTAATTTGAGAATATCAAGATGCATAAGAACGACCCTCGTGCTGCGGCCTGGTACCACAAACAGCGTTCAAGCGAATGCCAACAAAATCCATTTGGAACTGACAACATGGCAAGTACCTCGCATCCGCTGCGGGAATGGGACGGGAACTATGGCCAAGAAGCTATGGCCGAGTCCGTTGTGGAGGACGGACAGAGAATGGTGTAGGGTGGAGGAGGTGGACGTGACCAATGCTCTTCTCTATTGCTCTTCATGCATTGATTGCATTGACTTTTGGCTGTGGCTCCATCGACTCCACCAACTCCACCAACTCCACCGACTCCAAGACGTCGACGGCAACGCACATTGTTTTTTGACCGCTGCAACAGCATATAAACTGCAAAAAGCAAAATGCAATGCCAAAAGCTGAATGTGAATGTGAATGCTAAAAACAAAACTAAATGCACGTCGGCTATATAAATGTGTGTGTATGTGTGTGTGTGTGTGTGTGTGTGTGTGTGTGTGTGTGTGAGTGTGTGCTTGTATGCGTGTGTGCGTGTGTGCATGTGATCTGTTTGCTGCGATTAGAAAATGATTTACACCTTTTGCAATGCTGCAACAAGCTGAAGCTGACACAGGGGCAGCAAGAGCCAGAGACAGAGACAGCGTGAGAGAGGGGCAGAGTGGCAGAGTGGCAGAGGGGCAGAGTGGCAGAGTGGCAGAGAGACAGAGAGACAGCGACAGGCTGTTTGGCTGCGACCGGCCTGGTCAGAGGACAGGACAGGACAGGACAGACTGGAGCCGTCTCGGGACTTGGGCATGCTGCGCAGTCTCGTTCTATGCAATTACACATTTTATTATTATTAACGTTAATGTCGCCCATGGGATGGCTCTGACGCCCGCTGCCAGCTCCCGACTCCCAACTCCCAGCACCCAGCTCCCAACTCCCAACTCCCGATTCCAAACAACCGACTCCAAACACACGACTCCCAACTACTACCACATAAAAAGCGCTTATTAATAAGAAATTGCAATAAACTACAACCACAACTATAACCACAACTACAACCACAACTACAACCACAACCACAACCACAATGAACTTTGCTGGCACAATCTTAGAATTTCTGGCTGGCATTTAAGCAAAATTCCATTCGATTTTTGTATTTCTTATTGTCATTACAATTGCGTTAAGTTTAAGTGTATATTTATTAGTTTAATCGGTTTGTTTCTTATACGCAGTTTGTTTGTCTTCAACATGTCCTAGTTCTGAACAAAATAAAATTAAAAAAAAAAAGTTATTACTTATGTTGAAAAAGATTTGAATTTATAAATTATGTTAATTTGTATGATGTGGAAAATTGATGATATTTAAATTGTTCTTATTTGACTTATTTGAATGTAAGACCAGAACTTGGTCAAGTCAAAAATGGGTTTAAATTGTTTTTTTTTTTATGTTTTGGGTTTTATGTGATCGTGATAATAATATATAAATATTTAAGTCATGTATGAAATAATCAGTTAAACTTGGAAATGGTGATACAAACTGATGCAACAGTGTGTAAGTAGTTGAGTATTACAGTTATGTTAATGTATTTACAACATATGTAAACTGTTTTCTGTTATGATCACTGACAGATCAGAATTGCAGCTTAAGCCGGCGAAAATGGCAAAAACAAAACGCGCGAACCTTGTATAAAACAGCTGGCACAGAGAGAGAGAGCGAGAGAGAGAGAGAGAGGGAGAGAGAGAGAGAGAGAGAGAGAGAGGGAGAGAGAGAGAGAGAGGGAGAGAGTAAACGCATTGTGCACTCTTTTTGCTGCACTGTGTGCATTGCAAGTAAATCAAGCAGGCGACATCCACGTCGTGTCCGTTGCCAACGACGACGTCGACGTCGACGACGACGCTTAAAATATTTTATGAAGTTGGAAACCAGTAATAAAGTAGGAAGCGTTGCCAGCTGCAACACACACACACACAAATACACATGCACACACATTTACACGCACATTTACATACAAACACGCACACACACACACACACACCCACATACACTCTCTCGCTCTAACGTTGACTCTCCGAGGCACCACGACTCACACAGCGTTGTCAGGAGCACGTTACATTTTAGTGGGGTTGTTGTAACGTAACGTTGCCACGTCACCTGCCGCGCGCCTACCCCGGCCCAAGAGCTGACAGTGAGCATGTGAAAAGTTCAGTGCCGTTTGAGACGCACTTTTGGGCCCGGCACTAACAAAGTTGTGTGCGCAATTCAGAATAAACGAGAAGAGTCAACCAAATAATAAGTAATCAATGAAATAAAATAAACTCTTAAATTTAATTTTCTAATTTACAAAAAAAAAGTAAGTAAAATGTTAAAACATTCAAATCTGAATAGGAAAATTTGTGTACAAATTGAAAACTTAAAAGCATGTTTTAAAAATCAAAATTGTTTTGCAAAACAATTAACAAATTGCACAGTGAAGTAAGTAAAGTGTAAATGAATTATTTGATGTCGCCCTGGCCTAAGACCGCAGCAGCTTAGAACCGCTCCAGTTGCAGTTACAGCAGCTAAAACGTGCGCCTAACAAAATGCCGGTTTAACTTTAACGTTGTGTTGCATTTTGGCGGCGTTTAACGTATACGTAATATTCCGCCCACTCCCCGCTGCACGCTCGTTCTCTTGCTCGCTCTCTTTCACTCTCTCTCTCTCTCTCTCTCTCTCTCTCTCTCTCTCTCTCTCTCACTCTGTCGCTCTCTCCCAGTGTCTCTCTCTCTCTCCCTCACGCGGCAGGCACATTTTGTTTGTTGTGGAGAGCAGCGCGCGCGCGTCACTAGCTCTGACTAGTTGGCTCAGTGGATGGCTTCTCTTCAAGCTCGTTTATGTTGTTTGTTTGTTCGTTTGTTTGCCAGCTTCAGCTTCAGCTTTAGCTTTAGCTTTACTTTGCTTCCTCTTGTTTCTTTTGCACTCTGTTCATACACACGCACACACACACACACACAAATGAATTGCATGCAGCATGCTGTGGCTGCTGCTGCTGTTGTTGTTGCTGTTGTTGCTGCTGCTGCTGCTGCTGCTACTGCTGTTGCTGCGGCTGCTGGTGCTGCTGCCTGACGTCCTCGTTGGCTTCAGTTGGATTTGTGTGCTGCTCGCTTGAGGACGTGCCACAACAGCAGACGCCACACACAATTGTTATTCGGGAGACAAGAAAAAAGAAAAACGCAATCCCAATCGCAATCGCACCGAGTCGTACTCGCTGCTCGTCGCTGGTACTTTTGTGTTGATATTGTTGCTGCTGTTGTTGTTGCTGTTTTGTAAGCCACATTGTTTTGGCCAGATCTAGGGCCAGGCGAAGTTTGCTTCGGCTATCGGCGCGATCTTTGTGCGACAACAGCGCCAATAACATCGAACGTTCTTTTTACCAGTTGCTTGCCACTTGGTCTTTCGGCTCCATCTCGGCAAAAAGTGAAATATTATATTTTAATTTTGCGTACCTCCCCGCCCCCCTTCCCCATCCCCAAACTCCCCAACCCTCCAACCCGTACGTGCGCGAGTGTCTCTACCATCTTAAACATCCCCCCTCCAACCCCCCCCCCCCTGTCCAACATCTCCCCCTGTTGCATTTTTATGCTGTTGCCGTTGTTAAATGTTTTTTTTTTTTCATGCGATTTTTGTTTATGTGCCAAACTAGTTTCGAGTTAATTGAATTTTTTTTTTTGCCTTGCCGACGGTGCAGCTAATTTGCAAATGCAGTTTGATCGGCTCTCGCGAGTTAAAACCGTCTCTAGTTCCCAAGAATCGCCAGCATCGGAGAACCAGCGGCAACAGAACGAGAACCGAGCATTCGCAAAAGGCCAATGAGTAAGTCAAATAGATCTATTGATCAGTTCAACAAGGATCATGACTGCAACAGCGATTGAAACCGCAAGTGGCATCGAGTTCGATTTGCTAGTATTTTTTTTTTTTGTTATTATTGTTATATATAATTTTAGGATAAAAATCAGGTGTCAAAACACGTTTCCATTCCATGTCCATGTAATATATTAAATATATATTCAGTTTGGTAAAAGCAAATTGATAATTTCGTGCTGATAACATCTTCAAATATCTGTCGGGATTAGTTTAGATATTTCGCTAAGAATGAGACCACATATTTGGATTAAGCAATCAAAATTAATGCTCTCACCAAACAGATATTACACCCCCCAAAAAAAGGGTATAAGTTAGTGATTGGTTGGGCAAGTTGATTGATTTTCAATTGGAAATTGGGCAAGATTTGTGAATTGAAATGTGTTTTCAACACCCGCAATGAATTGCAGTTGAAATGTCACAAATGGCACGCGCTTTTGAGGCTTTTATACTGGCCTGGTCCAAACTGTGTCCAAACTAGGGCTAGCAGCATCGTTGCCATTTACCGTCGCTTATCAGTTTGACAGCCGCAGACCGCGAGTTTTTTACAGAAGCGCATTGTGAAATTAGGGCGGCAAAAATAAAACCCAACAAAACAAGAATAACCAACATTTTTGGGACAAACTTTGTGGCGGGCGGCAGACGACATGGTAATGGACACGGACACGGACACGGACACGGACACGGACACGGACATAGATATGGCGACAGCTGCCCTGTCGACTGCATAGCTATATAGCTGTTTGGTATCTGTCTGGCTGCGAGTGTCTGCTTCAAGTGTTGTCATAAAATAATAACTGTCACCCAGTGAATGCCTCCACTCAGTTAAGTTTAGTGCAGCTTACAACTTGCAACGGCTGCATTGCGCACAGCAGTCGCCTGACAAACTGCGTCTGGATCCTGACTAAGGCATTGTCTTAATTAATGTTAGCTTTAGGACTTTAACTTAATTAAGTCGCAGTTACAACTTTAAGTTTAAACAGAAACAGTTCTCAATTCAAATATCGTTTAAATATACAGTGACTCACACCGAAATTTGCACAGCTTCAAGTAAATAATGTAATTGCCTTCCATAAATTAATCATTCATTATTTTTCAAAAATTCCAAAGACCGATAGTAGGTAACCATATTAACCACCTAAATTAATATATGACCCCAATACACTGGGGTTTCCCCACCTGCTAGGTAGGATTATGTAAAAAAGTAGCCTATTTTCTTTGACACTGTGCAAATTTCGGTGTGACTCACTGTATATGTCTATAATCTATACTCGTAACTAGCACCGGAATAAATGAATGCATTCTCCGTAATTATTAATTGTATATGACTTGAGGCATGGGCGTAGTCAGCTATGAGCAGGGGGCAGAATTTATTTTAGGACACATTGGCTTACAATGCAACAAACATTTCTAAAGAATAATTTTAAAAAACTTCTTTCCAAAATGCATCAATTTTTGTTTATCAAAAGCAAATAACAAAAAAAAAACGTTGGAAAAACCGATCCACTCATTTAGAATTGATAGCAAAGATTTTACATCGATTATTTAAGTGAGTGGGCATATATTTTTTGAAGTGTAATTTCTTAAGCAATCACAATTGCCTTGACCACCCACCGCCCACCGCCCACTTAGCATTGAGGCTTATTTACTGCTGTGAAACCCGAATGTTAGGCAGCTGCCAAGGATCTAGTTTAAAGTACAGGACGCTCTTGAGGATTTGACCCTTTGAGAAATCCAAGGCGTTGCAGCAGATTTTTGACATGGTAGCCGAGGCGACAACGTCTTTGATTGTCTTTCTTTTATGTTTGTTGTTGTTGTTGTTGTATTGTTTGTCCGCCAACGCTGCGAATGGCCGCCACTCAAAGTCAACGTCATTGTCGGCTGGCTTGCAGGGTAATCATGTGACATACATGAGCACATGTGGCACAGGCAGCAAGGCAGCCACACAGCGGCAATATCGAAGTCTAAAAAACAAAGAAAACAAAAAACCCAAAAAATATCAAAAAAAAAAACCAAAATAAAAAATACGAGAAGAAAAAGCAAAAACTGAGGCGCACAGAATTTGGCTCTGACTTTGGGCTTGATTTAGGTTTTTTGGCCGTTGCCTTGGTTCTTGTTACCAAATATCCGCTATAAAATGTATTTTGCCGCCTGGTTTCATCCCATAAGCATGTGTGTGTGTGCGAGTGCGAGTGTGTGTGTGAAAGTTGAGTAAGTGTTGTCCGTCGCTTGCTAGCCATCCCCAATCCGTGCGGCTGCTGTGTTTGCTTGCAATTTTAAAGCTGTCACTTGAACGACGACGTCGAGGATGTCAGTTGACCAGTAACAAAAACAACAACAACAGCAACAACAACAACAACAACAGCTGCTGGCTCCTTCTTGTTTTTAGTGTGTTGACCATATTGACCAGGTTGTTGCCCTGTGGGCAGCAGTTGTGTTGCCCACAATTTATGGCATATTAAATACCGCTAGCTGTAGCCTAACAAATAATTAGCACAATAGAGCTATGTTGGTTCTGGCCATTAACGAATTAGGCTATTAGCCAACAGAATAGCTGAATGCTAGCCAAGGCCAAAAGTTTTGCTATTACATTCTGACGCACAGTTTCACAGCTTACATTTTTCCGTTGCCCTTTTCCCCACTTTTCCTGCCAGCCATTGTAGTCTGATGCTCGTCAATGAGGATTGAAGCGCTTGTTGGCTGTGTCCGACTGAGTGGCCTGGCCTGAGTTGGCCTGGTTGCAAGGCTGCTCCAGCTGCAGCTTGGCCTTTTCGGCCGCAAGTTCTAGTTAGTGCTCATGGTGCTTTTGCTGGTTGCTGCCTGGTGATTTCATAGCGCCGAAAACCGGTCTCAAAGTCGTCTAAATGCTTATCCCAGCCTGCTGACTGCCTGTGTGTGTGTGTGTGCTGTTTGTTTGTTTGTGTTTTGGTGTTCGTGTTGGTGTTGGTGTTGGTGTTGCACTTTGTGTCTCTGTGTGTGGATGGATTCCCAGTGGAATGTGTTAAAGTGTCTAAAGCTGTTTGCTACCGCCGCCCGTTTGCCGCTTGCATAGGCCCCAACAAAAAGCCTTAGTAGCTAACAAATCACAAAAATAAAAGCAAATAAAAATGCTCTATTGTGAATAAGCAGATAGATACCCTGTACAAAAGTTCTCAGGCACGTATCGCAATTGTTATGTTCTCTTAAATGGACTACTTGAAGTAAAGCATAAAATATGTGTTTAAGTTTACGAGTAATTATAAGTAATATTCACGTTCTATAAATATGATTTCATGCCATGCTCACAATAATTGTTTCCTCTGAGTTGGTTTTGGTATGAGGACACAGCACACATTATAAGAGATTATAAACAAAAACATATCATATCATCAGCACATCAAGTTTAAAACTTAAATGGAGCGCATGTTGCTAGTCTTCGTCTTATAATTATGTGAACATTTATCTGCTCATATTTTCGGCACAAATTGAAGTCTTTGGCTGTGGGCTGGCAAGGTTGTGTAATTGCTGGTGTCTGGTTGACGCCGTCTCGAGTAGACCGCTGAGCGCAATTGAAGCGGAGCCGGCTTAAGCAGCCAACAACAGCTGAGCTGTGTTTTTGGTCCTTGTTGTTGGGGAGATCCTCTTTGGGCTGGACGCCGAAAAGTGGTCGCCGCTACTGGCGCTCTGTGGATAAACAAGCAAACAGGGAACGCTAATTGCATGCATCAACTGCACAGCAAGTTGTCCAGCCTGGGAACGAAACGGCAGCCCTTTGGCTGCTATTTAAACTTGGCAAAATGGCAATGCCTCAGCCATCGGAACCGGCGTCGTCTCCGTACACGAAAATTAATTTTCGCTCTGGCAAAATTTAACTAAGCTGAGTTAAGTTTTCTCCGGCTTCGGCTGCTGGCGCCTGCGCTTTATACTTTTTTTTAGCTGTTTTTATTTTTTTTTAGCTGTTTTTTGTTTTGTTTTTGTCGAAGTACATCTCAAGCTTGAAGCCCTGTGCTCTGGCTTTCGCTTTGGCCATGGTTCGCTTAATGATGACGTAGTATTTGCCCAAGTTAATGGGAAAATGAGAAATGAGAAATGAGTTAACCAGCCAAGTGCCCGGTCCGCGTCCACCCCCCGCGCCCTTTGCCCCACCACTCGCTTTAGCAAATGAACATGTTCTAATGGAGTTTTTAAATAACTAATCAGTTGTTGTTGTTGTTGCTTTGCAATGGCAAAGAAGTTTTCAACAAGCTTTGCTCAGTTCAAATCGGGCTGCGCGACAGGGAAGGGAAGGTAGGGGAAGGGGAAGGGGAAGGGGGTTAGTTCGATTGAGAGAGAATTTTTGGCCAGACGATATAATTGATTGTTGACTCGTGTGTGTTTCGCCATATTTCGTTGGCAAATATTGGCCAAGCACACTGGCTCCTAATTAGCTTGCCAGCAATTATGGCTAAAAAGTGTCCACAGGTCAGTGGCAGTCGCGGCAATGCCGGCAAACTCAAACTCGGCTGCAACACAGTCTCGACTTTTGGGCCAGCACAACATATCGCACACATAAAGGCCATAAATAAACCAATTAGTCGCCAGACGGTTGGACTCACACGGTTTTTGGTTTTACCATGGTTTTACCAGTAACAACGACCCAACAAACAAAAACTGTACAAAATACATAATGCGAGTAACTAGCTACAACCAAGACCAATCTGTAGGAATGCAACTGCCATCGCTGTCACGTTGATGTCATTGGTATTTTGTTTATAGTTGCGCTTGAGGCTCTGTTTTCTGGCTGTGTGGCTCTTGCAGCTGTACTAGTGTTATAAGCGCATTTGGCTTTTGCACAAGAAACAAATGCAGCAGAAGAGACCTTCCTACCGGGTTACGGACGCATTGGCCTGAAGCATTACTGCAACTGTCGAGCATCTTCGGGCCACAACAGTAATAATATTAGTTACTACTTAGATACTCTGTAATGGCTGCTCAATGGCAAACTTATTTCACTATTGAATAACTACGTTCAATGAGTTAAGCATTCTCTAAATAGATACGTTACTCAGAAGTACAATCTCAATTTCCGGCAAAGAGCCAAAGTCATAGGGCCAGCATTTAAATCTCACAAACTGAAGTTTTTTGATTTGGTTTTCGATTGTTGTTGGCATTTGGAACAGAGAAGAACAGAGATATATTTATAGACTCATTTAAGTACGCAACTTCTTAAGTCAATGCGCATTAAATCTTCAAAGATCATATTTTAAGCTTGAATCAAACACTTAACCATAACTTTTACTGTTCCCCTTCGTATGGCATTAATGCTCCATTTAGTATTATTTGAGAATTATACTTGATAGCGAAAATGTTGTAAATTTCAAACAGTGTTTATTACCTGAATATATTGACACACTTATTTAAGTAAGGTGTTTTCGAAATCCCATTTTCTGTGGGCTTTATTGCTTATTAGATGTCCTCTTGCCTGTTGGAGTAGCTTGCAACAAGACACTCTGAAATAGTGGCAATACGCGATAACTTTTTAACTTTGTCTGTTTCTGCTTCTGCTTAGGCAACCTTTGATACGCTGAGCAGTCAAAGAAGCTAGGATAACGAATAAAAAAAAAAACCACGACAAAAAACTAATATTTATTGTGTATCTTTGAGATATGATATCAAATGATATATATTAGATATTATTCAAAAAATAATGGAAATATTATTGAATTTTGTAAATCCATTTCTCTTTGGTTTTTGTTGTTAATATTTTGTTACGAAACTTAAGTAAAATATAAAATCTGTAGAGATCATTTAGTGGAATATCTTATTTATTTACATTTTATTTTTGCTATTTATTTAGTTGGCAACACTAAACGCAGTGAATAATTCAATACAAATTTAATATGAAATAAAGTATATGTTCTCAAAAAAAAAACAAAAATCATTTGAAATGATTTGTGTAACTGAGTAACAGGGTTTAGTCATAGTCGATATCGCCTAACTGTTGCTTTCCTACTCGTTTTTGCATACGTATGCCCTTTGGCTCTTGCTTGGCATCAGGGACAACAACGAAAACAACAACAAGAACTACTACAACAACTATAACAGCAACAGCCGCAACAGAGCAGTAAACGTTACTAATGTTGCAGTTGCAACGACGACTTCGACGTTGTACATATTATTGCATTTTGCTAAGCTAAGTGATTTCAACATAGTTATTTCTGCCGATTTGTGTTTGTGTGTGTGCTTGACTCAGCTGCGGGTTCATTCATCACCCTCATCAGCAGTTTGGGTCCTTATGCTTAGCCTCATCTTCTTATCCTACCACCCTACCACCCTCCCATCCTCTCACTCACCCTCTCATCGTGGGCATAATAAAAGTTGTTCTCTAGCGCACTTACTTGACGACTTGGATCTCGTTGCTGCTTCTTTACAATTTCATTGCCGTGAACTTTTCACTAAGAAAAATTACAATGTTGATAAGTTAAAAGCCGACCGACTGGGGCGGTGGGCGTGTCGGGCCTTGCTGCAACGCGGAGCGGCGTGGCGTAGCAAACTCAAACGCAAACGCCTAAGTGGCCCTTAAGTGCCTTAAGTTGTGGTCCCGGGCAACGCCGCGTTGCAACGCGTCTTCAATCGAATTGCATTTTTCGCTTTGCCATTTTAAAGTTGTTGACGCAACCGCTTTTGCCACTTCAATATTTTCACAAAATTTCCGGGCAAGCAAAAGGCGGTTTTTCTTTCAAACTTTTCAATAGCCTTCAATCGCACAACAATGATCCTTAGCGAGTGCAAAAAATACAAGCATTAATCAGAAACTTTTCGATCTAGTTAGTAATAGTAGTATATATGTATGTTACGCATTGAAGTATATATATTCTTACGCATCACATATTCGATATAGCCATATAACTGCAGTAGGAATAAACTGTCAAACGATTTCTTCCTGTTTTAAGAAAATTCATTTTTACCAAGATATTCAGAGTAAACTCCCACAATATGTGGTATTCTTGTAATATATATACACGTATATATCTAAAAATCGAAGTATTTTTTTTATATATAAATTGAAAACTTTGATTTTTAAACGTTTACCTCACATACGTAACTATAAATATTTATTTGATGATATATGTACATATATAATTAAATAATTGGAATACTTTTGATAGCAGAAAAGTGCTTGCGTTAGTTAGTATACGACTTTTGAGACTATATATAAAATATATGCACCCGATTTTACACAAAGCATCATATAACAAAAGACTTATTTTTTTCTTTGTAGATATTCGTTTTGGATTAAGCGATTAAGAATGCGTGCTTGTAATAATTACTTGTGACATCACAGCTAAAATCAGATAAATAATTCTCAAAGTGCCACATCATTATTTATTTATTGGATTAAATATGAAAACAAATTGAAAACTAATCGTAATAACTAAAGCATAAAACAATCTAAAGTCTAGACTTGGAGTCCGTTGGGCATTTAAGCAGTGACGACAACAACTACAACTGCCAAGCTGTCAAAAGCTCAGGTATCCTAAATGCTCCCGCAGTGCAAGCTGAATATCAACCGCAACAGTTGCAACAACAGCAACAACAGCAACAACAGCAACAACAGCAACAACAACATCGATTTAACAACAATAAAAGTTGCAGAGACCAAGTTTTAAATACCCGGGAGAGATGGAATGACATCGCTGAATGCATTTAGTTTAATTACGCAATTAAATTGCTTTGCCATCGACTTTAGAGACTGCAACTCCCACAGCGTCTAAACCACCGCCAAGTCGCCCTCCGCCTCCGCCTCCACCTCCACCTGCACCCGTACCAGCCCCCAAAAGGTCGATTGAACGAGTGGAAAGCTTTGCCACAGCTTGGGCTCTATTCATTTGTGGTAAGCGTAATTCTAGTTCAATAAATAACCATGCATGCAACACATGCTACCCTTATAATTGGTTGATGATTTCCCTCCTTGAAATTTCTAACAAACAGCAAATACAAAAAATGGAAAGTCAGTCAGAGTTTAAACGTAATCGTTTACCTTTATATTTTGTGCAAATTTTGTTCAAAAAGCGAAAGTACACTTTATTCTCTTAATGTTCTGTTATACCCTTGTAGAACATACCATGCATACTATATTGAAAATGTGGGGGGGCGATTTCTTCCTTCCTTCTTTATTCTCCAATAAAAAAGGCACTTGGGTTTTTTTTGGTTTAACTTTATATTTATTTTTCACCTTTAAAAGATTTTGCACTTGCACTTCTCTTGTTAATGTTATTAATGTTAATGTTAATGTTAATGTTATTGATAACAGCGCCGAGTGCGCTGTTAGGAGGCAGCAGTGCAAAAAGGAGACGCTGTGGCTATGTTAAGCCCAAAAGAGATCAGCTGATAAGGCCCGGCTTAACATAACCCACATAAACATATATCATATAGCTACCATAAGAATTGATCGAAATATTAAAGTTAAGGAATCGAGTTGGGCTTCAGCATGTCACTCTTTCTTAAACAAAATTATTCTACACAAATGTGGAATATTCAGTTCAGTCGTGACACAGAAAACATACATTAAAATAAAACTTGCTAAAAAAAAAAATAATAATAATAATAATATTCAAACTTATATTATTATAACTTAATATTTTTAATTCTGAACTAAAATTCAGATTGCAGTTGATTAACTCCCATCTAAAAAGGAACGAGTTCTTCTGCGTGCCTAGTATAACAATATTTGAATCATTAAAGATAAGCTTAGAAAAAATTAAATAAATTGTGTACTTTTCAAGAGTTACACACAACTAAATACAACAAGGACTAGATTAGATTAGAGACTAAATAACTCTTTTAATGCATTCACATACATATGTATATGTATATGTAATCAAATATATATAAAAATATATAAATCGATTATATATATAGTCAAACCCAATTGGTATATTACTGGTAGGTTCCTTAAAGTTCGCCCAATGGTTCGGCCATCAGTTTCAACGTATTAAAGCTAGTTTAGGGGAAAAGTTGAACTTCTGCTTGGTTTGTTGATGGTCATTCAGCCCATTCAAATATTTATTTCTGCTTAGATGATCCCCCTCGGAGCAAAGAATAATTGTTTTCGCGGACTTTGGATTTGAGGGATGCCCTTTGGCTTGAATGCAGTTAGTTGGTGTTCAGCCAAGCTTGTAACTATTCTTTGTGCCAGTTTTGCGTGCAACAAAAGTTTATTTGTTGCACTTCCCTCGTGCGGACAACCTGGAACCAAAGAAAAAATGCACCTTTCTCTCGAAATGCGCTCGTTTCTGTAGCAGTCAATGCTGTGGGCCAATATGGGCGCTGTGGGCAATAAAAGTTGTCGCTCTCTGGCCGTAGTTTCATTGACTTTTTCACAAGAGTGGACTTCAATGACTTTTTATCGCTAACTTGACGCTGCCCTCTATACTTCTATACAGATTGCTATTGCTCTTTTCATGACTTTTGCTTTTAATCGCATCGCATCGCATCGCATCGCATCAGAAATGCAGCATTTTCTATTCGCAATGTCATTCCAACTTGAGTTATTTTCCGATATATGTATATGTACATACAGATGCCCACACCATATTATGGAGCTGCTGATTATGTCATGTCTGCCATCGATATTATCAATTTGTAGTTAGGTAAAGAGCCCATTAAATGGGCCAACATAATCGCAATATCGCCAGCAATTTGCAAATTCTGCTAACGCCGAACTATATAGCAATATTCATATTGTTGTTGTTGTTGTTGTTGTTGTTAGTGTTGCCGTTGCTGTTGCTGGCACTTTAGTGGCACCGTCTGGCAATCTAATTCTAGCATTGGCATCCACGCTAATAACTTTTAAGAGTTTTCGCTGAGGCTGGGGCTGCAAAATTAATCAACTACTCGTATTTCCGCCATAAAACTTTCCGACATATTTTCAAAGGAGGCGAAGGCGCGGCTGGCAGATTGCATTTCCACTTCATCAGCATTTTAATGGCGCTTTATTGTTGGCAGTCGGCTTATTGACAGCATCAGCATCAGCATCAGCATCAACATCAGACCATCATCAGACTAGCATCGGAGCAGCAGCATCAGCATCAGCCAATTGAGTTAGTTACTTAATTCAAGTCGACATCATGCAAGTCGCATGTGACTCCATGGGACTTAAATTCCTCGCTCAATTTCCAACACTTGAACACAGATTGTTGCTGTTGTTGCTGTTGTTGCTGTTGTTGTTGTTGTTGTTGTTGTTCTTGTAGCTGATGCTTGTGTCAATTGATGTGCGCGTTTTAATTAATGAAATTATCAACATCATATTGCGTCGATTATGTCGCATCGCTGACACAATTATCATTAGCAATCACTTCATTTGAAATGCAAAAAGTCGCTGCGACTGTCCCACACAATAATGATGATGATGATGACGATGACGATGACGATGACGATGACGATGATTTTAATTTTAATAATGATAATGAGGCAAATGTTTACGGCGTTGCTGCTCCCGCTGTTGCCATTAAAGTGTGCTGATTAATGCAATTTCATCATGCAATGCCATTGAAGACAATTGCACAATGCCACAAAGTGGAGAGACATCCAAGTTTAAAATTATTTACAATAAAAAATATATTAGCCACACGCAACAAATCGACATAAATTGAATTTTAAATGATACTCAAAGTTATGTTGTACACACACAATCAAAATTCTTATCGACCAATACAGAATACAGCAAAATTATAAAGGAATTTGCGTGGAATTTTTGCAGTCAAAAATTACATTTAAATAAGTCAACTATACATATGTATGTATTTGGCTAATTTACCCACATATTTCGCATACAAACATAAGTGGAATATTAATGACAACTGGTAGCTGTACAATCCGTTGCAAGTTTGAGACAGCATCGCTCGGACGGATCGTCTAATGTAGTCCAAAAAACGCATGCGAATCAAAAATCATGCATTTCTAATTGAAACTGCACAAAAACCGAATAACAAACAAACGGACATCCAAACGAGTCAAGTGAAGAAGATGCCTGTCTCCAAGCTTCAGTTAAGAGTTGCAGGAATGCGTGCAACGGCCGCATCGGGTGACAGTTGCAACGAACGTCGCGCCGCCGAAACGAATTTCAAGATACACGGCATTTAGTTGAATGCTTATACATATGTATGTATATATATATATATATAATATATATATATGTATGTTGCAGTTCAAAACACGATATCATTTTCCCAGCAGACCATTTTTTTTTTTTTTGATGCAACAAATTAAACAAAAAAAAGAAGAAGACGTTTAGGTTAGTTGATCATTTGGATCACTACGAGATATGAAGATGTAACTAGTGTACAAATATAAAGCTATATACAAACTTAGAATCTTGCATCAATAGCTTTCCATTTATTTTAAGTAAAAACTATTCCAGAAGCGAACTGCTTAACTAGAATTTATATTAGAAACCATATTTGTCATTTGAATGGTATATAAAAGCATATATAAAATTCTGATTGATAAAAATCGTATTTAAATTATATATGTATATAGCGGGAACCGTTTGCTCAATGCTCATTTCTTATATATATTTAATAGTAGTGCAATATTTGGAAACGAGCGATTTTTCTTCAGAATTTTTATGTTATACAATTATTGAATTCTTTTGAAAGTAAAGAGTTTTGAACTTAATTGCATCTTAATTCTATGAATTAAATAAAAATCACATATAATTGGTCACAGAAAGTGAACTTCAGTTGTGAGATGATTTATCGCATTCGGATATCGGATCATTAATAAATAATTAGCTAACTTGGTGACGGTGTGGTGTGGCTCAATCGTTCGGCTTGATGGCGTTGCAAGTCTGACGACATAGCTGTGATGCTCTCTCCGCTCGGCTATCACTAAACGTCATTCCAACACACCGGTAGATGGACAGATGAACAGACAGAGAGAGACAGGCAGACAGACAGACATACAGACAGACAGACAGAGAGACAGACAGACAGACAGACAGGTAGACAGACTGAGACAGACAGAGACAGACAGACAGACAGAGATGCAGACGCTCGATGCGACGCTTGACGCTGGCACTTGACGTATGCCAAAGGCATTTAAGCTCTGGCACGCATGCGCAGCGGCAACGCCAGCGATGCACACAGCAGCGTGGCAACGCAATCCTGAAAAGGGATGCTTGCTGGCTCCATTGGCGAGGGGTTGGGTTGGGTTGGGTTTTGTTGGGTTTGCTGCGACTGGGCACGGCTGGGCTTGGACGAATGCAACAAGGTGAAGTTGTTTTTTTTTTTTTGTAAAACTACCGTTTAGCTTTGGCTCGTTTTCAATGCTGTTTGCTTTTTTTTTGGCTTTTTTTTGTGCCACGTCCGTTGTGCATTTGTGCGCTTCAATGCCTGTTCGCCAGGCTACCAAGCATTTTATTTATGCGCATTTTATACGCAACATTTGGAACGAAGGCGAATGGAACTGATGCTGTAGCTGTAGATGTATCTGTAGCTGTAGCTGTATCTGTAGCTGTAGCTGTAGCTGTAGCTGTATCTGTAGCTGTAGCTGAAGTTTGAGTTTGAGTTTGCGTTGGATATGAAGTTGGAGCGGGCATATAGCAATTTGGCCCACGTCCAAACCGTTGAGTTCGCGTTTGAACTTGTGAACTTCTCCGTCTGTCATTCTCAGTGTATTATTGTTACTGTTGCTGCTGCTCCTGCTCCTGCTGCAATAGGCCTAGCCTGGCATTGTCATGCAACATTATCGTCAGCCATCAACAGCAGCAGCCGCAGCAGTCGCAGCAGCAGCCAACAGCCTCAATCTCAGGCTCACCATTGTGCCTTCTGAATGACGATGACTGGGCAAGCAATCTTCTGCTCGAATGCCGCCACGTACGCAGATTTGCGCAAATATATATATATACAGTGAGTAGAAGCTTATTCGGGCCAGTGTCAAAGAAAAAAAGGAATGGCCTGCCATAAGTTAATTATTTAATATTTTTCAAAAATTCCAAAGACCGATGGTAGGTACATGTATTAACCACCAATATCAATGGATGACCCTAATAAACTGAGGTTTGCCCACCTGCTAGGTAGGATTATGTAAAAAAGTACCCTTTCTTTAGGTCGATGCTTATTCGGGCCAATTACATTGTGGACACCTGGGTGCCATAAAACCCGGATTTTTTTACCTAAAGTTGAGTATTTTCGGTATAAATAGATCAATCCTTCGTAGTCAGTTTAGTTTTATCCTGCATTTCGGGTGCAATAACCCAACAAGGACTATGGGCAATCAGACTACCATTGAACTACGAAAACTCATCCTGGAACACTACAAAAACGGATATTCACATCGCCAAATAGCTGAAATGGTCAATCTGAGCAACTCAACTGTGAATAACATCATTCGGCGCTTCGTCGACGCAAATCGGATTAAGGGCAAGGCCAGAATGGCACCAAACAAGGTTTTCACCGAAGAGGGGAGCGAAGGATCACCAGGATTATAAGGGGATCCCCCAAGCTATCGGCTCCAAAAGTGGATCTACAGGTGCAGGATGAATTGGGGAAAAAGTACTGTGTGGAAACTGTGCTCAGGTTTCTGCGGAAACATGACTTTAATGCCCGAGTACCACGGGAAAAGCACTTTATAAGCGTGAAAAATAAAGGGACTTGGATGATGTTCACCAAAAACCACTTGGACTCGGATCTGGAGTTCTGGAACACAGACATATTTGCAAATGAGTCCAAATTCACCATATTTAACTCGGACGGACGGAGTTATGAGTGGCGACAGCCCAATACTGAGCTGAATCCCAAACACGTAAAGACAACAGTCAAGCATGGTGGAGGAAGTGACATGGCATGGGCATGTATCTCGTCCGCCGGATTCGGGAATTTTGTGATTTTTGGAACAACAATGGCCAAGAATGTGTACTTCAACATACTAAAGGAAAATTTACTCCAAAGTGCCGGGAAGCTAGGAATCCGAGATACTTTCCGGTTCTACCAGGACAACGATCCCAAGCATAAGGCCAAGATAGTACAGTCCTGGCTCATGAGGAACTGCCCCCACATGATAATTCCGCCGGCCCAGTCTCCAGATTTAAATGTCATTGAGAATTTATGGGCTGTGCTGGAAAATAACATCCGGAAGCATAGGATATCCAGCAAAGAAGACCTGAAAAATGCTCTGCGGGATGAGTGGAGCAGAATCAGCCCAGAAGCTACCAGGAAGCTGGTATCTTCCATGAATAATAGGTTAAGGGAAGTTATTAAGGCTAAAGGATATCATACTAAGTATTAACATCCTTATTTAAGTTTTTATACTCAAAATATATTATTTTATTTAAAATGGCCCGAATAAGCATCGACCTAAAAAAAGGGTACTTTTTTACATAATCCTACCTAGCAGGTGGGCACACCTCAGTTTATTAGGGTCATCCATTGATATTGGTGGTTAATACATGTACCTACCATCGGTCTTTGGAATTTTTGAAAAATATTAAATAATTAACTTATGGCAGGCCATTCCTTTTTTTCTTTGACACTGGCCCGAATAAGCTTCTACTCACTGTATATATATGGAGAGAAATCCATGGTGCATGTTGCATGTCCAATGTGTGTGTTTGATCAACCTTCGTAGTAAGAATAAAAACGCGGTATTCTTTTTTGTATGTTTGTTTGCATTTTGCTTATTGCAGTCAATGCTGATGCTGTTGTTGCTGTTGTCGTTGTTGCCGTTGTTGTTGTTGTTATTGTTGCGCTGACAACTGACATCTGGCATATGGCAAACGTTTGGTCAGACTATATATAGAGAGAGAGTCTCTAGGCTCTGTCCGCCTCTGGCCTCTCTAGATGTCCTGCCGCTTACATGTCAGCATCCATATCGACTCCTGGGCTCTCTGCTGCCTCCTGCCGCAGTTTGTGTTGGGTGTTTTCTTGGCTTTCATATTCCCAAACATTTCGGGATTTAATGAATTTATGTAATCGCTTCCTCGCTTTTTTTAATGTCTACTATTTTTTTTCTCCCTCTCTTTGGGCAGCGTTGTTGCTGTCCTCATCCTCATCATCATCATCAGCCTGTGTCCCAACACTTTTCACCTTGCCTAGTAAACTCTTTTGTAAATAAAAGTGTGTGTGTGTGTGAAACTACACACAGATACATCATATGTACATATGTGTAAACTGAAACATAGTTTGTAATGTCTGTTGCTAGTTTTATTATTATAGGTGGGCTTCGTAAACTGTTGCTACTTCCTTAAAAAATATATATACAGTGGGTCACACCGAAAGTCGCTCAGCGTCAAGTAAATAATGTATTTGCCTGCCATATATATATATATATATATATGTATATATATATATTTGCATTTGCGCAAAAATTGCACAACTTTTTTGTCTACAAATATTCACTCTCTCGTCCCTTGATCCTTTCTATATACCAATCACATTAAGAAAATTAAAGTTTTCTTTGGGAATATTTATTTATTAAACTACACGAATGCTGCAACAAAATATTTTGTAACTTATTTTGCTTGTTATGTAACATTAATTATTTTACATAAATATTCAATACTAGTCAAGCTAACTAATCCGAAAACCCGTAATCCACTTAAAATGCACATTAAAACGGTTTTTGAATTTGAATTTCATGATTTCAGTTTGGTTTTGCTTTTAGTTGTGCTTAAGTAGAAATATTATTTGATATTTCATATAACAATTTGCTTTCAAAATGTAATTTAAAAAGAGTTTTTGTCCGATGTTAAAATTCAATTCAAATCTGTGCATAAATGTGTCTGCTGCAAGACTATAACTATTCCCTCTGGTATATGTATGTATATTATTCTCGCTTGCGCCTGGAATTTTGTACATTGGATTGGGGCTGGAATATTTTAATTATGTTCTTGCCGAATCAGAAACTTTATAATATAAAATTCGTTGTAGTGAGTCTGACATTCTTTCGCACACACACAATTCGTTTGTAATACTTTCTGGTCTGCCGTTTTCTGTTTAAACTTGGTCTTAACTCTCTTTGGCAAAAAAACAAGCTGGCGGCTTTTGCTTCCTTTGACAGTTCAATGACTGCCCCAAAATGTTGCATTTGAAATGAATTCTGTTGCGGACCGAATCGCGACTGCATTGCCCGCCCAAGCTGTGTTTGTGAACGGATCAGACACCACGCCCCTTTGCGCCTATGAACCAAGATGCTCTCTTACATAACAAAGAAAACACAAGTTTTTAAAAGACTTTTCAATCACCCATAAGCTCCCAGCAATTATGTTATGGCTTAAAGGCTATTTGCAAGCATACACTCAGAAAAACTGAACTGAATGACTTCGAGGCAGATATTTATCTCTTATATGAAGAACTCATCTTCGGAAATTACTCCCTACATCATCGATAGAATATAAAATATTTTAAAGTATAAATTTAAAAACTGTTTCAAATGCTAATAGCATAAATTACTTACCTCAAATTAGCTAGTTACCAAATTCAAAATTAATTTGGGATTAAAGAAAAAATGTATTTTGAAAGTACTTAGTTTTGAGAGGATTACCTCTTGTTCTACCTTAGCATCTCTGACCACAAACTTTAGTGAAGCGTAAGCAAATTGAATGAAGTTTTGCTGCCCGTCCGTCATCCTCCATAATTGTATTAATTACGGCGCCAGAATCAACCGCAATTTGTAGCAAAATCAAAATCAACTTGCTGCCGTGTTTTTTCCACGCTTAGTTGCACCGAATGCCAGAAGTCCCTGCGGGGAGTCGAGCGCTCAGATAAGTTTAAACCGCAGACAATTGCAAATCGAAATTAATTTTGCGGTTTTTTTTTCCATAATACCCAAGCGAATACGTAGAAAGGGCACAAAGCGGGTAACTTAAGCTCAAGTCCTTAGGAAATACCTAATCTAGTTTACTTTAGTATGTCATAAAATTGAACCGTGTTGCCACATCTAAAAAATCAATTCAAGAAATGATTTTCAATGGGTATTTAATAGTCGAACATTAAAAACTACGGCACTCAGAAGTACATGCCCATTCGCATAGTATCGTAACCACATACCAAAGCAACAACAACAACAATTGTAAAACAACAATAAACAACTAACTGGCAATTGAGCGTCCCAAAGGGTTCCATAATTTCATTAATTATGCGCAATTAAACAAATGTGCCGCAAAAAGAAAAGCCTTGTTTGCCACACGAACAACAAAAGCGGTCATGTTTAAGTAATATCAATAGGCCAATGAACGCTAACCATAGACCTGACTGAAAATCCTATGAAAATGTTATAATCGATTCGGAGATACCCTATATTGTTAACGTATTTATTTCAATGATTGCACTCTCAAATGTGTAAGACAAGAAAATGCGCTTAAATTAGTTGAAACAAGTTGAAGTTCAGCTCATAACAAATTCTTAAATAAGTAAGCTTAATTCGAGTATTTCATGTCCTAAAAAGTCATACTTCAAACTGAATATATCAATCAATAAAGCCTGATCTTAACGTATTTGCATCTTAGTCTGGTAAGAATTAATTGCACTTTGCACAACGACATGCCACTTGTTAGAATCAAGTAGGTGTTATTTTTCGCATAATATATACCCTCTTCTTTGTGGAACAGTGTATCTAAGGGGAGTGCATTATAAAGTTATAAATCAATCAGAAAGTGCCGAAAGTTTGTGGCCGGCCAAGCTCTCAATGGGCTACACGTCTAGACGGTATGCCCCAAACTAGGACTCGCATCTGAAGTTGCTGAGTTTGATTTTAGTTTTTGGGAATTCTCAATGATTTCAATAGTGATGTTCTGCACGGGCGACCAAACTCACCTGTGGTGGGAATAGCAACAGCAACAGCAACAACAACAGCAACAGCAACAACAGCAATAACAACAACAGCAATAACAACAACCACGCGAGCAACAACTGTTTTTATAGAGCAATACAAAATGCTTACAAAATGATGTCAGCTTCCACATCGGAGCGTTGCTGTGCCCCCAACCGCTGTTGGGTGGTCGTAAATTATTATGATTATTGGCAAAGGAGTTAATGTGCAAAAACAACAAGAATGCCGAATGAGGCGGGGAAGGGGGAGGGCCATGCAGCAGCAGCAGCAGCATACAACATACAGCATACAGCATGCGGCAGGCAGTAACCAATCGGTAACTTGTTAGTGGGCACAAGAACTAGCTGCCTTTTCGAGACGGAAGCAGGCAGCTGAGAGAAGGGAGTGTTGGTGATGGGGCTTAAGGAGATGGAGGCAACGGTTAAGGCTGTGTGTGCCCGTAAATAATGCCGCAAAACGTGCAGCACGATCGTGAACTTGGGCAGAGGCAACTGGGAAATATCGAAGACGAGGCAGTTAGGGAGAGGATGCAACTACGACTATACAACTTTTGACTGAAGATGGGGGCTGTGGCAATTCGCGTAAAATTATAAATGACTCTCGGGTAGGCGTTGCCCAATATCGGAGCGAATGAAGCAGCCGGCAATATCGAGGAGGCGTTGGAGGCATTCATTAGACCCAGAGCGAGAGATGCTCGCAAGGATTGCGACAGGGTAGGGTAAAGGCGATTGGTTGACGAAGTGGGCAGAGGCGGCTTAGCTGCATTGCAAATATTAATTCGTGACGAGTACAAGAGGATGATATCTGCTAACCACAACAACAACAACAGCAACAAAAACAACAACAACAACAACAACAACAAAAGTTGTTTAATTTTTTTCGTATGCCAAGCTTTCGTTTGTTGCGATTTGAATTGTGAACGTTGGGGCGACTTCATTAGCGCCTGGCAAATTTAACACCTCGCAACGAAGATGACGACGACGAAGTCGACGATGACGACGTGATGGGGATATTGGATTACATACGTAGTCGTGGACGACGACGTCGACGTACCATCGATGTGGACATGCTGGACGCGATCAGCGTCGCGTCGCAGTCAGAGTCGTTTCACTGATAATGATCATCAACGCCATATTTAACGCCATTTAGGCAGCAGGATGCCCAAACTCCAACCCGACTAACAGCAACTCCTACACCGAAAAAAAAAAACTGCTCAAATGTGGTACTCAATGTGGCGTTTGTCTAACACACAAAATATATAAAACATGTCAAAAACTATAACTAAATAATTGATTTATATTCAAGTTGTTTATTGTTTGGCGACCTTCGATATATTTTGAATGTTCTTTTACATATTTGATTTATTTTATATATACATTATATTTTTCGATATTGTTTTATTATATTTTGTTCGGTGTAGTTCCAGCCTCAAACTCAAACTCAGTCTCAGTCTCAGTCTCAGTCTCGGGTTCGCTGTTGTGACCGCTGGCGTTTGTGTAAGCGATGCCAGGAAAGGAGGGAGGTGGGCAGTGAACGGGTGTTTGCTGCCAGACAATGAAATGTAATGGCAATACGTGCATTTATTTATAACGGATTTTATTTAGCCAGAGCCACAATGCAACTGCAGCATGACAACATGCAGCTGAAGTCTCCCCACTCCAGCTCTAACTTCAACTGGCAAGTCCAGATCCGAATGCTTGGGATGCGTTTAATTTTATGTATGTATGTGTGTGTGTGTGTGTGTGTGTGTGTGTTGGAGTTACTCTCGTTACTTGTTAGCATTTTGTGGGCGTCTGTGGCTACACCGGCACAGCTCGTACTTTATTATTTTAGCATTTGTGCTCATCTCGGCCCTTGCTGCCAGCCGTCTTAGCCAGAAACTGGCTTTCAATTTATTTCGTACTAAACGGCCAGAAACGTGATGAACGCATTTTGTGTGCCTTTCCAGTTGTTCTGCATCCAGTTATACCCTGTAAACCAATCAAAAATTAATTAAATAATTAAGTGATATGAATGGACTTGTGAATTCCATCTGATCATGGACAAAATATCAATATTCAATTATAAAATTTGGATTATGTAGATTCCTATATAAGTATCAACGATCTTACAGGCTTTTGCAAGTCGATCATTATTATATTTTTCAATTTGTTGAGTTTTCTCCGTTTTTGTTTTTCCTCTTTGCTTGCGGCCAAAGAGGAAATACTTTATGGGCATTGATAATTTGGGCCATAATGTGCAGTGAAATTGACTCGCTTAGCGTCTGCTAATTTATGTGACCGGCTTGGGTAACAATTGCAACAACAGTGTGGCAACAAAGCGACAACCAACAACAACCAAGCGATGTTAGCTAGCTAAATAAATAAACGCTTAGTTCAATTGCCATGTGGGAAAGCAATGTTGGTGATTTTGGGGCTCTCATTTTGTTGGATCATATTCACCTAGCCGCAGTGGTTGTTAAGTTTTTGTAATAGGCTGAGTTGGCCAGTTAGGCGGCCAACAACAACAACAAGTTGGCCACCCTGCCATATGCCCAACAATTTGTCATTGTCATTCACGATCTACGCGGAGTATGCGCATTTTCAGTACAATTACCATAATATCAGCGCCGCCTTTAAGGATTTAATGAACACTTTGCAGCTGCGATGTTGCACACGAAACTCAAATTGCAAACCAGTAGTCTTGCGTCTTGCGTCAGCTGAAGACTGCGCCAATCTCCACAGTGGCAACTTTATGGTTAATGATTGCTTCTGGCAATGACTTTGACACTGCATCCAACAACTGCCGCAAATGCTTGCGAGATGACGCTACACAACTTGCTCCCGATTCTCGCATCATTTTCAGACATTTTCAATTGCAATGTGACTGCTGCTGCTGCTGCTTCTGCTGCTGATGGCGGCAATCGAGTTTTTGTGGGTTGTATGAAAAGCAGTGGCAAACTGCTAATAACTATATTTTTATACGGTAAGAAATCATGTTGCAAGAAAACAGTTATCCTATATGTTTGACTTAACAATGATATTAATTATTTGCCAGCTCAACTTTTGTCTTTCTTGAACTATTTTATTGGTTTCCACTATAAAATTGTTGCAAAACAAATTTGAAGTTAAATCTTATTTTTCCGCTTAAAACTTAAATTATAATTAGGGGAAATGTCATCCTCTCCCCCTGCGTACGTCCCAGAAACAATATATATCCCAAGATGCACTCAGACAAATGAATAATTCTGTCATTCATAAACCGTTGAGATTGTAGTTTTGCGAAATACAGGTTCAATCAATTAAACGTGTCTTGGACATTTTTTACCAATCTTCCGAGGAATATGTTAGAATGTAACTTTCAAGTTTGTGAGAAATGCGTGTGGCCGGCAAATTGCTGGCAATTTATTGATCCTATATTGATCCAGTCTCCAGATTTAAATGTTATTGAGAATTTGTGGGCTCTGCTGGAAAATAACATCCGGAAGCACAGCATATCCAGCAAAGAAGACCTCAAAAATGCTCTGCGGGATGAGTGGAGCAGAATCAGCCCAGAAGCTACCAGGAAGCTGGTATCTTCCATGAATAATAGGTTAAGGGAAGTTATTAAGGCTAAATGGATATCATACTAAGTATTAACATCCTTATTTAAGTTTTTATACTCAAAATATATTATTTTATTTAAAATGACCCGAATAAGCATCGACCTAAAAAAAGGGTACTTTTTTACATAATCCTACCTAGCAGGTGGGCAAACCTTAGTTTATTAGGGTCATCCATTGATATTGGTGGTTAATACATGTACCTACCATCGGTCTTTGGAATTTTTGAAAAATATTAAATAATTAACTTATGGCAGGCCATTCCTTTTTTTCTTTGACACTGGCCCGAATAAGCTTCGACTCACTGTATATGAATAAATGTCGGTTATACATTTAGAAACAAGCACTAAAATAACCAATGAGTTTTGGTTGATGTGCTTAGAGTTGTTAAGGGGCAGAAGTAATAATATTTGCCAAATTAGGCATACCGTTGGATGGATAGACTAATAGACGGATCCAACTGACTTATGGCAACAACATCAGCTAACCATTGCCACTTAGTCCATATACAACTGCTGCTTTTCAGATGTTCGGCCACTTTGGAGTGCAGTTAAAACGTACAGTAAGTTAGTTGGCCAGCTCAAATAAAATAAAAGAAAAAAATGTGCGAGATTACTACTCACTTTCACCAAGTACAACAACAACAACAGCGTCGCTTGTGTCGCCTGTGCTACTGACTTGACCAACGATAACCCACACGAAGCGCAACGGTTTTGGGTATGGGGCAGCGGTTGTTGGTGGCAGTGAGGCAGTGAGGCAGTGGGGGCGGCTCATCCGTGGCCTGGTGTTAAGTGTAAAAAGCCATAAACATGTTTTCGCAGATCCACATTGCAGCCAGTGGTCCATTGCACGCATGCCACACTAGGACATCGATGGCAGCAAAAACACCAACTGCAACAATGGCTTGCCATAAGGTTTTGAGTACATGATAGCACCTACGCTCAGCAAAAAAATATATACGATACATATAGAATACAGTAGGCAGTGTACCTTACTCTTAAGGCCTATAAAGTTTGCAATTTTATGAAGAAAAAAGTATTTTCGGTATTTTAAATTAAAAAGTAAAGTAAAATTTAGTAATTCAATAATAAAAAAATCGTGCATTTAATTCAATTCGATTTTATAATTATTTGCATACTTTTTTTCTGAGTGTATGATAGTATGTAGCAAGTCCAAGACAGCCTCTTGAAACGCTGTGGTTACAGTTGTTGTTGTTGTTGTTGTTGCTGCTGTTGCTTTTGCTGTTTATGCCATAAACACTTCATCGACACTTAACCGAGTGCGTCCAGAGGACCGCGTGTCCCCTCAGCCAGCTTTCGACTATGTGATACATCAAACATGAGCTGCAAACAACGTTTATTGTTGCTACTCTCGTCCAAGCTCGAGTTCGGGCTCGACTTCGGCTGCTACACTTTCCTTGGCCAAGTTGCGGAAGCAACATTTAATTGACTTGGCGTGTTAAGCGCTGCATACCAGCACATAACAGCAATCAACCGACAAACAACTTCTTGGGACGTGCGCGGATGACGACGGCGACACACTTTGGCCACTTAGTGGCAGGATTGGTGGATCGAGTGCAGCATCAACAACAGCAGCAGCAGCAGCCACAACAGCAGCAGCGGTATTCAAACAATGCCAAGTAGCTTCATAGTTTATTGAGCGCTGCTGATTGAGCGAGCAATGCTGCCGGGCAACTCGTCAGCCGACTGGGAGACAGATGCAGCCTTAGTCACTGCCCATTAGCGCTGTCACTTGGCCAAGCGGCGCATATCATTTACAAATGCTGCGACATGCACCGAACATCAAAACAGAACAGCGAACTGACTGCCAGCCAGCCAGGCAACCCGACTGAACTGACGACCACTGACCAATGACCATTGACCAGTGACCAGCGACCAACGACCAACGACCAGTGACAGTGGCCGTAAGCCGATTACCATCGCACCCACCGGTGAACGGGGAAACGGGGAACGGGGAACGGACAACGGTCATGAGCATGGACACATCGAGGTCAGGCCAACCGCGACAGCGTCCAATTTTGCCAGCTGGATCGCACATCGTTTTTCTGCAGTTATTTTGATGACTGGTTCGCTTGCATTTCAATAACAATTACGCCTTGTAAAGTTAAGCGGCAGAATCAATTAGTGCAACGCCTGGCCAAACAGGTAGTTGCCAACCAGCCACCCGACGCCCCTCCAGCTGCCTAGCCTTCTCCTTTTCCTTCTCCTTCTCCTTGCCCGCGCTCATCACTATATCATCATCAGCAGAATTATAGCTGCGCATATGAACAAATTATTACTATCCAATTTTCAAGAATCCAACTAGAAATACACGATTCAAGTGTGGCGCTTTCCATTTATTGATTATTAAATAAACATATATCTACGATAGTTTTTCTGTTTTTTTTATTTTATTTGATCATTTCACATAGTACTGACATATGCGTGATTTGATACATTTTTCAAATGATATTGCTTGGCCAATAAATATGGGATTTTCGAGGCGTGCGATATTCAACTGCATTATGTATATAATTGGTTGTATTGAACATAATTGTATAGAATATGATTGAAAATATGATTTGTTGTGAAAATTATACGATTATTTTTTAAGAAAATATCGAAAACGACTTGTGTGCAATCTTTTTATATATCCCGGAAATAGTTTTATGTGCGCGTGTGAGAGGAAGACATTGATTTGCTTCGATGGTCAATCAGCTTCATAGCCTGCAGGCAAAGGCAATTTACACAGCGTTTAAACAGTGAATGATCATTCAACAATGCAATTAGTTTTAATATTAGCAACTGGCAAAATATCAGCTGTTTGAATGCTCCTTGCTGGAAATTCATCTTCGGAGCATTCGGTCACACTGAAACTTTTGCAGTAGCTTGATCAATGTTAAATAAGAAATCCAATTTAGTAGGCATTGCTTGCTTTCTAATATCAACTGTGAGCGAAATAACATTCGACTTCGTTCAGTAAATTTCAACAATTTTACGTGCGTAACAAAATCGTAAGAAAAGCTTGAAAATGCTTCACCATTTCTTCAGCAACAACAACGGCAAGACCTGGAAGGGTTACAATATGCCGAAAGTTTATAAGGGCGATTCCATGCGCTATATGGCAACAAACCTCAGCTTGAAGCTGCCGAGCCAGGTAAGCAGTCGCCTCTGATTTTCGCAGTCGACATCCATTTTACTTTCTGATTGTCCTTCGTCCAGAAGAAACTAATGCCGGGCACTGCAATTCAGCCGAGTGAGGAGCTTAATCAATGTGTGGCACTCGAGGTACCACATATTGTCACGGGAATACAGACAGGTGGCGGAAATACTAATCCCGACAAGTCGTCCATGATGAACCCAGTGGATTCATCCAAAATGGAATCACGCAAATCCACTTCGTTCATTCCCAACGATACTAATTTCGTGGAACTAAGCCAATTGGGTAACGGTAGGATTCAGTCGTTGGGCTGCCAGCGCGTTGCACCATTTCAACGCGACTTAGCGAATATGGCCCCGTACAGCTATTGCTTTATGACAGAGAGTCGCAATCAGCTGGCCAGAAAGGTGTTCAGTGTGGATGTTTCGCCAAATTATTTGCTTAACACTCAAGAGAAGAAGCAACTGCAGGCTGTAATGTTGAAGAAGAATTCTGCGCTGGCGGATGACCTGCAGCCCATTGTTGAGCATCTATACAAGAAGCAATCGAATTTCATAACACAGAAGAAGAAACGGACTTGGACCAATTTTGAAGTAAAACAATTTTTAGTGGGAAACTGTTTTGATTATACTGTTTATATGATGGTCCTCGATGAATATGGAGCCTATCGTCAAATGTCATTCTTGGAGTGGGCTTCGATTAACTGACGAGTACATTTGCCAATTAATTCAACCAAGCATCCGTAAGAAAGCCAATAGTTTAATGACAAGAAAAACAAAAAAAAAAAACAAAAAAAAAATATTTCATTAGTTGATTTAGTAGATTTTGATACTCATCTGAAAGTTCATATTAGAATTTTTTTCAATCGACATCAAACCTGAACTGAAGTATCGAAAATGTGTAACACAAATACTCAATTTAATTTAATTCTTGGCAGCAATTTAAGAAGTTAAATGGAATTAAATGGAATGAATACAAATATATAACTCAAAATGAAATATAAAGATTTTCTGGAATTTTTCTTAAACACATTTCATACGATAAAATACACAATTTCGAAATGAGTTTTTCTCTTAATAAATACAGAATTACGATAACTGAACAGCAAATATTTGAAGCGATTAGTTTGATGAATATTCCTTAAGCAATAATTTTAATAAAAATAAGAATAGAAATAAGAATAATAATACATTTCCGCTCACTTGAAGTTGAAAATCACACAGTCATGAGCACTTAGCGAGCCGCATTAAACAACAACAACAACAACAACAACAATAACAACAACAATAACAAAGGAACAAGTCTTCATACGATTGCAGCAGTGTGGAAAAAGTGCGTGTGGCTTGTTTAATTAAAATTTAACGCAATATACTTGACTCCTCAACACGAGAACCCCAAGTCTGCCAACAGTCACCATCGACTTTTGATAGGGCGCACTCAGCTAAGTTTTTGGAGTGTGCTCCCGGTCTGAATACCCCCCAACCAGCACTTGGCATCAAAGTATCTGCGATATGAGTATCGCGACTTGGTCCGACCTGCTCGTCTAACGTTCTGACGTTCTGGCGTTGCTGTTGCTGTTGCTGTTGCCGTGGCAGTTGCTGCAGCTGAGATTCGCGCCCCACTGGTGTGTTGTAGTTTGTTGTTGTTGTTGTTGGGGGTTTTTTCAAGAAATGAAAGCTTCGATGCTTGAAGGTTTAACGAACTCGAGAGCTGGGACAACCCCAGAATCAGGCACAGCAGTAGCAACAGCAGCAACAACAGCAACAGCAGCAACAGCAGCAGCAGCAGCAGGAGCAGCTTCAGCTTCATCTCCAGTGCCAGCTCAATTTTTAGCTGCAGGATCACAAACGTCAACTTTTTTTTGCCTTTGACGGTTTTACAAAAATTTCGTTGCCCTGCTGCAGTTGCTGTTGCAAGTGTAATTTTTACTTTCACCCCAGCAACTTTGTTGTTGTTGCTGTTGCTTGTCCCATGTGAGCGCGCTGCAACACTTGTCCTGATGATGACATTCATGCCCAAGAGCTACTCTTAATGGAACACAGAAACCGGCAGATAGACAAGCAACCAACGACACACGACAAACGAGAAAGCTGAGGGTGAAATGCTGATGGGTAGCTGTGTAAATACAGAGTTGGAGAGTTGAGCAGCATCGCAAAAGGGTACACAAAAGCAGCTAGCCTGCGCTGCATGCCACGTGCGGAGGGCGTGTCCTACTAGCAAAAGCATTTCAATTTGTCTATGCAACATCTTCTATTGAATGACCATTCGATTTCGTTGACAATAAACCAATATCGACCGTTGATTTCAGCTGACATCTGCAGCAACCGGTTAAATTTCAGTACATTGCTCCCGATCTGCCCCCCAGTTGTGTCACTGCCACACTGGGTACACTCAGAAAAACGTATTTTTACAATCAAATATACAGTTTTTTTTTTTCTTCAATATTTTCCTTTTGTAAATCGAAACAAGTACAAAATGTGAAGCGATGCTTTATTTATAATTTGAGTAAAATCTACCTGCTGAATTAATTACCTTTGGTAAGCCCACAGCAAATTCCAACACATCTCTTTTTTCTGAGTGCAGGGCTAAGAAATTATGCACGAAGTAAAAGGCGCTTAAGTGCACAAAATAAGGAAGATGGCAATGATGATGCTGACGATGTTGTTGCAGGTGACCCACGCCCAAGTTCCAGCTCCACAGCCTTCAAAGCCGTCAAGAAAGCTACATCAACGCTGACTGCTTGCTGTGTTGCCACCAATGTTGTTATTATGGTTTTTGCTGCTGCCACTGCTGCTGCCACTGCTGCTGCCACTGCTGCTGCCACTGCTGCTGCCACTGCTGCTGCCACTGCTGCTGCCATTGCTGCTGCCACTGCTGCTGCCACTGCTGCTGCCACTGCTACTGTCAGTGCTGCTGCCACTGCTGCTGCCACTGCTGCTGCCAGCGCTGCTGCCACTGCTGCTGTCAGTGCTGCTGCCACTGCTACTGTCACTGCTGCTTCTGCTGCTTCTGCTGCTGCTGCTGCTGCAAGCACGCCAAAACAATAGAAAGCACACACATTTATATTGTATATGCAAACATGCGGAAGTTTGAGGGTGTAGTTTTGCATTTTAAGTAATTACGAAACATGGCTACCGCTCCTCAAACCTCCACCCCACTGCACTCCCTTCGCCAACGTACTCTATCAAGTGCCAACGCAGTGCTGCGCCGACAATTTGTTTCGCATATTGTGCATAATTTGCTTGTCAAGTGCTATGCACGGTCAAAGGCCAAGAGGTCATCAGACGGATTACAATTAACGCAACCCTCGTGACCGTTTTGTCCTGCGGCAGGTGCCTTGTTGCTGCATCATTTTCCTGCTCCAAATCAACAATGCATCACATCATCCATGATTGACTCAGCACGAGTGCTGCCCACTTCTCTGCAGTACACCGTGTGATTCAAAGTGTATTATTTTTTTAATCAGTCTTTATTCATGAATAATTTCATAAAACTGTTACCTTATTTTATTTACTAGGCAGTTTTCACTGTAGTTTGGGTTGCATATTTAATAACAAAATTTAATATTTTACTTAGAAAACAGAACACAGGTAATTTCCGGGTATACGGGAAAATACTGATAATATCCAGTTTAAAATCGAATATTCAAATACATGTAATTAAACATATTACAAGAATTAATCTTAAGTTCGTTTGAGCAAATACATTACCGATTTTCTGGACCTCAAAATTATATTCGATCAAAATGAAATTGGTATTACATATTGTTATGTGGTGGGATCAAGTGGAATGTTTAAATATGCAGTTAATTACCGATTTTATCCATATACAGTGAGAGACAGCTTAAATCGACCAGTGTCAAAGAAAAAAGTAATTGCCTGCCATAAGCTAATTATTCATTTTTTTCAAAAATTCCAAAAACCCATGGCAGGTACATGTATTAATGACCAATATGAATGTATGACCCTAATAAACAGAGGTTTCCCCACCTGCACCCAGGTGTTCACAATGTACCTGTTCCATATAAGTTGCAGGCAATTACTTTTTTTCGTTGACACTGGTCGATTTAAGCTGTCTCTCACTGTATATCCAAAATAAGAAATAAACCCTATCAGTCTACTGAGTGCAAAAAATATATATATAAAAACTTATATCCAATGAATTTACAATATAATCACATTCTGTATTAAATAATAATACGAAATAGACAAAAACAAAGTCATCGAAAAATTCTCTTACCTCGATGCAAAAGCAAAAAAAAAAGACGCCTCTCTCTTCTTCTCTCTCTTACATAAATAATATAGACATGTTATTTTGTTTTGCAAATAAATCTATATTTCATTTGCCTTCAAATTCTTGTATTTATTTATTTTTTGTTAATTATTTTTATCTGCTTCATCGAAATTTATATATGTAAATATTCTGTGCTCTTAACTCTTAATATTTTTGGTAGGCAGCAGAAGACAGCTTAAAGGAATCAACAAGAGAAAGTTGTTAAAAATATAGATGAACTTGGGCTCGTCCGGGATTTGAACCCGGGACCTCCCGCACCCTAAGCGGAAATCATACCCCTAGACCAACGAGCCAGTTGTTCAGTCAGCGCCAAGTTGACTTTAAAAGTAGCCAAGCAGCGCAACAACTATTCAAAAATACACACGGCAAGCGATAAAATTGTCTGAAACAACCAAAAACAAACAAGAGGCAAGTGAAAGTTGCTGATGGAACATAAATTGCAAACTAATAAATTGTTAGGCGAGTTTGATATTTGAGTCAAAAACAAATCCAATTACATTTTCAAATAATGTGGCACATGCTACGCCCACAGTCACTCCCCACTCTCTTGGCATCGGTCAACGGCGGTGGTAGCCGACGGATGGACGCACCACCACCTTCTTGGCGGAGTGAGTGGTGCGATCACTATTGAGCTGGGTTTGGCTGTAGTAGGCCACCTCTGCATTCCCGCTGGACGATTGCAGCTCCGTCTGCTTCAATTGTTGCATCTCCATATTCAAATTCACATCTTCCTCAGCTACAGCTTCGTCTATCTCTGCAACAGTCTCGCTGCTCTGTCCGAACAGTTCCAAAACGGCACTTGTCGTCCACCGCACTAATTTACCCAATGTCGACATTCTTTGATTTTCGCTAACCTGTCAACAGAACTATTATTCCATGTGGCAGCGTAAATAATCGACACTTACCCAGGCACACAAGAACCGCTCAAGCGCTAATATTGAAATGGAAATGAGGCAAAATTCTTGCAAATTTGTAACTTCAACTCCGAATCGATTTCAGATTGATGTCAAAGTCAACTCAGGTGGCAACTCAGAGATGATACATGCTCAATCTGTCATGTTGTTACTATCGATAGTCGGCAGCAGGGTTGCATACAAACAAGCTTAAGCTGAAGAGCAATTGATCCATCGAATCAAGCAGACAATTAAAGTGTTGTCCTTTGAATCAAATATCAAGGGAACCCACTGATGATGAAGTAAGTGCTCGATGTTATGCATGAGTATCACTTGTAAAGAGTCAAACAGTTGCTTAAAAGTTCAAATAATTATATCTATGCGACTCAACAGCAAATATTAACTATTGTTAACGGAATTAATATTCGAATGTGGATGCTCGCAACCCGTGTGTAAACACTGGCTTATAATCCAATCAGACACATTCAATGTGGAGCGAATCCGAATGTGCTCACTTGCCATCCCTGACCAGGATGAGTGCGCGACAGATTTGATCATGTTAGCTCTTAAGCAACTGTTGGCCTTTTTTTGGCATTGGATTGGATCTCGGACAATTGATTTATTGCCTTTGCATCATCGCCGAGCTTAGAATGGATTGAAAAATAGCATAGCAGTGGAGAGAACAAATCTTTTGAATAAAGGTTTCAATTTTTACGATTTAGAAACAGTTTCTATTTTGAAGAAATATATTTTTGATAAATAGCGAAGAAGCCTTTCTAATTTGACAATTTGATATTTTTTAGTATATTTTGAATTTTGTCTAAAAACAAGACAATTTTCAAGGCAAATGTTTTTCTGATTGATTTTTGCACACTAATGCTGCTCTTTGGGCAAGTTGCAAATTGCTCACATCTGATCTGTGCTTGAAGTTATGCAAAGTAAACGTATATATTTCTCATATTTGTAATTCGGCGTCTTTATTGGAATACTCATAATAGTTTAACTTACCGTATTAGACTTTATCCAATAAATCTTCAGATTCTTTTTGATGAAACTAATAAGCACCGATACAGATTCTTGTGCATCAGCTCCTTTTCTGGTAATACGAATTATGCTATCCATAAACTATTTCGGTTCTTAGAATACATCAGTTAATTTCTATCAATAATCTAACCGCCTAAATATTCAATTAATTAATTATTCAGTTAACAAATATGCAAGCTGGAAAATGATTCAACTTAACAGGTGTTTTTCGAACGGAAATGTTGAAACAGTCTATTTATTGCCACAGCAATATATGAACCCGTAATTAAAGCTCCAGTTTCTATCCTCTTGATATTATCAGTTGTGTGCAGTACGTCCTTCTTGGACACATTGAACAAATTCGGTATAGCGCAGACATCAACTGAAAAACTGAAACCACAGAAGCAGAAGAGCTGATATTAAGTCTAAATGGCTCAATGGTAGCTGAAATATGGGCGTTTGGTGGCGTTGTCTCATGTGGCAAGTGATAAAGAGAAGAAGCAGCATAAGGCAGCTGGCCAAGATAGCGCACTGCCTCACGGCGTTTATATCCGCTTCGAAATCTAAGCATTAAGCAAATAAAATACGCATTCATCAAGCAGCTTTGTTGTGCCACAGAGTCTGTGGAACGCCCATAGCAGCACATGCCGCCAATTTTTGTAGTTGTTGTTTTTGTTTCGTTCGTGCGGTGCTTTTGTTGCACATTCACACAGTGTTGTCCATGCTGCACTTGTTGACAATGCATCACGCATACGTCGGATAGCTGCAGGGACATTTTGATAGGAATAAACGTCTTGATGGAAAGAAGCACGGTTGCAAGTGGAGTAAGTCAATGCACCCAACAATAAGTCAAAGCAACTCACAAACAGGGGTGGCATCTTCAGCAGACAGTCAACTTGCAAACGCTACTTTCTGAAAATGTTGCGACATTTGTTGCAAATGTTGTTGCTGCTGTCGGCAAATTGCCAACGCCAATTAGCCATTCAGATCTGGTTTTCGTTCTCTCGCTGCAACATGACAATTCCGCGATTCATTTAATTCGCAAATTAACAAGCAATTCTATCAGCTGGCTGGATCCCACACGTTGCAACTGACACATTTTGGAACTCAATCAGCTACTTGCTGCTTGAGGGAAGGGAAAAGGAAAAATAACAAAATGACATGCGGAAGCCAACATTCTTCCTAATACTGCTGAGTTGTGCTCAATGAGTTGATAAATATTAATTAATATTTTTCCTTTGAGGCACTAATGAGTAATCCGATTTATTTAGAATAAAATAAAGGATTTTAATAAAATATATAAATATTTCCGATTCGAATTTAAAATGATTTTCAATCGTTTTGCTATGTTAAACTTCATTAGATTATATATTTAGTTTTATTGAATTGGATTTTCATATATTTCGTGTTTATGTATTTTGGTTTACTTTTGAATTGTGTGTCGCTACCAGAAGTTTTTGAATTATGAAGAAGTTGATTCCAGTTGAGAACAATATAAGTGGGGAAATGCCTTTCAGAAATTAGTGTTTTTTGTCTTGTTGGTTCTTGTGGAAGTATGTAGATGCAAATGGAATTATCATTATTATATATATATATATACTTATTACATTGCTCATGCCGATTACTCAGATTTCCAAATTAGTTTGTCCATCAGAAATCGAATAATATTCTGGCCTCTATTTATATATTAAATGTCGACTAAACACAGTCTAAAGTTTGAAAAAAAATATATATATATTCATATATATATAATTAAAATAAATAAAAATTCAAAAGTAAAATTGAGAGGGAAAACCGTGAAGAAAAAAACAATCAGAATATTTCTGTCTCTACTGGCAGATGCAATTGGGAATTCTAGCAGAAATTAAGAATATATATGTATATTAACTGATAAGAATGAGACATACTCTACTTTAATTAAGTTGGATTGAGATTTTCGTAATATGCATTTTCGATGAAGTATTTTGAATGTTTGAAGATTGCGCTTGCGTCTTAGCTATAAATGATAATTTCTATGTGAGAATCCCCTGTGGTTGTGGTAAGTGCATATGTTTCAATTGAAAATATAAGGGGCGCAGCCCCAGGGGTTGCCTGTGGCATTGGGAGTTATATGTATGTACATATGTGCAGGAGCATATATATGTGCACATAACGATGATTACGATGATGATCATCCGCTGGTGGCAATGTTTGCAATTGGAGTTGGAGTTGGAGTTGCAGTAGCAGCAACATCTTAAATATATTTTCTAATTACTTGTTCGCGTTCGCATGATGCTATCAGACATGCCGCCTTGCCGCCTTCCTCCAACTTCATGTGCATTTCTGCAACGATGCAGTTGCATCGTGGGGCACTCAACAAACGTGCCTCGCAAAAAAGGGGGCCTTCGCTATGGTTGTGGGGGGCAGCTGGCTGCAAAACGTGTACTGGGGTTGGCCTGAGTGCATTGGCGACACATAAATTGTAAATATGATAGAAGAACATGCAACACTCTTTTACTCTCTGCTGCTGCTGCTGCTGCTGCTGCTGCTGATGTTGCTGCTTCCTCTCGTTTTGCGAATAATTATTGCAATGCGTTTTGTTGATTTTCTTTTTCTTTTTTTTTTGGTTTTGCACACATCGACTTATGTGCATATTGTACGCACATATTTACACTCAGAAAAATGATGTCTCCCCATTTTAGAATGTGTATTTGTTAGTAGTAAGCTAAAAGAATTCTTAATTTTAAATGTGCAAATTACTTTCTTAAATGGTTTTTAATTTATTTAGTTATTAAATTTGTTAAACAAAAATATTTTAAATTAAATTATACAACATTAAATGTAATCAAATGTAAAATGGTTCAAGTAAAGTAAAAACGTTAAGAAGTGAGACAGGGAAAGTGAGTGAGACAGGGAAAGAAATAACGTTACTTAAAAGTCAATTTTAATTTTCGAAAAAATAAACATTTTTTAACTGCTCACTTTTTAAAGTAAACTTAGGAGTATTTTTTTATTTTATTTCAGAAATGTTTTTTCCATATCAAAAAATAATTCTAGAATTTCAAGTTGTACTCATTATAATGCCATTAACTAGGGCATATTTTTTTGCAAGTGTAACGCACTTCAGTCGTGACTTTATGCCCATTCATGTTCTTATTGAACACGCGCCTGCCTGCCTGCCTGCTTGCTTCACAGCTGCACAGTGTGCTATTCGCTGTCTGGGCTTTAAAGTAAACATTGCCACATTTGGTTGGCTGGCAACTTTAACACATTCCGAGCCGAGTTACATTCAGCTGTCAATTGTTTGCACAGCCAGTGCGTAACTGCTGCTGTAAAATATTTAGCCAGATATTTGCATATGTTGTGATGCTCATCGTTGAATGGGGTGTTTCTAATTAGTACGAATCGCCTTGGTTGGCCAGCGAAAGTCTTGAGCCACAACCACAGGCTAATTGGGCACTCTCTGAACCCGATCCGATCCCCCCTATATAAGCAGCATAAAACTACCAGGAAGCTGTTGTTGATTTTCTCATAGTAGAAGTGTATGTTTATCACTTCACTTTCTATTGCAATTTCTCTTCTTGTTAAACGAGAAAAAAAAACCTACTTGCTCTTGGGGTCATCAGTTACACTGAAAGAACACAATCGGTATGATGCACACATTTAAATCTAAAAATATTGCGCACAACTCTTTTTTTTTTGTTGTCAGTAAAATTTCGAGTTGCATATTTTGGAAATTTATTTAAAACGATTTTGAGTTGAAATGATTTTGAATATTTTTTTTATTGTAGTGGAATAGAAGAAAAAAGCGTAAACTAACGAGCGACATAGTGTGCACACACACACACACATACACACACATACAGACTGAACGACACACACAACGCACAATTTTAGCTACATAAACAGTGTCCTTTCCAAGGAGTGTGCTCCCACAGATTGCGTTGGCAGCTTGAGTGCTTTTTGCTGCCGACGACTCCTGACTGCTAGTTTCCACAGTTTCCACAGTTTCCACAGTTTCCACAGTTTCCACAGTTGCCACAGCTTTCAGCTGCTGTTTGGCTTGTGTTCGTACACATCCTTTTTGAGAAGCGTTTTTTTGTTGTTGTTGACAATGTTTAAGGGTTTCCGTTTTTCGTGTTGGCAGCGTTAAGTGCAGCCAATGCCCAGGTAGAGTTGAGATTATCAGCAGCTCGATGCTTTAATTCCAATTCAAGCGGAGTTGCTTTGATTCAATTTCAACACCCGCTGTTCGCAATGCAATGGCAATGGCCGAGTAGCTAAATTTAGACGCTAATTTGGTGACCTGCTGTGCCAAACAGAGCGCACTGCACTCCACGCTGTCCCATTGTCGTCTCAGTGCCCCAAAACATTCCTGTTCTCAGTCCCATCTCAGGTTACCTAGAAGCAGAGACAAGAACAAAGACAGAAGTACACAGCACAGCACAGAGAGGAAGAGGGTGAAAGAGAAAGAGAAAGAGAAAGAGACAGGGAAAGAGAAAGAGATCAGGGACTGCGACTCAAATTACTAACCGAATTTTATCTCCTGGACTTTAACCTGCTATGGAGTCATAACTTGGTGGCCTTATCAACATTATCGGACTATTCTTTTTTGCTGTTCGATCGTCTGTCTACACTCGAAGTAAAACTTTGTCTGACCCACGAGTAGCAGGTTTGCTTTATATGGCTTACAACTAGACTTGGCATCTCATCACAAAGACATCCAATTAAGTATTTAAAATATAAATATTATAACATGATACGTCATGATTGATTTAAAAGATTTGCTCTTAATTGAGTAAGAACTTTATTTATAAGTGTAAAAGATTAAGCAATTATATTTAACTCCAATTAATTAGTTTCTTCATCATTTAATTTAATATTTAAAATAAGAGGAAGTACTTATCTTGAACCAGTCTTACAATGTACAATCATAGACTTTATTTTAGACTATATAAAATTTTGCTTTATGTGTTTGTTTTCCGTTCTAGATTATTCCAACTCTCCTAGCTTTCCCAGTGGTCAAGTTTACCTCGAGTCCAAAATATTTTTCTTAGTGTGTCCACGTGCATATCGACTCTAGTTCTTAAACAAGCAACTGATATTATCGTAAAGATGGGGATCAGCTAAAAAATAAAATGTATAGATGTATATTGAACTCATACAATTTCATAAAATGGGTATAATGAAGTTATGCAAAAGTATGTAACAGGCGGAAGGCAGCACCTCAGATACAGATACATAAATATATACATATATCATATACATTATATTAAGATCGGATAAGAAACTAAGATTTTGTTAACCAAAATGTATATTTATGTTACACATATTAATATCAGCAAGCTCAGTATGAACTTAGAAACAGGATTCAGGGTATCTCGTAGTCGGACCTTCTTGGCAAGAGCATTCCTACTTGTTTCAGTTAACGCTTTTTGCTGCTGTTATTATTGAAATTGGCAACACAAAAAGGGGACCGTGAACTATAAGCTATAAGCCTTAACTATTACTTATGTGACCTGATGCACTTCAACTTAAGTAAAATAAATAAATGAAAACTAACACACCATTTTCATGGGATAAACACAAAATTTAGTTTCAGTTAAGTTTCAGCAATTCGCAGAATAGTTTGAATAAAGTGCAGAGACAGAGTTGCAATCCCGATTGCTCTCCCAAACTATTTGAAAATTTTCAGTTGCCTTCAGAAATAAATGAAATTTCCATGACTTGCAAAACTTTTCATGTCAACACTTTTTGTACTTGTTATGATTTTTAATTTTTTTTTTGTTTTTTTCTGCAAACTTGGTTGATTTCAATTTATGCTTCGGCGAACATGAGAAGTAATCAGAAAAACTAAAGCCCAGTAGCGGTGACTGTTTTGGTATCCATAAATGGCTAGAGGCATCCAAAGACCCACTTAATTATCAGCAATTAATCTCTCCTTAAGCCAACAGCACGTTGTTGAGGTAGTGCAAAGGCATTTAACACGACAGGTGCTGGCAGCCTGAAGACTGCAGACTGAAGACTGAAGACTGAGCACTGAAGCCTGAACTCTGAATTCGATATGCTGGGTGCTAAGCGGTATGCGAATCTTCGCTTGAATTCTTTAACCGTTGCACTGTGAGAAAAAGATACAAATTTTTGTTTCTTAATGCAAAAAACTTTTGTTATAAATATGACTAGAATATTATGATGAACTAAAAACGATGAACTAGAAACGAAACGTGTTAAAACTCAACCAAATTGTGACAAGCAATTCATTTTTGTACAGTGTATATTCGATTAGTACAAGAAATTATTTAGTAAGTTGTGATTTTTCATACGAATTTCTACATTGAGCTTTGGACTTTGTGGCAGAAAGAGCGACTTTCTGGCCCATGGTGCCAGTGTTTGAAGCGTGCCAGTTGGTTGAAATTCCAGGAAGTGGTTTTCGCATTTAGCGCAGCTGTTTTTTTATTTATTTGTTTTTCTTAGCCACTTGAAAATATTTAGCTAATTGTCGCTAAACTTTACTCATTACAGCGCCGCCACAAGGTTAGCGGCAAGCGGCAACATGTGCCATGGAGGGCCTGGGACTGGGCAGCAGACGCAACAACCACAACAACAGCAGCAGCAGCAACAACAACAATGGCAACAGCGTCGTCGTTGGTGCCGCAACATTGATCAGCAGCAGCAACAGCAGCAGCAGCAGCAGCGCCGTCAACAGCAGCAGCAACAACAGCGGCAGCCAGCACCAACACGCTCATCATCTGGCCAAGTTGCATGTGCACTCACACACGCACACCAAGCTGAAACAGCAGCAGCAGCAGCAGCCGCATCAGCAACATTCGCATCAGCAGCAGCAGCAACATCAGCATTCGCATTCGCATCAGCCCGCCAATCAAAACTATTACACGCAACAGCAAACGCAACTGCAGCGACTCAAGCAGCAACAGAAACTGCAACAGCAGCAGCAACAGCAACAGCAGCAACAACAACAATTGGAAGGCATTCATGGCATGGGCAAGGGACACGTGCCTAAGCACAGTGCTGGCTGTTTGCAGTTTCCACCGCCACCGGATTATCCGCCACCGGCTGCCAGCAGTCCACTGCACAAATCCGCCGGCAGTTCACCCATTGCCGTTGCGGCAATTGTGAGCAGCAACACAACGGTTGCTGTCAACGCCGGCAGCAGTGCCGTCAATGGCAATGGACGGCGTCAGCTGTTGCCACGCTATCCGGATCCCGATCCAGATGCCATTGAAATCTGTACGGAGCAGGAGTTGTCACCGCATCATCTCAAGCAGCTGGCGCGTCAGAGCAAAACGCTGGGACGCGATAACAATAGCAGCAGTGACAAGCAGTGGACGCAACTGCAGCAGGCGAACAGTCTGCATCATGTGCATCATCATCAGCAACATCCACATCAACATCAGCATCCTCATCTACATCATCATCATGCCCATGCACATCATCAGCATCAGCATCAACAGCAGCATGATTACTCATATGCGTATTATGAGCCAGGCGCCGCAATGCGACACTCGAATGTCCCCAAGCCGGATGGCAGCACAAATGTGGAGTCCAGCTGCTGTGCGGCTGCGTTGCAGCCACAAATTGATGTTGGGCCACCGCCGCCCAACTCGATACGCGCCCTGCTCTCCAAGGGCAAGAAGAACAAGCAGCTGGTGTCGCCGGCGACGCTGCAATCGTATCAGACGCGCTACCACAAGCTGACCACAGCTGCAGCAGCAGCTGCAGCAGCAGCAACGGCAGCAGCAGCAGTAACATCAGCAACAACAACAGCAGCAACAGCAGCAGTAGTAGCCAACCAGAGCGAAAACTTCTACGAAGAGATTAATGCGGCTGCGTTGCAATCGGGCAAGGTTGCACAGCAACAATTGGGCTGCAGCATTGGGTCGCATTCAGCGGGCTCATTGAATCAAACGCTTGTCGAGGAGGAACTGCGTCGAGTCCAGCATCGCCACCACAAGATACTCGGCGAGCTGAATCTCAGCGTGGAGGCGATGCTTATGCCCGAAAGTCCGCCCAAATGCAGTCCTCCAGCTGGCGCTGGTGCTGGTGCTGCTGCTGCTGGTACTCCACCCAAACCAAGTCCGACGGTTTGCGTGACTGCGACTAGCGGACAGCCAGCGATTCTGGGCCGGCTCACATCCACCTCGGCGGACAATATCTGTGATACAAGCAGCAACGTTGGCGGCATTGAGCAGCTGCTGGCAACGCTCAAGGGCCAGCAAACTATACATATCGCTGGCAACAGCAGCACGAATTGTGGGGCCACCGCCATTGCAGCACAAACGACTGTCGCCACCACAGCCGGTGGCGATTTGGATAGCGGCTTCAGCGGCAGCAGCGGTGCCAGCTACATTGGCAGCCTCCGTCTGAGCAAGACGCAGCACATCAAGTGCGCCCGACAGACGCCCACAGCAACAGCGGCATATGCCACACAAAGCTGCCGTTCGTTTCAACGCTCCACGGCGTATGATGAAACAATTGCCACGGCCAGTGCCACAACCAGCTCGCTAATGTGCGCCTCGAATTCCACATTTTTGACGCGCGCCTCCTGCGGCCGTCGCATTCTCAGCTGTGCGCGGATTCGTGCTGCCGAGGATCCGGGTCCCACTGTGCCCACGGAGTCGAAGGCGCGCAGCTTCTGGAATCGCAAGGGATGGCGCAAATTACCCGGATTCTCCACATCCACATCGAGCATCAATGACACGGGTCTTTCAGGTGAGTGACAGACAACAGCAAAAAATGAGTCCCAAAATATTTATTAAATAAACCACAAAGATTTATGTAGAAAATTATTTATATATATGTATATATTATATAGACTATATGTAGAACAATATAACATATAATTTGGATTAGGGTCCGATATTATTTATTGATTATGCTATATATCTGTGGCAAATTATTATCAATAAAATAATGATTGTCATGTAAACAGACTTAATTCAATAATGAGAACTTTAATCAGCAGAATCATTATTGATTTTTTTTAACTATTTCACTTTGTTCGCAAATGAAATTCTCCAACAATATATACATATATGTATTTCATACTTATTTTAATTTGATTTTTTTTAAATCCTTGATTTTTGATGCAATTTTAAAAACTTTGCTTAAAAGTTACTCTTTTTAAGCACATAATGAAGTGCTTCGTGGCTATTATTAGATACAAATTTGGATTTTTCACCGTGTTAATTAAGTACATATGCATATATGTAATTGTTGTCAACAACACATAAACAACTTAAAGTATTATTACTAATATATTTTACACATTTATTCAATGGTTATAAAGCTCAAAATGCAAACTAACGTGATGCTGCTCTCTGTTGCATGCCGAGTGCAGTTGCGCATTGCTGGCATCATCTATTGTATTTTTCCGTAATGGGTTGCGTCTTGGCTAAAAGGTGCCGGTCTATACTTAACGAAACTTACACTACTTTTGCACACATTCGTTGCATATTGTTGGGAATATATTTTAATTTATAAATCATAGCGAGCTTTTAAGTGCGTTACTTGCTAAGCAGTCAAAAGTTTTCAAATGAAAACTTGTTTTTGTACACAAACAATGCAAAGCTTGTGTGGATTGCAATTTATGTTTATGTATGTATGGCAATCAGATTGATGCATTGTCAAAATCGTCGTTAAGTTCGCTGCTTGAGTTTAAAACTGCGCTTAGCCGGCAACCAGTGAAATCGAGCAACAGGCTGTTACCCCTCCAAACACCACACACAAACACACACACACACACTATCAACTTGCTAGTGCAGGCAGGCAGGGAGCGTGTAAATTTTTGTGGCACATGCTCCGCTAGCTCCGCTCAATGGTCGTTGGACATCGTCGTCATCGTCGTCGTCGTCGTCGTTGGACATCGTCACCGTCATCGTCGTTTTTTTAGTCGCTGTTGTTGTTGGCTCATTTTTTTGGGCTACATTCCCATTCATCGGCATTCAGCGGATTCAGTAGAATCGATCTTGTCGTGCTTGCTGCATGCTCTGCCAGGCCGCGCTATCGTTTTCTGTTTTTCGTTTTCCGTTTTTCGCTTTATCTCCCCACAAATAAATAATAGAGTACGCACACACACAGCCACACTCACGCACATGCACACAGATGCACATCAATTTTTCTGCTTCTTATTCTCTTCTGTTTTTCTTCTTTTTTTTTGTGCATAAGTGCAAGTGTGTTAGTCATTTAAGGCTGCGTGCAAAAAAATACATACCAATAAAACTGTGAGTCTCTTTTATCTTTGTGTGTGTGATTGTGAGTGTAGCTGCTTATGTGTGAGTGTTTTTGTTGTCATTTATTTTTGCAATGTTTGCTAGCTCACAAAAATAAAAAAAAAAAAAAAAAAACAAACAAACTTTCGACCTCGCTGACCCCACTCGACCTATTAACCAACAAAGCAAATGCTGCAAACGCAGCCATAGCAACAATTCTGCTGCCCTCACTCTGGGGGAGGTGTTAACAATGCGTTGTCGTTGTCGTTGTCGATGGCAACATAACATAAATAAATACACACACGCACACTCACACACAAGTTCATACATAGGTATTCAAAAATAAATCGACAATAATTAATTTAAGCTGCAAGCTTAGCAGACGTCTGCCTTTGCATTATCAGTTTGAGCGCATTTTTTGTTTATTTCTAATTTGAGTACACATTAAATTAACGAGCGACTTGTTAACATTTCGAAGAATCGAAAATGTCTAAAGCATAATTTTGTTGGCTGATCTCAGATGATGTTGCAAGTAGCCCGATAACCGCAAGGCGATGACCCTACTTATTACTTATGTATTTCCACTGCACACACACACAAGCAGCACACTCACACAGGCATTCAGAGAGAAAGACACTCACATATATATACTATATACATAAAGAAATTGATCGGTGTAATAAATACGATTTCGGGTAATGCATTGGAATGATGGCATTCCATTTAATTAAATCCGCACTGGATGGCACTCATCAGCATCATCATCAGCGTCAGCATTCGCATCCATCCCTGATGATCCGAAATAATCTCGAACTGAATCTAAATCAACAGGGCAACGGTGTTATCCTGCTAAAATGTGCGTATTTTTACATATTTATATTTTATTATCCAACTTTTGGCCTTCATTTGTTTGCCACTCAATTATATATACTTACATTTATTTTTGCTACACCAGTCCTTAATTTTTTGAATAGATTGTTTAACGACAGTATTTTGTTCCAGTTTTTTTTTTATTTTATTTTTTTTTAAACCATTAACAGTAAATAAAGGTAAAAAAAAGATATACATATATATATTTAAAGAGAGAATATTTATTTTATTACTAAATACTCAACAAATATTTTTATTTTTGTAATGTTTTTCTACTGCAAATTTAATATAATAAATATGATTAACTTTGTCAACGACTTAATTTTTAGCTTAATGCTGATTCTGAACTCAAGCAAGTGTATTGATCACATTGATAGCAACTAATTAAGTAAAATTGTTTTTTTTTAATATTCTTCAAGATTTTAATTAAAATTTCAAGTAATCAAAGTTGTAACCATGTTTACCCACTATCTTGTGGCTGATTGGTGGGTGGAGTGCACAGCTGCTGATGAATAATATTGCCTCAATTTGTTGTTGTTGTACTTGTTGTTGCTGCTTATGTACATCATCAAAACATCTTGTAGACATACTTATTTACGCATCTGTTTACCAAATAATTAAATTTTAAGAGTGTTTTCTTTGGAAGTGCAAATCAATTAAAATACAAAAACAAAATATGCAAAATGAACATTTTAATATAAAGAAGAAAAAACAAAACATTAAATTCTCGATGACGAAGCTTAAATACGCTTCAAAATTGAACTAAACAAAGTTTGATTGATTTGAATAAAACAGCATGTCGGCTAATTTTAATTTGTATTTGCAAAATGACATGGAAAATAATTAATTAAAAAACATGACAGCAGATAATCAGTTTTCTGATAAAAATGAAAAAATTTTGAATTTGGGGAATGTTGTCCCTTATTGCAAAATGAACAGGCTACAACTTAACATGTTCAAATGTTGAAAATGTTGAAATAAAATAAATAAAATAAATAAAATAATAATAAATAAATAATAATAATAATAATAATAATTAAATATTTCGATTTAATTTTGTGACAAACTACGAAAATCAAATTAATTAAAAGCTAAAAGATCAGTACCAATGTCAATGTGTTAATAGCAATAATAATAATGAGAGTAACAATAAACAGACTAATAACAACAACAATAATAATAAACACACACACACACACACACATTTTATTATAAATGGAAATGACAAGAGCTCAAAATTTAATTCGAATTTGTGAAGCAGCAAAAAACGAGATCAAAAGCGAATGCTAAATGCGCAGGTGACGGCACTAACCTCACCCAAAGTAAAGCCAGATAATACAGAATATAATATTATATACATATATATATACATATATATATACATATATATATACATATATATATATATATATGCTTATATTTATATATGTATTAAAGTGATTTTATAGCAATAACGCCTCCTGATCTACTTAACTATAGCTTCTGTTTAAAATCGAAATCAGAGCTCAGAGATGCATAGAAATTAAAAATACGCAGCCAGTTAGTCAGGCATGTATATACTTAAATATATATATATATATATGTGATCATACAGATGCACAATCCACTTGGAGGGGTCGTCGCCTCGGGAGACGCACTCCAGTTCACCTCGTGTGTATGGCTCCATTAGCTCACGAGTGGCGGGTGCAACGACTATCTCCACACATTTGTGTGTAGTATACACAAAAATAAAAATAAATAAATCCGAGTAACTGAATGCTTTCTGAGCTGGCTTTGTTAACATTGTCATTATTGTTGCCATAAAGCACACGAAATGTACAAAATAAAACAGGCCAAAACCCAAAATATTCAAATATTAAGTATATTTTACATTAAAATTGCGAGCAAGGAACAACAAATCTATATATATATATATATTATATATATATATATATATATTCTATATGCTATTTGTGGTGTGTGTGTGTATGGCTCACGCCAATTGTTAACTAATTTTCGACTTATCCTAAGCAGCTAAGTGGTCATTCAATTCAATTAGCAGACATTGCCAACAATTGAACAGTTTTCTTGATGCCATTGCATCTGTAGCTGTAGCTGTATCTATAACTGCTGCTGCCTGTGGAAAACTATCAGATACAAGTAGTTGCACATACGAAAATATGCGTTGCACTCTGCCATTGCCATTGTGTGTGCGTCTCTTTGTATGGATGTTTATATGGCCTGTCGAATGTCAGCTGTTGTTGTTGCTGTTGCTGTTGCTGTTGCTGTTGCAGTTGTTATTGTTATTGTTATTGTTATTGTTATTGCTGGTGTTATCCGTAAATATAATATATATGTATGTATGTGCATATATATATTGTTGTCTGTCGCGACATTAGCGCGTGTTTGAGTACCGCTTAAAAACGCCTCGTTAATCAATGTCGTCGCCTCGTCAGTTAATTGCAAATGCGACAGCGACTTCAACTGGCCCATGTCCAGTGCAATTTCCATTTTCCATTTTCATGCCCCAACTCACAATTCACAGATTCAATTTCATCTGTGCATCTCAATGCTCACAGCTCTTACTGTTTACTGTTACTCCTTGCACCGCACAAAATTCGAGGCTACATTTTGCTGCACAGCAATTTTGGACGACAGTCCTCAATGTGAAGTTTAGTTGCTTAAGTTTTCTAATTTTGTTCAACAACAATTCCAAAACAATATAAATGTTTTTCAATAATGCAATTGTTGCCTGTACAATTGGTCATTCGGGACAACTTTCGGCACATTCAAGACTACTCATCAAGAAAGCTAATCGCTTCTCCTAAAATATAATTCGAATTTAATTTATTGTTTATAATTTATGCAAATAATGCTGAAGGCTAAACAGATATGGAATGCTTTCTCAATTTTAAATTTTAAATTGATCTACAGATCAGATGTATTGGATTGATTGCTTATAGTGTGTCATATATTTAAACAAATAAAATAAGAATCTGATTTTACGAAATGTTTGGCATTGTGGAATCAATCCGTTATATATATATATATATATGTGTTTAATTTTTGAAACAGATATCAAATATTAACAAGCGTTTCTTGGAGTGTTGCTCAACCACAGTTGTCCGCTCTGCCAGACAGCCACCCACGCGGACTATCCTCACTTGGCTGGGCTCACTTGGCTAGCAGAGTTGAGAGCTTTGCGACACGAAAATCGTGTAGCCTTTGAGTTGCAGTTTTTGCTGCTTTTGCAGTTGCAGTTGCTGTAGCTGTTGCTGTTTGTTTTGTTGTTGTTTTGTGTTGCTGCAGCAGTGAAAGTGTTTAGACCATGTTTGCATACAAAAAGTGTGCTCATTATTTCATTTTTAGCAACATTTATTTGGCATACATTTTACAGTGGCAACAGCAACAACATACCTCCAAATGGGTGCCGCTTCGCTCAAGATTCAGACTGTTTGGGGGCCGAGTCTCGGTTTTGTTTCTATACAAAAATAGGGAAGCGGGTATAATGAAGTTGGGTAAAAGGATGTAATAGACTGTAATAGCTGGAAGCATCTCTAACGCTGTATAGTATATATATTCATGATCAACAATCAAGTCGATTTAGCTAACGTAACCAAAACGTATTTTCCAATTGAACGTACGAACATCAGCAAGTATAAGTTCAGGGTATCTCCTAGTCGAGCTCTCTCGACTAGACCATTCTAACTTGTTTCTTTTTTTGCTGTTGTTTTTTTTTGGGGTGCATGCGGCGTATGCGCAATGTTAATTAAAAATTCAAGACAAAAAACAAAAGGAGAAAAAAAAAATTAAAATTAAAATACTGCTGCTGCCGTATTTAGAGGTTGTTAAGAAATTTGCATAACAACAACCGCAACAATATTAACAACAAGAGCAGCAAAAGCAACAACAGCAACAACAGCAACAACAGCAACAACAGCAACAGCAGCGACAACAATGTAACCGACAATCGCCAATCTCAACTTATCTAATGTGAAGGCATACAAAATACCAAATAGTACAACAACGCGCATACGTCCCGTTGTACACGGCCAAAAGTCATCGTATCTTCAGTACGGTATACTATGATTATTGTTGTTGTTGTTGTTGTTGTTGTTGTTGTGGTTGTTGTTGTTGTTGTTGTGGTTGTTGCTGTTGTATCGCTTATTGTATTGTGCGGTTTTTGGGTTTGGTAATCATGCATATGGCAATGATATTAAACAGCTATGGAATGGGTCCGACAGGTTTATTGTCTTTACCCCCAACCGTTTCACATCACTATCTCTGTTCCGAAAAAAAAACACCCAAAGAAACTGAAACTATGCCATAATAATAATGATTGGCAAAAGAACGACAGATAGTGTTGCCCCATTAATAGGGGTACGACAATTATAAATCATTCATTTATCTGTATGACCATCAATACAACTGCCAATTATAACTAGTAATACATATGTACATCGATTATGTGGGCCATCTAAGCTAATCCCAAATATTGGTATCTTGTGGCAAATGAAATTAAGGCAGTGCAAAGTAATACATATTTCACAAATTCTAATGTTAACAAACTTGTTTTCGATTGTTTCAAAAATTATTTCGAGAAACAAGAAAAACTTACTATATATATATATATATATATATATATATAACTATTTGAAAGTGCTTTCTTTTTAATTTGGTAGTTTAAGGAGACATTCAATTAAGTGAAAATGCTTGTATTCTGTCATAATTTGACAAATGCTCATCGATTGGTTAAATTGCTGCTTGAACTATAAATTTTGTTAAACTAGGCAAATCCTCATACACACACACGCACACACGCACACAGATGGTGCTTAATCTCATTTGCATATCGCGATCAGGTCTATGTGGAGAGCAGAGATATTAATTTTAGGCCACGGTCAAAATGATAAATGATATATGCTAGACATTATTTAGTTGCTGCAATTGCGGCCTGCGTGCTGTCAAAATGTCAGAAAATGCTAAAGGCAGTTTGCTGGAAGCAGGGAGCCGTTGCAAGTTGGGAGTTGCAACGCCATAAAGTCTATGCAAAACAGTTCTGGCTCGCACTTAGCCAATTATCGCTGTCAATGCCAATGAAAGCCATATATATTGTCGGACAATTGTCGAAGGCGATGGCGGCGCCTGCATTTTGCTGCTGTTGCTGCTTTCAGTTGGCAGCGGTGTTGACACCATTAACATTAAGACAGAAGTAGTTTTCCGTTGTCTGCGTGTGTGTGTGTGTGTGTGTGTGTGGGGTGAGGGGTGCTGCAGGAGCTTAGAAACCAACTTGACGTTGAAATATATATGGCCAACATGTTTCTGCTTTTAGCCAGTAGTTGTAGTTGTTGTTGCTGCCGCTTGTTGCTTGTTGCTTGTTGCTTGCTGCTTGTTTTGCTTGTTGCAGCGTTTTGTGCATCACTTTGAGGCAATCCCCGGCACATTATGCAACGTCTTTGTGGCCGTTGCCAATTAAAAAGCCGCCACATTGTCAAATAGTTGGCAAATTTTTCGCGTTATTCGTTTTTCTAATTAAATGCCGCAGACTGATGTCGTCTGATGACGCGACCCGCATACGTTTACCCGCGCCTCCCATCCCCCCTTCATCACTATCCGCCCCATCGTCCCCGTCTACACACAGACAGACGCGCGGCAGGCTCTCTATAAGAATTGCTCCACTTAACGTGCTGCAAAGTTCAAACGGCAACAATTGCATGCTCGGATCATTGCCTGAGATAGCAGCTCGAATAGGAACATAGACCATAGAATGCCACCTACAGCTGATAATTGGCCAACAGCCAGTTGATACTAGTTGGCCAGTTGATCCGTCCGCATTGCCTATACGCACCGTTGACCCAGGAACAGCGCGACCGCATTACTTTCGAATTTGAAACCGAAACAGAAACAGAAACAGATACAGATACAGATACATAATCAGAATCAGCATAAGAATAAGAATAAGAGCACAATGTGTGCCACACTCCGCTGCTGCTGCTGCTGCTGCTGCTGCTGCTGCTGCTGCAGCTGCTGGCAACTGAAACCACTCAGTTCGAAACTGAGTCAATTCTACTTCTCTCCCTCTCTCTCTCTCTCTCTCTCACAGTGTGTCTTTCCCTCTTTCTGTCTCTATGTGATATAGATGCATGAGCGAGAGGGCAGGGAGGGGGTCTGGCTTTTAATTAAGTTTTTGTGTTAGGCTGTCAGCGACCGCAACTGGATTGACTTGAAATACTTACACACTTGACTAGTTGGCCAAAATCAACGTTACCAAAAAGCGTATGACCAGCATTTTGTGGCACAAAACGTTTCGGTGTCGCGTGTGTGTTTAGTGTTTGTGTGTGTGTGTGTGTGTGTGTGTGTAGTGTGTGGTGTGTGTGTTGTGTGTTTGGCTGGCAAATGTGGTCACTCTTGATTTGATTGGGATGATGCCGCATTGCCAGTGGGCAGCTGATTTGGCTAGCACATGATTTATGCATTTTAGGCAGACGTCAGACAGCTGCCAGCCGGAAGCAGCCAAACGGACAGACAGCCAGACAGACATATATAGACATATGGACATATGGACAGACAGACAGACATAGGAGTGCCTGTAGAAAGCCGGCAAATGCGAATGCTGTTCAGAATTCGTCAAGCATATCCGTTCCCCATTCATATTTGCGTACTCATTCATACACAGTAAATAAAACCACAAACAAGTGAGAATGATCTGATCGGTTTCAACATACCCTCTATATGGTATGTATACGGCTATTTTGACAATCACATACATGTCACAAGTTGTGAAGTAGAAAGACTTGATATGCATGATATAGTCTAAGCAGAAGTAGCTCCGGTCTTCGACTCGGCTAGTGATGCTGGTCAGGAATATATATATATATATATATATACTTTATGAGTTCGAAGAAGAAGTCATATGAAAATTAAAGTTTTCTAGTTTCTCCTTTCAAAATGTTGGGAGCATAACTCGCTTAACTGTTGAGTTTGATTCGATTATTTGGGTAAACTCCGATTGTTAGTATGATATATTAGTTTGATTCCGTCGACTACTTTTGCTTTGCTCTTTTAAATATTGAATCGATTAAGAATTTCAATTTGTGTATATAGTATCAGCGCAGAAATCGAAGTTGGAAAACTTTGCATGCTTAGCAGTCACTTTTCCAATGAGTTTCTCCTTGGAAGCAATACTGAAAATGATGCTTCAAATTTTGATATCTAATTTCTTGTAGCCAAACCGTTTAAGTGCTCGTTTATTCAGTTCTACAAATAAAGCCAAACAATATTTGAGTGAACTTTGTGGAGCTGTGATAAGTGAAGTGATTCCAACTGATTCCAAATGCAAAATTAGATTTAAGTTTGTTTCGCGTTTAAATTAAGCTGATTTCATATTTGAATTGAATATTGCAAATTTTGTATTTGGCATTATTTGCTGTGCTGTGCATATATATGTATGTACATTATCAACTGCAAGCCGCATTGCGAAATGAAACCAGACAAGAAATTAATTTTGCAAGTCGCCTGCCTGCCTGTCCATATACATAATTGCATGCCAGGTGTCATAAAGCTGCCAGGCAACTGACAATTGTGCCACCAACTCGGCCACAGATGGAAATCCAAGTTGCACTTTCGGTCTCATTGCCTTGCTGCACGTTGCAAGCGCCCACGCAACGCCGCCCGCATTCTCAGACAACGCAAAGTCCACATACAACAACAACAACCAGAACAACAACAACAACAACAACCAGAACAACAATAACAACAATAACAACAATAACAGCAACAACAATAGTTGTCTTGGGCTTATTAACACAATTTAGTCAGTGTGGGTCAGTTATTGTTGATGTTGTTGGTGTTGTTGCTGTTGTTGCTGTTGTTGCTGTTGTTGCCGTTGTTGCTGTTCTTGTTGTCGCCCAGGCAACTTTGCTTTTAATGAGTAACCACAAAGCGCAGCCAAAGCCACTGTCCGCAATTTGCCTAAGATGTTGTTTACTTACTTTATATATATATATATATATATATATACATATATATACATATATATATATATATATACCTTTTGTTTGTTAGTGGTTGCCTTTGTCGCTGTTATGAAACATAAAATTCCACGAATTAGCTGCAGCTTATAACAAGATGTAAACAAAATGTACAGACTGCTACCACAGCTCCAACATCAGCTCCAACATCAGCTCCAGATGCAGGTCCAGCTTCTGCTTTTCTCTCTTTTTCTGGGATCTCAAACAATTAAGAGTGCTCTATGGCAGAATGTACGACGAGAAGTTGCCCAAAAAGTTGAAATGGAGAATAAATTTGATAAGTTTTCGTTGGTTCCTTTGTTGAAGTTAATAAATGACATAAATTCCTAAAGATACTCCAGAAATTCACAAATGTACAAATATATATAAGAATTTTCCAATATTCAAAATTAAATTTGAAAATGTGACTGATTTATTTATTTCAAATGACATAATAAAATGATGATTAACAAGTTGTTTGCTTGAAATGAAATTTATGATGTCCATTAGGGGTTTAATGTTAAATCTTTATAAATAAATAAATAAATATTAATAAGTGTTTAATTAAGTTTAGAAATACTTCCTTCTTGATCCATCTGATGGCTACAGGGTAGAGAACCCTGCCGCAGGACCAGCTGGCAGAGCCAAAGCCAATTGCAAAGCCTGTTCAAAGGAAAAAATATAGAAAAATTGAAAAATGTTTATAAAGTGGAGCACTTGGTCGGCATATCTTATCGCTGTTGTCGAGTCGACAACACGTGCTTCATGCTCTGTTTCTGCAACATTTGACTTAAAACTGAAAGAGTACATTCTCAATGGAAACGGATGCCTTTGTGGCATATCTTACTAAGTATAAAATGCAAATTCAATTCAAAAACTATTTCATATTTTACACGGTTTCCTTTCATTCTGGGTACATATGTATGTTCTTTTAAGTGCACCTGCCCCACCCCCCTTATAAGGTATCTGTGCTGATATTATGTCTGAATTTCGATCTGCTTGGTTTGCATCGGAAACGCTTCGCAAAATCTGTTTTTGATTTCTTCTTCAATTTTTTTTTTTTTTTGGAGCTTCATTTCAGACAAAGATGCAGAAGAAAAACAATAAAATAAATATTTGAGGCACAGTCAATGTGTAAAAATGACATGAGATATATGTCGATATATTAGGTCAATGCGACTTAATCTGTGTATATGGGAGGGGCTACCAATTCCTGGTGCACTGTTATCCATTCACTTGGACACAAGCATCGGTTGCCAGTGCAGAAATAAATTCTGCGTCGTAATTAATAGCAGGAAACCTTTCTTTTTATATTCCAGTGGTTTTTACACAAATGTCGCAGATGGAAAATATACTATATATAAATAGGGTGAAAGTTGTACGACATTGAGATGCCCTCTGGCTAGAGGTAGATGCTGCAAGTAAATTCAAACTGGTTGAAAATGACCCTTCTCCATGGTAACACAGTCAATTGTAAACAAATGAATAATTTAAAATATTACATAGAAATATATATGTACATATATACATGTATATATATAAAATTTGCGTAAATTGGATAAGTCTGATTATCCTTGCTTCACATAAAGATCAAGTCCTTCGCAGAGTGTACAGCAACGAAATCTGAAGCCGGTTTTTGAGCTGCCACAGAAGGACACAAAGGACGTTGAACAGATTCTCATGCTGTCATGTGTGCGCCTATTTATAACCACTGTGCGTGTGTGTGTGTGTTTGTGTTTGTGTGTCAATGTGCAGCGGTGTGCAATTCATAAAAATCGCTTCAGCGTAATTGAGAGCACGCGCACAGGATTACACGAAATATTATTTTATTTGATTGGTGTACGGCAAAAGACGCCCGGGAGGGTTGCAAAAGTCAAAAGGGTACATTGAAAACTATTGAGTCGAGCCTTGCTTTTGTGGTCGTTGTCGTGGTCGATCTGCCCCGTACGATTTGACGAGGGGCGCCGTCAGTATTGAGGAAACTGGCTGTCATTGCCACTTCCCAGCTCGGTTGCAAATTGACAAATTGCATGGCAAATGGCAAAGAAAAAATAAAAACATAAATGAATATAGATTATATATATATATACATATATATATATAGATATGTGGAGTCACACCCCAACACTTTTGGGCTGCATATAAATATTGATATGCCCAATACAAACATCGATATGCAGCTCCTGCGCCCCGCAGTGGACTCAGCTGTTGCTCATAAATTACATTTCATTATCAACCTCATTGTGCACTTTGAACGACTGTGTAAATAGCTACACTGCACAAAAAATATGTATATACATGTATGTTGCAATTAAATCTCATGAAATGTTTATGTTGTATTTTCCTTGCAAATATTTCCTGTTCTTCCCAACTCGAGCCGAGTTTGTATGCCATCTGGATAACAAGTAATAATTAAATCGAAATAATAATTAAATTAAATAAATTGTAATATTTTTCAACTCTATCATTCGATAGATAACTTGTATAAATTTCAACATAGCTTAAAAATATTAATTAAATTGGAACAATATTGATTTTACTCCAACTCTTTCAATTTGAATTATTCTTCACTAAATTGTAAATGACGCAAATTGTTGACTCTATAAACATCAACAGCTATTCAAGTGAAATAATCATTATTTCTCACAGTGTATATTGTAGCCAGCCAGTTAGCTCGAACAGGAGGCGGCTTCTGTTTGGCTTTCGGCTTGCCTCGTTCGGTTGCAACATATGCGCAGCTCAATTATAAACCCAAAACACCCTCTGACAGTGCGACTGTACCACAGGGTAACCATCAACTGCTTTAAATCGAACAGATTGTCTCTGCCTCTGCCTCTGCCTCTGCCTCTGCCTCAGGTTTCAAGCGTTTTCCTGCTTAACGTTTTTCCCAGCTTGTGTGCGGCCTGCGTGCATCTCTATTGGGTATTGTTGTTGTTGTTGTTGTTGTTATTGTGTGTGGCATTGAAGTTTCTTTTCGATTGAACATTGATATTAATTGTCTCCTTTTACGTTTTTGTACCGCTGCCGCCACTTAAATGACGCCTCGCCCGCAGTGTGCCACACACGGCGATGGATCGCTGGAACGTTGGCATCCGAGTCAGTCCCAAATCTTAAGCCTAAGCACGCCCCTGCACGCTGACCGCGCCCTTCACGGTGGTCAGAGGTGTCAAAACTGTTGCTCGCCCGCACCTAAATTGAAGCCGAACAAGCACAAGCCAAAAAAAAAACAAAAAAAAACACAAAAAAAACAAAAAGCCGTTAAAATAACAACATGTTGTTGCCCCTCACTCCGCATGACCATTCAAGTTTTGCTTATCAGCTTATCAACTGATTCGTTGCACAGCTGCTCGCATTTACCCAAATTGCTGAAAGGACAGTTGCAGTTGCAGTTTGCAGTTGCAGTTGCATAAACTGTATTATTAATATCCCCAATATATATTTTGCTAATACTTGCAGCACTTTTCGTGCTGCGATAATCCATTAAAATAACATCAAATTTGATTAACGATAATGTCTCAGCTGAATGGAAACGAAATCTTTTTTTTTCGAAATGTGTTCGTATTTCCTTAATCGAACATCAATTTATTTTTACTGTAGAAAATGTCCGAGTAATATGTACATTATATATATATATATATATATATATATATATATATATATATATATATATTATTATTATTATTATTATAAACAGATTCAACTCTCAACATTTCTTACATTCTGCACATTCAAAATTTGATGTTGCGAGTTTTATAAATTTCCATTGATAAATACAGTGGGGGACAGCTCAAGACGACCAGGGTCTAAGAAAAAATTTATTTGCCTGCCATAAGCTAATTATTTATTATTTTTCAAAAATTCCAAAGACCGCTGGTAGGTACATGTATTAACCACCTAAATTAATATATGACCCCAATAAACTGGGGTTTCTCCACCTGCTAGGTAGGTTTATGTAAAAAAAGTACCCTATTTTTTGTTTAATGCTTATTTCGAACTGTCTTACAAAATTAATATATTTTCCGTATAAAAACTTAACTACTTCCCTTAACCTATTATTCATGGAAGATACCAACTTCCTGGTAGCTTCTGGGCTGATTCTGCTCCACTCATCCCGGAGAGCATTTTTGAGGTCTTCTTTACTGGATATTCTGTGCTTCCGGATGTTATTTTCCAGCAGAGCCCACAAATTATCAATGACATTTAAATCTGGAGACTGGGCCGGTGGAATTATCATGTGGGGGCAGTTCCTCATGAGCCAGGACTGTACTATCTTGGCCTTATGCTTGGGATCGTTGTCGTGGTTGAACCGGAAAGTACGTCGGATTCCTAGCTTCTCGGCACTTTGGAGTAAATTTTCCTTTAGTATGTTGAAGTACACATTCTTGTCCATTGTTGTTTCCAAAATCACAAAATTCCCGAATCCGGCTGACGAGATACATACACCATGCCATGTCACTGCCTCCACCATGCTTGTATATAAATCGAAATGATATCCTTTCTGATCTCTAATTTATTAGGTTGTGTGGCGAAATGTATTTGTAGCCCGTCAAAAATATTTCAATTAATTGTTTTATGATTCATTTCGCAAAGATGAATATAAATAGATGAATTGGCGAAATGTAAGGAATGTGAATGTACGAAATGTTGGCCATATTGGAACATGGCTATAATAAGACGACTAGTTAACATACATATTAGTTTTAAAATAATCTCGATGAAATTTGTGCCACTATATCATATACATATATAACTATTTGTCGAAATTTGTGTTCAAGTCAGAAAATCGTATGTCTTTTGAATATATCTATATAGTATAGTTTTTCCTGTCGAATACGTTTCTTGTATATAATTTACCAAATGAAGCTGTTCAAATTAATTTGATATATGTATCTATGTATTTAGCCAAATGATGTACACTTAATGAATACTGATGTGGTATATGTATATGTATGTGTAATTGTTTACTTGAGCATTTCTGTCATTGTACGCCCATCTGATCGGCGTTAATTGACCCAGTTGCAAAAACACCTGAAACATGTGTGGCAGGTTCAATGACTGTGATGTGCCTCAGGATCAATTAGTGTACACAATGAACAATTTCACGCTTCGCTTATTGAAAGCTGAACACGGCCACAACAGTCTCTGGGCCTTTGGACTGGGTACTGACGAAGTTGGTTGGTGCCGGATTCGGGCTCGGACTCGGGCGCGGCTCGGGCTCGGGCTCGGATACGGATTCGATTGCTCCGGTCAATGCGCTGGTTTGCGTGTCTGGCGGCGCCAGCACATGACTTTGACTTTGAGTGCGACGCGACTGTCCATCAAACGGTGATTAATTAATACCCGGCTGTTGCTCTAAAGTAGTGGAGGGCAGCAGCTCCATGGCTGGTCTCAAATAAGCCATGACGCATTTGGTGGCAGAATAACGTTTTCCTATGAAAGCGCTTTATTTTGCACGGCATATATATATATATATATATATATAATATATAATTATATATATTTATATATATATATTTTGTTTTTGGCGTACTGTTCTTGTTTTTCACGCTGAATTCCATTCGAATGTGGCAAGGCAACGTGGTTTTGCCAGTCAGATAATCAAATGCGCATTATTGTGGCCATTATATGATTGTTGATGTTCTGCGATTTCTAAGACAAAATCTTTAGTTGCCACAACGAATATGCAATGCCCTATTCGATTTCAAGATGAAAGACTATATGCCACATATATGTTTGCAAATCAATTATTAGTTTAGTCCGACTTTCGATGTTATCCAATATTTCTTGCGATTTTTGGAAGATATGATTTAGATGTTTAGATGTGTTTAATATGTGTCTATATCTATGGCTATTTCGATTCCACATATATAATTATGTAAATATTAAAATGTGAAATTTGTCATTTTGCTTGAAATATATACAAATAATTGTAATTAGCCCAACTTAAATTTGATTAATACCCAATAAGAATCAAAAAAAGATTAAGTTTAATGATGTTACCAGATATTATATATACTTTTCGCTTGTGCAACAAACATCATCCAAATTCTGTAATACTTCTCGCATTGGGCCTTCGCACCATACTGTTACCAAGTGATACGATAGATAGCTAAAGCGAAACTAAAAATATTCACATGATCTCGGGAGACCAGCAACGTCAGTCCGCCTACATTTCGTAGACTTTTGCTGGAAGTTTTCAGTTTTCAATGTATTCAATGTGGTTTTCTGTTTTCAGCGCTTTTTCCTACTTACGATATAGACAACTATGGGCAACTGAGCGTCTTACCTCTTTCTCTTCTCGCTTCTCGCTTCAACAACTCGATGTGGATACGCCGAAGGGGTTGTTGTTGCGAACTGAACTGTTGCCAATTGGCGATTACAATGGTCGATAGACATGGACATGGACATGGACATGGACATGGACATGAACGTCGACGTGGACATGGCATTAAAAACAACGCCATAATTTTACTTTTTTTTTTTTTCGTTTTTCGTTTTTCGGCGTCATGCGAGAGTGAGATTTATCTAATTTTCAATATTGCGCCCAGGGCAATGAAAAGCAGCCAACCAAGTTCAAATTTTTCTGTGTGATAAGTTGTTGTTATTATTGCTGTTGCCGTTGTTGTTGATAGGTAATTTACATAATTACCGCAAGGCGTGTCAGACGATTGCGGCGTATACGCCCAATCACTGTGCCACCTCGCCAGCCGACCCCACCACACCGTTGACCCTCTCCGATTTGGTCAAGTGTTTGCAACACTTTTTGCTGCCGTTTTTGGCCGAGCAAAGCGTGATGTTGCAGTTAGAACTCCACTGTAATAAGCAAGCAACGCACAAGCACACACACATACATATATATATATATAGATATATATATATATATATATCGAATCAAAAGTCTCAGCAAAATTAAGTCGATTCAAGTATTTGCCATTATTGTAAGTCATACTTAATATGTCTGCCACATATACATGTACTTACATAGAACTAACATAACTATGCGGAACTGCACAGAGACGTGCCAGCGATGTGGCATACAACAAAGCGCACATTGAACTTCAGCTGAAATCTCAACAGGCTGCGGGTCGGTCACTGCCACAGCCGCAGCCACCAGTCGCCAGTCGTTGCAAGTCACCAGGCGTCAGTCGCCAAATGCCAAATGCAGCAGCAGCAGCAGCAGCAGCATCTGCATCAGTGGCATGCCCCATGTCGTTGTTATACTTTTATGTATGTGTTATATACTTAGTAGCAGTTGCAGTTGCAGTTGCACTTGCAGCGTGTGTGTAAATTATGCATCTAAGGAGGCATCCACACTCGTCTATTCCCCATATAGTACAGCCAGTCACTCCTCAGCGAGAAGCGAGACCTTAGCTAATCCAAGCAAGAGTGCCTCCGTCGAGAGTGCTCGACTAGATGATATCCAAATTTGTATATAATATACATCATTTGAATGCCCAAGTCTAGAAGACTCTCTTCAAATTCGCTCATTTTATTTTACAGAATATTAGCTAAAATCTTCTTTAAATTTTGTTTTCTTTTGTGTCTTCGCATTTTTCAAAATGCTTACAGGGTATAACAAGTTCAGATCAGCAGAATTGTCCCCTTTGCCGGCATGCGATTTGTACGCGTCTTCATTATGATTACGTTTACGAGTATTTTTACTTTCTAGCATAGTTGGATGGTTGCTAAAGGGGAGAGCGGACAGCGTGGAGAGGCATTGTGGCATAGAGTAGTCAATGTTGAGGCTGATAATGATGATGATGATGATGTGGCAGCGTCATGCGGGCCAATATGCGAATACCACAAAGGGCATGTACTGCTAAGCCCAAGGTACCATTTTGGCTACACACACACACACACATATATATATATATATATATATATATAGCACATGTGTTCAGTTGGCTGGTTTGCAAACTAAACATATTAAAATTGCATATTTGGCATGCCACAGCGTTGCAGTTTTCAGGTTCTACTTGCTACAGAGCAAGCCCCGAATGAAAATCAAATATTTCCAAATTGCAAGAAAACATCAACAGATGCATTCTTTATACTCGTAATTCCCTAAACTCAGGCCCCAGCAGCATTTGTAAACATTATTATTTTCTTGTACTAAGTTGCAATCCGCCCAGTTTAATCATCTGATAATACCTCGAAATCTGAAGTGCGTGATTTGAGTATTAACTTAAAAGGGAGTGCTTAACATATAGCTCAAGCTGTACTCTGATTTTGAGGGTAGAAAATTATATTGGACTGTGTGGTGCTACGTCCTGTTGGGTGCCAGAGAATCAATCAATCAAAAAATCAATTACCGCAAATCAATAAAGCCACACATCATCCAGAATTATGGAACTAAAGTCATCATTTCAAATGTTCACAAATAAATTTCCGGCACAGGCTCATTAAAAATGGGAAATGCCTATATCATCCAAAGTTTTTTAGCTATACCTGCAAAATTTCGCAAGTGGGTGATCAGAAAACCTTATGATTGTGAAAATAGAGGCAGCCAGTAGGCTCCGGCTACTCCAGCCTGCTAAAGGGCCCATGCCTACTGGTAAATGCCAAATGGAGTTGGAAGGTAATATATATATACAGACACCCTATTTGGGAAAATGTCAAAAAGAAAAAGTAATTGCCTGCCATAAGCTAATTATTCATTATTTTTCAAAAATTCCAAAGACCTATGGTAGGTACATATATTAACCACCAAAATGTATATATGACCCCAATAAACTGGGGTTTCCCCACCTGCTAGGTAGGATTTTGTAAAAAAGTACCCTTTTTTAGGGAAAATTTTATTTGGAGCAGGTACATTGTGGACACCTGGGTGCCATAAAACCCGGATTTTTTTACCTAAAGTTGATATATAGTATATATATATATAATAATAATTCCCTATAATTGCTGGGAAAATTTCTACGCCACGCTCCCAATAAAATTGCAAAGTCTCCCGTAATTTTAGAGACTGAGTTACTAAAGGAACATTCAATGGTGGCACAGCCACAAAGCAGATTCCTTGCCACGTGTTATCAGTAGGCTTAACACTGGTTTCGGAGCACACTTGTCTGATCGACACAAAGTCAAAACGAGGAGCAGCTTAAAATCTTAATTATGCTGTCCATAGTTTTGTCATAAGCTTTGAGTTCTGCAATCAAAGTACGTTATGTAAGCAGAGCACATACATGTGTAAGCGCATATGTAAGCACATATGTAAGCACATGTGTAAGCACATATGTAAGCACATATGTAAGCGCATATGTGAGCACATATGTGAGCACATACATATGTAAGCGCATATGTAAGCACATATGTAAGCACATATGTAAGCACATGTGTGTTTGGCCTTGCACGCTTGAACCAATCATTTTATTACATTTCCATTGCCAAATAACGTGTCATTGCAACGTGTGGCACGGCAAGGACTCCAATAGCAATAAGACGAACATTGAATTCCTTGATGTCGACTTGAAGATATTGTGCACATTGTGCGTAACAACTATTCTTTGATCAAATAGATATTTATAAGGATTTGTAAGGTTTTCGGAAGCCCATCTGAAGTTTCGTTACATTTTTCCGATTGCGTCTATCTAAAAATGAGGTCTAAGAGGGCGGCGAAGGATGGAATTTTGTGCATCTTAAAAAAAAAAGAATAATTCAAAAAATTAGGTAGATATTTATGTTACAATTTGTTTGCACCATTTCAACAATTTAAAACTAAAATGCTAACTCAAAAGGAATTGATTGTTGAGCGCATCTGACCCGATAGCTTAACATACCCTGTGCACTGTCCACTGCTGGGTATCAAAGTCTCATGTCGATGTGGCAGCAGCAGAAGACGGAACATTGCGTAAAACAATAAGAGCATTTCGTTGACATTGTCATTGATTACAAAGACATCTTTTCTTTGCCTTTGCCAGTGTCAGTGTCAGTGTCAGTGTCAGCGTCAGTGTTTGCATCATCATCAGCATAAGCATCAGCTACAGCATCAGCATCAGCATCAGATACCCACCTCCTATCGCATATTGAGCATTGTGCTCCCGCTGCTGGGCACTCGGCGAGACCTCCTGGACTGATTGTGGCATAGCATTCACAGCATTCTTGCCATGAGGCACGACATTTTAATTGAATCGACTTACTGTTTGGCTGGCGACACGTGAGTGCCGAGTGGCTGAGTTGATTTTGCATACAACCCTGGATGTGTCGATATTTATTTGTCTCGCATTGGGAAAAAGCCGCTTGACATTTGAGTTGGCATGCAGCACAACATGCACTCACAGAACAAAAGTGTTCCCGAATTCCGGTGGCAAGTGCAGCTCGCTAAATTCTAGCAGATTTATTTTTTAATAAATTAATGAAAAAAAAAAAATTGAGTTTTGCACTTTTTTTTATGAAAAAAATGTAATATATGTAAGATGCATAAATAAAACAGTTATTTTATAATTATAAAATAAAAAATATGAATTTTGATTTAAATTTTGAAATAAAGGTTTGCATTTCGATTTAACAATTCAAATATTTTTATGAAAAAAAAAAGTATTTGAGAAAACTAATTTAAAAAAAAATATATAAATATATATATTATTTCTGATTTGAATACCGATTGCAATAATAAAATGTTTAAAATTATGAATAAATACAAATAAATTAATCTTGCTGCTGATTTGAATGAGAGGACGCTTTCTCTCAGTGTCGTCTTAAGGCATCCAGACAGCAATCACTTCAGACTGAGGTCGAGTCAAAGCCATTGCCAATGCCAGAGTCAGACCTAGTTTATAGACCTGAAGATATGCCATGATAAATGCAAGGATTAGTTTGCAACACGTCCAATTTGTGAGTGTCTGGAGTGATGTCCTTTTTGCTGGTAGCTTTGCAAAACATGCATTTCATGCCTTTACAGACATCAACAGTTTAGTTCTATATGCAATCAGATATACAGATCATAAATAGTAAATGCAATAGTTCAAGTACATAATACTATAACTTTTTTTTATAGATTTAATTTTGTTTTATCACATTGTTCAACATATTCCAGTCTATTCAAAATATAAAGTCTATCTTAATCACTCTGAAGATTCTATACCCTAATCAGCTGGCATCTGGATGTTGATCGGTAGCTGGAAATATTATGTATTATGTTTTCCCCTCCTTGACAGGCTGTGAAGTAGAAAGGAAAGGTTCATGACTACCTCGATAACACAACTTAAAACTCATCTCTTGACCAATTGTAGTTATATGCTATAGCGATATAACTTTTTCTTGAGGTCGTATTATTCTTAATAAAAAAAAATGAATTTAAATTTCAAAATTTCATTTCAAAAATATTTCCATGCAATATTATATAGACCATTAACAAACTTAAGAATAAAAACGAAAATATAAATATTACGATTATTATTCATGATGGAAAAATCTGCTAAGCTTATGCAAAGAACTTTCAGAAAGGTGTCGAGGAAATCATTTTAGTTTTACTTGATGTTAAAGTCCTTCCTAATAACTTGGTAATTCCTAACCAAGGATGGATCTAAGATGTTTCTTTGACCTTTAGATATTTGAAGTTATTTTTGAAATATGTAGAACACCTCAAAGATGTCAAAACTAACCAACCAATAAACTAGATCATAGAATATACATATATTATGTGCAGGTTAAATGTCTATAATTGGGCATATTTCGGACTTTCCACATTGATTTGAATAAAATAAATAAATAAATAAATATATGTATACATAAATAAATAAAATATATATATATATAGATATAAATTTGAAATGCCAGCAATTGGATATTTTTCTTCTCGTTTTTTTGCAGTTCTTGTCTATAAATATTGTGTGGGTAATTTTGAGGGACTGGGGGAAATGGAGCGACTGGCACAGAGACAAAGGGATAGGGAATGGCCTACAGTGACCTAAACGCTAGGGCTTTAGGCAGCGTCTGCTTGTTTTTCAGTTGCATGCTGTTGTGCAACTGCCACAGTTGGCTGCAATAAACAACAACAAAGCAAAGAATTGCAAAGCAAGACGGCGCCCATTTGAAAGTCGATTCTCCCTCCAGTGTCTGGACTTTATCCCAGTGCTCGGTAGCGATTTCGCAACTGCTTTTAATGGCTGGCAATGCCTGGTCTATTTGATATTGATCAGATGCTGCACACTCCATAAAACTGTGTGTGTGTGTGTGTGTGCGTGTGTGTGTGTGTCGATTTTTAAAGGGGAAAATTGTGTTGTGTCTGACCCATATTAAAATAGACCACAACGCACACCTTACACAGAATACGATTGGGATTGGATATGGGAACTAGGAATGGGAACTGGGAATGGGAATCGGAATGGGAATGGGAATGGGAATGGGGTTTGGGAGTGCTTCGCATTTGGGTCTGGAGTGAGGCACTGGCAGACAGTTGATGCATCTATTGCATAATCCGCAGAGCCCAGCGTAATTAAAATCCAATTCATTTTTTTTTTTAATTTTTTGTTTTTTTATTTATTTATTTGGTTTTGTTTTTTGTTTTTTTTCTTTCTGTGCGTTATCTTAATGAGCAAAGCTACTTAAGCTTAATGTGAAAAGGTATTGGGGCCAACAGTGTATGAGAGACTGCAGCTGGAAGTGCGACTGGGTTGGGATTGGGATGCGACTGGTGCTGGGCTGCTGCTGTTGCTGCTGCTGTGTCTGTCTCCTACACACACTCTCATTGTCTGGGGCCCATTGTCTGGCCATGGGTCTGCATTCTGTGCATCTTAAGTGGCCTATTAGAATATGAATGCCAGAACATGCACATATATACATATGTATATACATATGTATGTATATGTATATATGTATAACCAACAGTGTGTGGGTGGCTCAGCAGACAGCTGACATTCTCCACTGCCCCCAACCCTAAAACAAACCTACCCCCACCCCCTACCCGCCACACACACACACACACACACACGCACACACACGAGCATATTTCTTTTCCTACTTATATTGTGCTCATTATTATGTATTATGATTATGTATGGATTTCATTTGTTGTCATTGTTGGCAGCTGGCGACCACGCGGTTTGTTAGGCTCCTCTTCATTCTTTAGAAAGGTGTGAAAAAGAGCCATCTAGCCAACAAATATGAATACAGTCAAGCTACGCTATGTAACCTTTTCTGCGTCTCCAAATATAATGAGACACAACAATTATAAACAATTTTCCTTGCATAACTGGCACTTTAAGTCCCCAAAACTAGATTTGATGAAATTTTTCAAATTCTTATTGTGCCAATACATTAAAATTTCGGCTTAAGAAGTTCTACTGTACTTACGCACATAGACTGAAGCTCAGTTGGAGTTGGAGTCGGAGTCTGAGTCTGCAAACTGTGATTACGAATGCAACACCAACTGCAACAGCGAGTTGAAGCAACTGCTAATGAAGCAGCCAGTTGGACTGCTGTAGAGTTGCATATAATTTACACCTACAACATAATGCAGTCGTACACAGTGAGAAACTAGAAGAGCTTAGAGTTCATTTAACGGTGACCATATAATATTTAAATTAAATTAAAATGCGGCCGCAATACGACTCAAGTCTTGCGGCAGATTCACTGAATTCCGGCGCCAGTTTAAACACCACTGCTGATGGGTCTTAATTGAATTATGTACACATAGCTGACCCGCATTGAAGGTGCTGTGGTGCAGTGGTGCAGTGGTGCAGTGATGCAGTGGTGCACTGATGCAGTGTGTGGTGCCGCGTTCGATTGTAATCTCATCCTCAGTGGCTGCATCTGTTTCTGTGCGCTGTTTGAAGTGTCGGGAAATGGGCGGCGTAAAAGCAAACGACGACAACAACAACATCAGCAACAGCAGCAACAGCAACAACAACAACAGCAACAACAACAGCAACAACAACAGCAACAACAACAATTTTCATTAAGAAAAATGCGCTTTTTGTTTCTAGAACTTATCAATGACTGCGCCACAACTGCAGCTCTCTGCCCCGGCACCGACTGCCTGGCCAAACGCTTCAATAACACTCGCCAGCAATTTCAACCGTGTTAATAAATGGGCAAAGATCTTGGCATCGATGCACGGTCAATCTATAAATTAAAACTCAACCCATTTCGTATGCCGCCTCTTGATTGCATTGCTTTTAAGACCCCAATGCCCCAAAGGGGCAAATGCAGTTTGTCTGCCAACTTTATATTGGGTATATGCGACGCTTCAAAATACTAAATAAAAACTAAAAAAATTGCAATTAAATTGCATATATCAAAAATAATTATTACAATTTTAAAATATATATAATAAATATATATATATATATATTCAGTCTTCTTTAAGTTAAGTTTTTGAAGTTCATCAATTGGCATTGCATACTTACAGGAAAGTTTGTACTCAAATAAAAAATAAAAATAATAAACAAAAGAAAATCAAAAAATAAATTGCATGACTTTAAACATGACAAAGCACACTCTTTCTCAGTTATAAAATACTTAGGGTATTCAAAAGTCATGGGATCAAAAATGTGAGTGTAAATCTTATTCGAAACTTGCGCAAAATTGAATATTGAATATTTTGCATTTTACAATTTACAATTTGACTCGCCTTCGGCACACAATTTGGGTGGACAAGGTCGCATTGTTTGCGATACTGTTTAATGGGTTTCCTGTGGATTGATTATTGATATATCGCCCACATGAATGTGTGTATATAAAAATAATTATCATCATCGTGTGTTAATGAAATACGAATATTTTGGTATTTGGTTCGTTTTGGAAAAACGCACGGTTTATATCAATGTGGGCCAGAGAGGTTTCACTTTCTGTCACGACTTTTGGGGGCATTTGGAAAGCTTACATGCATATTTATAACACTTTCATTGAGCTGCTTATCCCAGCGAGAACTGTAAAAATACAGACATATTCCGAAACTCCATTAAAAATTCATAAAACAAAACCGAGCTCCACATTTATCTTAGTTTTTTTTTGTTGTGTTGTGCTTTTGAAGCACATAGAAGAGATGCAGCCCAGCACTCTAGACACTCGAATGCCGCCAATAATAACAATAATAATGCTAGATATTAGAAAATCCAAAATGGGCCCAACGACCAGAACGGTGTTGGGAGTGAAAAAGTGCCTGGGATCCAATGACTGCTCATTTTATGACGATGCGTTCAGACTTTTCTAAGAAGAACAAAACACAAATTTTACACAGCGAGCGAGAGAGAGAGAGAGAGAGAGAGAGAGAGAGGTAGAGAGAGCGAGATAATCTTGGCGGCAGCGACTACTTAAGTGAAGTAAGTGGATGGGCTCCGAGATGAAGACGACTTCATTATGCAAATAGAGTCAGCGGCAATAGCGGCAGCAGCAGCCCTTCAATCATTGGCCCAAAGTGGCTCTGATAAGTAATTATGACAAGGCGCACATGTTGCACTGTTGCTCTGCTTGCCACACACTACAATCTAATAGAACCCCCAACGCCCATCTCTCTCTCTCTCTCTTTCTATCTATCTGTTGGCCCAGTTCGGTTTTGATTTGGAGTGTTTGACCGTGTTGATAATGAGCCAGCTTATGCACTGAGCGAAATCGCTGATTCAAACACAAAGAATTTCGAATTTCAAGTTCAAGAATTTCGAATTTCAAGTTTATATAAGAGTTGAAGTACTTCAAAGAGTACAAATTACACACTTTAAGTACTATTCTTAAGCGATTTAGTAAAAAATTCAAATTCCTCATTTTATTTAAAAGCTTGATTCCCAAAAAAACTAAAACTTAAACAAACTATTTTAATGCAATGAGTCGATTCCTAGACTTAAAATTGATTTATCAACTGTTACAAAAATGAAAGTAGAAAATTTGTGTTTAATTGAACTTAAGTTAAGTTGAACTTATTCTAAATTATTCCAGTATGCTTAGCATCGATTGATTTATTTAGTGTTTGATTTTGTACTTTTTCCGAGTGCTTAAACAAAGACTTAAACAAATTAAATTTAAGTTGAGCATGAACAGTTTTCATGGCTTTTTAAATAGCGGCCTAAAAGGTGATGCGCCTATGCCCCCCAATTAACTGTGAGTTGAATGCAACAAATTTTTACGAGCTGTTTGATGATCGCGCTAAAGGCTGAAATTATAGTCCAAAGCTTGAGTTGAAGCTGAAGCTGGGTGCAACCCGCATGAACCTTTGACCAATCGACAACTCCTGGTCTGGTCTGGTGTGGTGTGTGTGGTCGAGTCATGTCAAGTTCGACTCGGTTATGTGCGTGTGTGTGTTGCATTGCATCCTGACCCACACGATCGCCCTGGAGGCGAATGCAAATGTCGAATCGCCCTTTTTTTTTCATGTTTTTTGTGTTTTATGTTTTATTTTTTATATTTTATGCATCTGTTACGCTTCACTCGCTGCATATTAATGTGGATACAGAACGGGAACGAGATCTAGATGCAAGAACAAGATCTGTGTCCGCAATGAGCTCTCTTTTCTGCGGCAATTAATGCATATTAATTGAGAGCATAGAATGGGAATACAGCTGACACGGGTTGACAAGCCCAGATCCATTCAGCTGAAGATGCCTCCAAGTTCTATCTCAAGTTGAAGTTGAAGTTTAAGTTGAAGTTGAAGTTGGACTCGGCATCGCAGTCGGCGTGTGGCCCAAGAGGCATTTGTTGATGAGCAATTGGCAGCTGTGATTTGGGGCCCTGCAAAATGTTGACGCGCCTAAGCCGAAGTCCATTAATCACGGCCAACTGACGCACTCACTCACGGCGAGAAAGAACTTTCAAAACGGCCGACAAAACAGTTGATGATGCCACACAATGCTCCATTTGCCACAGATCTGAGATCTGATGAGTGTTCCACGAATGAATGTTGTAATCAACAACTGCGAGCGCTGTTCTTTAAGCTAAACACACACTAATTACACACACACATATATATATATATATATATATATATATATATATTTGTATATGCTCAACATTTATTTGATTCTTCTTGAAGAATCTTGCCACAGAATGGAAAACGCATCCTGCATAAAATATTTGATTTCTTTGAGTTTCTTTTTTAAATATAATTTTTCAGTTATACGAAATATGTAATAATAAATAAATCATAATAAAAATATACATAATAAATAATAATAAAGATATAATAAATAAAATAATAATAAAGATATAATAAATAAAATAATAATAAAGATATAATAAATAAAATAATAAAGTGACTTAATTAAAATGCAAAAACAATAATGAAATAAAGTAAATAAATAAAAAAAATATTATTGGGTTATTCAAATAAAAAATGAACCAAGAATTGGGAAAACCCTTTCCCCCCAAAAAAAGAGCTCCAATCAAAACAAATATTGGTAAACACTCCGGAAAAATATTCTTTGAATAAGTTTTCCATCTATTTATGCAAATTGATGTATATATTTGTTATTTTATGATAATGCCATCTTGAAATCTCTCCAACTGTTTTTTATGGGTTTCTTTATATAAATACTATTTTGCAAATGCTTTTCAAGCTGTGCAGCTTATCAATGCCATCCACACGCACGAGCCAGCAACAGGTCATCAAATGTCACGTGTCTGTGTGTGTGTGTGTGTGTGTGTGTGTGTGTGTATGGGGGGTGCGCGGCTTATTCTTTGTTTCGAGTGTTTCGTTCAACTGCTAAACGAGTCGGGAATCGAATCAAATCAAGCGCAACATTTGACGGCAAAGCGCAAAGCTGTCAACAAGACGAGTCCTTACCACGTATGTGTGTGTGTGTGACGCATTTCACTCTTATCACACGCACACACATGTATGTGTACATACATAGATATAAGGCAAACCAGGTAGCCGTTGGGGCAACACTACTCGAACTATTCTTCATTCATTCATTATTGTTGCTGGCACTTTGATTTATCTGCGGTTTTCATTGCGGTTTCCAGGGGGTTGCACATTGTTGCCACAAGGGGTTGCTGTTGTTCTTGTGCATACAGAATATGATTTGGAAAACCGACGGCCCATTTCCCTACCAATTGAGTCAGTGACTTGTTATTTTTCCCAATTACAAACTCATTTTAGTCGTCCTACCTGCTTTTTGGTGTTTCCACAGGTTTCTAGGCACATTTTGGGTTTTTTTTTTGTACGTTTTTTATTTTTTGTTTCATTTTTGTATTATTGCGGCTGTCTTTGAAGACCAGGGAAGAGGCATTGGAAAACGCGCTGTGGCTGACAAGTGAGCAGAAACCTGTTTGATTTGTCTTAATTTCTTTCACCAACCAAATTTCATAGTGTGTGTGTGTGTGTGTGTGTGTGTGTGTTAGAGTGTGTGTTAGTTGTGCCCCTGCCCTTTGGTTCTGCTTGATGTTTTGGTCTTTTGGCTTGGTTGTTATCAGCGCCAGTTCATCAGTTCATGCGAGAGCCTGTCCCTCTGTCCGTCAGTCTGGCTTGTCCCTCGACTGTCTCTCTCTCTCTCTCTCTATATATCCCTCTGCATTTGTTTGGCTGTTTCTGTCTCCGCATTTCTTTGTACGTCGCTTGTCGCTTGTGCTTATTTTCAATTTATTTATGTATCTACAATGTGTGTGTGTGTCTGCGTATCCAAAAAAACAAAAAACAAAAAACCAAAAAAAAAAAAACATAAAACATAAAACATAGCATTGGATGTTCTTACCTGTTTGGGTAGATTATTTTTTTTTTTTTTATCATTATCATTTGTTAGCTGCCCCTGCTACGATGCGTATCTCACAGATACTCCCAGATAGTCTCCAGCGCACACAGATACAGATACAGATACTGCCGCTTGTTTTCGCTTTGCAGCATGAATGATTTCTGTGTATGTGTGTGTGTGTGTGTGGCAACTTCAGGTACTTCCACAGTCTTTGCTTTGTTCGGTTCTGTTTTGTTTTGTTGTTAGCAATCATAATTATCTTTAATTTTCAACAGCAGCAACAAAAAAAAACTATGGCAAAAAAAAAACTAAAAAAAAAAAAAGCACCGAGCATGGCCGGGTGAAATGCTTGAGATTCTCATGCCTCATAGGCAACAACAACGACAACGACGACGACGACGACGACGACTGCAACAGCCCCTTGCACCGTCAGTCTGGGGCATCTTCCCACCTGCCTTGGCTGCCACCAGACAGTGGCAAGCAAATAAAAAGCGAAATTACATGAATGAACGCACAGTTGAGAGTTGGGAATCGGGAGTTGTTTGCCACCAGCTGTATTTGCATCTTTGTTGCATGGCAGCACCATATGCATCTGTATCTCAACTTTGATTGCTTACTTGCTTACCTTGCGCTAGCTGCATAAAGCAGAAATACACTTGCTAAATAGCCGCTTGTACACTTAGAGAAAATATGTGTTTCCCAGTGCTGTCAATGTTATTTAAAGCAAGAAAAGTTAACATTTAAATCAAGCATAAAATGCATATTTAACAGTTCAATAATTTTGTTATTAGTGCGAAACATTAGGATTTTAATTTTTTCATCTGAATTGGTTTATAAGAGACACAAATTATATTTATCTTACTTCTTGACTTAAGATATTTGTATCTGGAATCTCGATGTAAAAAAGGAGCTTTTTTCGAGTGCACGTGTTTGCAAGCTAGTTAGTTAGTTATTTGCACAGTGTAAAAGTTCGAAGTTCGAGCCCTCAATGCAGCTGCATTGTTTTGTGCACAGGCGCAGCGGTTTGTGTCAGCTCCTCCAATCAGCTTATCAGCCAGAGGATGCACCTGTGCTAGTCGACACGCACACACACACACACTAACACACACACACAAGAGCACACGGCGTAGCAGGCGCCCAGCAATAGCAATTCGCTTTTGGCGGTTGGAAAACATGCGCAGTGCGTGCTGACTTCCGCTGTTAATGTTAACAGAGTTGCGAATCGTGAGCGTAAATCACTTAACAGCTGCTCGCAGCAGCAGCAGCAGCATCCAATTCCAATGCCAATTGCCTTCCATGGCTGCTGTAAACAGGAAGAGAGCGGGGAGGGAACACAGTTGCATTTTGCACTTGAAGTCACTGTCGCCGTCGACGTCGTCGTCGCTGTTTACGCCTCTGCGCGCAGGCGTCCCCGCTTCACGTTCAAGTGATGTTTATTTTATTTTTGCCAGCAATTGAAAAATTTCAGCAGAACTCAAAACACAGTTGAAAAACAATTCAAGTGTAGCTGGTAATAGTGAAACAAACGTCGAAGCAAAACAAAATACAAGTAGAAATACATACATACGCACACACAGCCAGATGCACACAAACAAACACATGTAGGCAATAAAGAAGACACTGAAGGAGATGCAGCAGAAACAGCACAAAACAACAGATGCAATAATTTCCGGTGCCGCTATTGTTCTCAATCAGCTAACGCCATCTCTCTAAGCCCCACTTGCGCTCCCTCTCTCCCTCTCCTGCTCACTATCTTTCTCTCTTGCTCACCCTCGCTCACTGGTTTTTTTTGTATTTTTTTTTTGTGTACGTTTTGTATGCGGGTGCGTCATGCGTTCATGCTGCGATCTCGATTCAACGCAAACAACGAAAAGAAGCGGAACGGTGCCAACTTATCGGCGACGTTTTTTCCAGACGAAGTCCTAACTTCCAATACCCAATTGCTGTTTGAGCAATTTGAATGGGCAAAAAAAAAACAACAACAACAACATCGAGCAGGATTTTTTTTCCCCTAGAAGATTTCTGTGAAATATATGCGTGTGTGTGTGCTTGGGTATGAGTCCATTGTGGTGTGTGTGTGAGTGTTCTTGTCAAGAACCAAGAACGTACAAGAAAGAAAAAATTACTCAAATTGACAAAGCAGAAAAAAAGGCTGATTCTCACCATTCCATGGGCATTAAGAATTGCACGGGCTAAAGATGCCGTTTGCATAAGTACATATGTACATCTGCACATGTTCACACACATATACACATACATAAACCTTTACATGAGCATCGCGTGCCAGCTTGCACTTATGCGTTAATTTTCAACACTTCATTAAATACCATTTATGTGTGAAATAACATTGCAAAAGGCATGCACTGAATTTCTACTGGGTAACTAAGACAACATTACACTCTGCGCAGGAAGGGCAAATGCATTTTGCACGACTCTCTCTTTGATCGGCGATTGATGCTCTCGCATTCTGCTGAGCTGCGCCTTGTTCGATCTGACCGCCTCGTAATTTTCGTTCTCTTTCTCTTTTCTCAATTTTCATTCATAAAATGCCGATAATTTCGCTACAGTAGCAGCAAAAAGCACTCTGTCGACAGTACGTTTTGATTGCTTATAGCTGAATACATACATATTTTTATGTAGCTGTTCAATGAGTGCTCAAAATAATTTGGGTAATCTATCTTTGTATATGTATATCTATATATATATCACTGCATGCCCATTTAATAATAACTTGAGGTGCAGGCAAATGCAAAAAAAAACAAATATGCACAGCAGTTGTTACAAATACATTTATATAGATTACCAGAAACATTTAATTCCAGTGTAGCAGATGGATGATTAACTGCAAAAGAACAAATTTACATGCAACATTAATGTTGCACTCTCAAAGAGCACGGCTGTTAAGTAACAGGCGTTGTGAGCGCAAGCGGAGAGTAACAGCGGACAGCTCAGTTGAGTGTCGAACAGCTCAGTTGAGCACTTAACAGTTTCTCTCAATTAACAGGGCATGTTAACTAACAGAACAGTACAATTTCAGCAGTCGTAGCGTGAGGACGTGCGTTCGCCGTTAATATTTGTCAAATATTTCGAATAAAAATTATCATTGCATTTGCAATTGCCCATGACTTAATGCGTGTCCGATTCTATTAAATATATATATATTTGTTATTTTTTTATTGCGAAAAACACTGAAAAAACCTCAACGCGTGTGCTTGTGTTGATTATTTTTTTTATTGTGTACTTTTGATTCTTGCTCGGTCTGCGAAGTTTGTCTCTTCTCCTGCCGGAAGGCGGCGGCGTCGACGTCGGCGTCTGTGTTGGCACAAAGCCCACCAACAAGCAGCTAGCGAGCAACAAGTGCAAAGTCAAACAAACGACAGTCGAAAGCGATGCAAGTCGAAAATAAATACAAAAACGAACGCCGCTTGCAAATGTGTGTTTGTGTTAGTGTATGTGAGTGTGTGTATGTGTGTTCTAAGCAGTAACAAAAACAAACTGCAATTGACAAAAGAAAGCAACTGCACAACAAGAACAACACTGAATGAAAAAAAGAACAGCAGCTGTCAAAGCAAAATAGCAAAAACAGAAAAACGGCAAAAAAGAAAGAAGAAATCAAAGCAGAGCAGCACAATCGTCATCAGCGCGATCGCCAATCGAGTGCAATAGAGAGTGATACAGAGAAAGAAGAAGTGCTGCAAAAAAAAAAGGTAAAACACAAAAAGAACAATAACAAATTAATGTGCATTTTCTTGGGGCTTTTTTTTTATTTTTTTGTTTGGTTTGTTGTTGCTGCCCTGCTGCATTAGGAACAACGGATTTGGAACGAATCCAATTCGTGACATACTCCACTACTGATCTCTTATTGCCTTGTCGTGTTTCCTACGCTCCTGCATTCCACACGTTCCGCGCACTCTTATTTTTAATTGCTGCACGCCTGCATTTTTTTATATTTGATTTGATATATTTATTGTAATTTCCCTCGGGTTTCCCGTACCTCATTCGGCATGTTTTTATGTTTTGTTCTTCTCTTTTTTTATTCAAAATTCAAGACGCAGCAGTTGCATTTAAATGTTTTCGGTTCCAGGAACTATTTATTTATTTGTACGACAAACTTTGGCAATGGGGTGGAGCACACGAAGGAGATGGGGGAGTCGAGGAAAAAGCCAAATATGTATATATATATATTACATTTATCTGTGTGTGAGTGTGCCTATGTTTGTGTTTGCGGAATATCAAAGTGCAATTTGGGTCCGCAACTGAAACTGGGCAGCAGCAGCACGAAATGCCGCCCGGGGCCAGCTGGCAATACCAAGAAGACCCCAGACCGAAACAGAGACCAAGACCAAAACCAAAACCAAAACCAAGACCGAGACCCTGGTGGACCCTGTCTGGGAGAGCAGCAACCCAAGCCGAATTCGATTCAAAGTATCAAAAGTGCGCTTTTTTTTGTGCCGCTTTCAATTTTGGCCTCCAGGCGCCTACCTGAAACCGATCTTTGTATTCATACAGTACAGTACAGTAGATATGTATATATGAAACGACCCCGACATTTGAGTTGAAGTTGCATCTTCCAAGGTTCCTCTGTATCGCGTCTAACATAAGTAAATCACGTATAATACAGGGTATTCAAAAATGCGGCTTACTAATCGGAACTTGTGGGTTATCAACTAAAATGATTAAATGAAGAAAAAAAGTACAAAATTTGGTTGGCAATTTGGTTATTTTTTGTGTAGTCGCGTTTTAAAATACTTAAACGTATTTTAAGTATTGATCATATATGACTTATAAAACACTATATTTTAATAGATTGGGTTTTTTAAAACTCGAATGAAGAATATTGAAAATAGCTTGCTGAAAATAGGAAAAATTGGGCGAAAACTTAATTAATTCTTCGTAGCTCGCAATTAAATTTTGGCATCTGGTATTTGGGCGTTAGAGCATTTAATATTCGTTCTGTTTGACAATTGAAATCATTCTTTGAGCCTCCTTTCAAAATTTTACTGCTCTGGGCACACACAATTTGACATAACTGTAACCGGTAAGCCTTAATAATATGAAAAACGTGCAGAACGTGAAGTTGACCGCCCTTTTGCTGATATTTGGCTTGGCATTACTTCTTCGATCTTTCCAACTGATCATTATCCATTAGATTCGATTGGGTGTGTGTGTGTGTGTATGTGTGTGTGCGAGTGTGTGTTGTGTATATTTACATAAAGTAATATCGAATAGCACTCGACGACATATGTTGCCACGTTTGCAACACATGTTCAGCATTTGTTGCTGCCACATAGACAGATGCACAAATGCAATTACACTAAGAAAAACCAATGATTCCTTAAGTTGCATAATCGGGGGCGAGAATTTTTCGGTATTACAAGTTCTGCAAAAGTAAATAAATTTGCAATTTTACTTTGAATAAACAATTTTTTTTTTAAATAAGGATTTAATCTTATATTTTGTAAACTGACCCAATCAATTTATCAAGAACCATTTGTGGATTTTTCATAAGGAATCGAAGACCATTTAAAAAACTAAATGAAAAAAGCGAATGTCGATTAGATTTTTAAAATTTTTGATAATTTTCTATTCATTTTTAATTAAGTCTTAAAAAAAAAAAACAAGAAACATTTGTGCATTTTTGATTGAGTATTCAAATCTCGATGCACATTACAATAATTTTGTTGCCAACAAAAACCAACAAAAAAAAACAAAAAAAAAAACATCTAAGAAACTCTTCTAGAAAAACTCATCATCGCAGTTGTGCAGCAGAGTTGGATGAGATATGGGATGGTGATGGTGTTGGTGGAGGGGGAGGGGAGAGACGGGAACTGAGACAGGAGCAGAACAAAACATGAATCCATGAAAATGAACATGAACCTGAACGCCTGACGTTGACAGCAAATTGACTTATTTCCAAAATGGAAATTGAGCGGCAACAAGAACAAAAAAAAAAAAAAAAAAAAAAAAAATAATAATCAAAGGCTACAACAACAGGCACACATACTAATATGTATATGTGTATACACACATACACACACACACACACATAAATAGAAAACATAGCCGAGTTTTGTTTTGGGCAAGTTGTTGCGTCATCTGTTGTCACTTGACAACAACACGGATCCCAAATGACAAGAAGAAGCAGCAGCAGAAGAAGAAATCGAATTGAAAAGTCATCCCTACATATGTATGTATAAAAATGTATGTATGTATATGCGTGTGTGTGTGTGCTTGTGTGTGTAGAGTATGTGTAGTATGTATCTGTAAGATACGCAACTAAAACACGCACAGCACTGCAATTACAACAACATTAACATTACGGCTAGAAGAAGAAACTATGTCGAAAGTGGTGCAGTCTCGAGAGAGAGAGAGAGAGAGTGAGCGAGTGAGCGCGTTGCCGACTAATCGATACTCTATCTAAGTGCTGCTATTTTGCCATTGCACAAGTCTTTTTGAGAACATGAAATAAAAACAAGGCAAGCTATCTCGAATCGAACAAAACCAAGATGATGGTACACACACACACACACACAGACACACCCACCCACATTGCACCACTTTATCATATTACAGGGTATCGAAATAATAATAACAATATCCATTAGACTCGGGCCGGCATGCAGAGAAAGCGAATCTGAACCGAACTGAGCAAGTTACTAGCTAACTGCATAACTATGCCCATTTACCAACTAACTGCAACTACAAACAATAACATCTGCAAGCAACAACAACAAACAAAAAACATTCAACAAGCAGTCAAGACAAACACACTAACACACACTAACACACATCTACACACGCAACAAGCCGAAGATTAAATGATTTTAACTAAAACAACTGCCAAGACGAAAACGAAAGTCTTGGGCCACACACACACACGCACAACTTGTGTAGATGTCGATTCGCGTCGGCAGTCACTGCCAGACCAGCAGTATACCCTGTATTCTGGCACACTGCTTTACACTCAAATTGCTCTAACTTAAACTAGCAGAGAACAATTTAAAATAAAAAATAATTATCTAAATATAAGACAAGGAAGAACGCATATCGTAGGCAAGTCGAAGATATAAACCCAAATAGACCAAGACTGTTATCTAAATTTTAGTCTAGAGCTCGAATAATTTATTTATATTTCAATCTACATTTATTTTATAAATTTTTGTATGTAATAGATTTCATATAATGCCTAATTCAGGCCGATCTGTTAACTGAATATTTCACATTTCTCTAGTTATATTAACAACTTAATCCCATCCTTCGAGCCGAGTGTTCCCATAAGCCATACGATATAGTGGTCCGATTATGATATTTAATGATGATTTAATACTAAAACAAATCTTTTGATCTTGAAAAATGAGCAAATAAAGTCAAATAAATCCATTAGTTCTCCTTCACATGCCGAAAGCGTATTTCTTTTATTAAGTTGAGTCACTTAAGAATTCATTTGCAAAAACTTTAGACAAGGTTAGTTACAAAACGATTAAAATAAGCAAGGTCAACAGAAATAAAGTCGAGTTTGTCTCATTGTCAAATTTACTCATTTAAATTTTCTATTAGTAATTTGTTGTTGCTTTACACAGATGCCAAGTATCAAATGCTGTGTGGAGTATCGCAACAACATCACCGGTTTGATGCGCATCTTGCTACAGGGTATACGGAAAGAGATGGACATAAAGGTAGAGAGAGAGGGAGGCAGAGGCAGAGGCAGAGGCAGAGATAGAGACAGAAGCGTGATAACTGCAAAGCAAATTAAATTGATACGCTGCGTAGATTGATAGTTGGTCTGGTCTGGTCTTGTCTATTGCAACACCCATTCCCAGCTAGCCCATCCGCCATCCGCCACCTGCCCCAAAAACCCCGACCTGCCAAACTCCTTAGCCGGCAGCGTGCCTAAACTGCACACGCAGTTTACCTGCATTTCTTTTTTTCTTTTCTCTTTTTATTGTTGTTGTTTTTTTTTTTGTTTTTTGTGTTGTGTTGCCGTTGCTTTTGCTGCGGATGCATTCTTCAGTTGCAGTTGCAGTTGCAGTTGTTTGCATCGATTAATTTGTTGTCGTTGTCGTTTCTTGTTCCTCTTGTTTTTGACAATTTTTTAATTTTCATCGCACATCTTCACACACACACACACACGCACACACACTGCCCCCCTCGCTGTACGTCACGCGCCGTCGGATTGCATTTGTTATGTTTGGTTTTTTAGACCGATGTTTTGGTTTCGATTTCATTTGCGTGTAGAAATGCATTTATGCTATGTTTTTGTTTTTGTTATTATTTTTCTCTTTTTGTGTATTTCAAGTTAATTTCGGTGGCATATGAAAAACGCTTACTTGCATCGCCATCGCCGTCGCCAGCTGTTGTTAATGTGCGTGCTCCCCGCCCATTTCTCTTTCCCCATTCCACAACAGGCAAACAAACAAGCAAACTAAATAGATTTCTCTTGAATCCTTTAATGTTCATTCCCCCGAATGGAGAATGCTTATTGTATCCATTCCGTAAACAACAACAAAAACAACAACAACAACAACAGCAACAAGAATTTCCAGAATCGCCTAAGGCTATTGTGAATACTTAATTATAGTCGATTTATAATTGACAATTGGCAGACGACACAAAGTCAACATCGAATTAAAATCGTCGAAGTCAATTTATCTTCGCAATATCTGTTTGACTTTGACTTTGAACCGTTGCGAAACTCAATTACCTTGAAGCAAATTGCAATTTAGAATTGATGTAATTAGATAATGTGGCTTAAAAACTTATATATATCTATATCTAGATATTTATATTGATATACATCCATTTATCTATCTATATATCTTTCTAACTATCTATCTATCTATCTAAATAGATATATCTCAACATCTAGATATCTATATGTGTCCACCTATCTGCCAAAATATGAATAGTCTTTGTTTAGATATCTATCCATCTAAATGGATATCTGTCTATCTATCTTCATATCAGCTATCTTTCTTTTTTCTTTCTTTCTTTCTTTTTTTCATTCATTTATACATTCAAATCTTTATCTTGATAACTATCCAACTATCCGCCTATACGTCTATCCATCTATCCTATATTTATATCTACATATATGTCACATACATATATATTTTTGTATATATAAAAATATATGCATTATAAAGAATTCTCTGAAAGAAAGAAATCTAATTAGGCTTTAGCAAAAACTGATGACAACAAATATTTTAAATTAATTTTAATTTTAATTTTAAATTAATTTTGAGAATATTTAATGTTGTTTAATTTAATCATCAGACTTTTGTTTACATTGAATTTTTTTGGTTAATATTGATTTTTATTGATTATTTGGCCAGTTCATCAGTGTGTTCTGTTGGCCAACTAACAGCATCAGTGCATATTTTGACACTTGACAGATGACAACGGTGGCAATTAAAGGTCAGCCGGTTAATTGCAACTGCAACAGCAACAGCAACAGCAATTGCAACTGTTGCTGAAGTGAACTTTAGCCGTTGCCCATTTGCTAGCTAATTTCCTTGCCCTCGCCCTCGCTGTCTCTCTCTATCTCTCTCCCCCGTCTCCGTCTCCGTCTCTCTCTTTCTGAAGTCTCCTCTCACATCTGCAACTCCAACTTCATCTCAGGGTTAAGTGCGTTGATGAGCGCGTAATGGCCGCATGCTGTCAGTTTAATTGATGGGCATGGGTCTAATTCTGGTTCTGGTTCTGGTTCGGGGTCTGGGTCTGGGTCTGGGTGTGGGCTAGGCATCAACATTGTGATCGTGTTCCGGTACGGTTCTTTTGTGTCTGCCCGCCGCCCACCCATCCATCCACTCATATCATGTGCACCCCTCCTCCGTCGCCGCAGTTAGGCGCTTGATGCGGGCGAGAACGCGTACATAATATTTCGTTTGATTTGAATTCATACATTTATTTGTCTTAGGGGCGGACTAACCAAGCCAACAATCCACTCCAATCCACTTCACTCCACTCCACTCCACTCCACTCTAGCAACCACAATGCCCCACCCTTCGCAACCCACAGCAGTGGCTCAACTTGGCGATGGCCACTTGAGCTCATTAACTTGCAATTTACGAATTTACTTAGCAGGCCCCGTTAAGCTGCGGGCTCTAAATACACAAGCAAAAAAAAAAAACAACAACAACAACAAAAACCGAAAACAAACATACAAAAAAAAAAAAAAAAAAAAAAAAAAACATTAATCCCACACCGAACAAAATAAATTTATTTATTTTTTAAATTTGAATTTAACCGTCAGAAACACAATGAAGAACATTTGCTATAAATTTGTATATACATATGTATGTCAATAATATTCGAGTTAGCCGAAATTTTGATAATGTGTGCAACAATAAAAAACTAATTAACAGAAAAATCGACGTCAAAAATGTTCTCAGGCAATAAAAACGATCTTAAAATTCAAACAGTGATTCTGTTATAAATAAATAACTTTAGGTTAATGTCAATGCCGATAAATCTTTGTTGACAATGGTGTTGATGCTAATGCTGACAAAGATTGCGGCAGAGGGGGGGGGAAGGGGGATGAAGATGCGGAGCCAAACTAAACTAAACACAGCTGAACTAAGTTGAACTCGCTGCTGAATTCCCACGCTTTTCTTTCCGCATGAATAGAGTGAGGATGGGATGGGGCATGTGAGGGTGTGCTTTGCCATCCCACACACTCGAAAAAAATATCCCTTTGGAATCTCACTGAAAACCAGAAATAATTATTAGATAAATATTCATAATAGCCCAAGGTAGGAGGTATATAGCTTGCCATGCTGTACTAACAAGCCGATCTCAGCGACAATATATATTGAGGAATATAAGTTTTGCTTAGTTAGCATCGAGTTTATTTTATGTAATCGATATCTGCCCACGTTTCGGGAATATCGATTCAAATCGTTTTCCGCTTGCAATAAAGAGAAAAATATAACTTAAACTGTTAAAATTTTATTAAGATCGGATATGAAACTCAGTTTTTGTTGCCCAAATTATATTTGCATATTGAACAAATTAAAATCAGCTGGCGTAGTAGAGCTCTCTCGACTATAGCCGTCTGGCAGGCTTTATCTAATAATTTTCAAGTTTATCAAGAAATGAAGATTTACTTAAAAGGAGAATAAACTATCCCAAAAGTATCTCATTTATTACCCATAAAATAAATAAATACTAATTTAGTTATGAACAAAAAAAACCTTTATATATTCATCTGTATATAAAAAAATAATGTTATACATATTATTTATGTTTTTAAAAGGCATAAAAAATGTTGTTTAAATCATTGAATACGATTTTCTGATACGTAGCTAATGTTAGCTAATTGTCAAAAATAAAAAAGAAGCCATAGCAAACAATCAAAGAAGGGAAGCTCAACAGGCAACGGCATTAAATCAACTTAACACTCGCACACACACACACATTCGCACACACACACACTCGCACACACTCGCACACATACTGATTCCCACACATATTTGCATTATGTCAACGGCAACAGCAATAAAAAGGCGAAGAAGCAGCAAAAGTAAACAAATATGCGCGATTCGCCCACAAAATTTGTGTGTGTGTGTTGTGTGTATGTATGTATGTATGTATGTGTGTATTTATGTATTTATGTATGTTTGGGGTCAACTCGTCAACAACTTGATGTCTTAAGTTGGCCCAAAACTGAACTCTTGACCATCTCTTTGCAGCTGGCTGCTGGCTGCTGCATCGTTATCTGAAATGTAACTCATTTAATTTGTTCAACAATTTTGCATGTAGCGCGCATAAAAAACAGCTGCCGGTTTTTGTTTTTTAAGACACAAACAAAAGTAAATTGTTTTTAACTATTTTTATTGCCTGGCCCCAAACAAGCCAGCCGTAAATCTTGAGCACGCTTGTGCGCCTCCGGACGCTGCTCAGCTCAAGTCATTGCTGCTTTTATTTATTTTTTTATTTTATTATTATTTATTTTTTTTTATTTTTTATACATTTTGTTCAAAAGATTTTTATCTCATTTTTATGACACACACAAACAATGCGATTTGATCGCTCCATATGCTGCGTGATTTTGCATTTGGCCAAATGCGAGCAACAACAAAAATACATGGACAATCAGCTAAGACACTTTTTGGCCAACACGTAAAACAATTTGAAGATATTGTTATTTGCAGCACTTTCTGTTAGCTGAAAGTCTTAACGGGCATTGAACTAATAACTGCTCGTTATAGGATTTTAATTAATATCCTGTAGAACACAATAGATTGCTTTAAATATAACTAACTTGTTTTAAGATGGTATTATTAGAGTGTGCCAGGAAGAAGGCCAGCAAACTTGCTGCCTGTTTGTCAAGTCAAAACCAAGTCAACTGTTGATCATTTTGGGACTTGTCGCTGGGTCAATGTGTGACTATGCTGAAAAACAGAAAAACAACAGCAACTTTAACAACAACAACAACAACAACAACTACAACAACAACTACAACAACAACAACAACAACAACAACAACTACAACAAAACAGTAAAGAGTTGACACTTTGCTACAGTTCACACATGATATAAACACCAGCGCCAGCGCCAGTCGCTGCCTTCCTTATTGCGGTTGTCAACATTGGAATCGCTTTTCATTTGCTCTTTTGTTTTGCCTGCTTGTTGTTTTATTTATTTTTTTTTATTTATTTATTTATTTTTGTATATCTTGTATTTTTTTGTGAGCGTTTCCATCATCAATCATGCGCCTCGTTGCCCCCAAAAGTCACCGAAATGATGCCAGATGCCAGATGCCAGACTCTCAGGCCAGCCAGGCGGCGTTGCAATTGCGCAGTCGCAAATGCTTCAAAGTCAAAGTTGACTTGTCCGCAACTATGTTTAACAAATATGCGGCGCTTCCAACGCACTTGGTCGACCAGACGGGGGAGGCTGCGGAGGGGCTAACTCTCTGAACTCTCACACTCTCGACTCTTGCGCGCGCGACAGCTGCGAAATATTGTACAAAAATGTTAACATTAACCTTTTGCACCGTGGCACATCATTAAGAGTTTTCGATACCTTCGTTTGTTTTGTTTTATTTGAGTATTATAATTTTGTCGTAGAGTTTGCAACACTTCGTGTAAGGATCCCATATAGTATATACAGTGAGTGACAGCTCAAGTGGACCAGGGTCAAAGAAAATAAGTAATTGCCTGCAACTTATTTGGACCAGGTACATTGTATTGCAGGTGGGGAAACCTCAGCTTATTAGGGTCATACATCCATATTGGTGGTTAATACATGTACCTACCATCGGTTTTTAGAAGTTCTGAAAAATAATGAATGATTAGCTTATGGCAGGCAATTACGTTTTTTCTTTGACCCTAGTCCATTTGAGCTGTCCCACACTAGCCAGGTCTGTCTATCCTTTACTTTTGAAGCTATCTTGGATATGTGCTCAGATGGGACTACAGTATTATATAGCTGACATAGGAGCAATTGGTCGAAAAATGGGTTCTTGCATGAGAATACTTTTATTTATAATGAGAATTGACTCCGATTTGCAAGTGTATGCAATATTCGGCATGCCCCATCCATTCTTTCCTGTTGTTACACACAAAATGTTGCTGCTCGCTTGTTGATGTTTTCAAATTAATCAGCTGTCGCCAAAGCTATTCACAAGCATAATGACACATACATGTATCAATGTACAAATAGATAATAATATATAATATATAATATATATACATATACATATACATATACATATGTGCGTATTCATACGTCGCCATATTTTTGCCAGTCGAATCTGTCTGTCGTCGCTTATCAACGCTAATGGGCGCTCTCATTAATTTCCTGTTTAACTTTTTTGGATTTTTCGTTTGCCAAGTTTAGCTTATTAAATTGATGCTTGTCAACAATTAGGCCAAGTTGGCAGTTGTGTCTGATTCGCATGCTGTTTCTTCTTCTTCTTCTTCGACTTTGTTGTTGCACTTGTCCACAAATATTGCGAGTCATTTTAGGCAGTCATCTGGTGAGCTATGAGCTGTGATCTGTGAGCAGAGTCATTGTCGATCAAATGGCCATTCACATTTCTCACCCACAGCGTCAATGATGAGAGATATATGTACATATGTATATATAAAGAATGGGTGACCAATTTGGCAGTTAGCCCATCATCTTTCGCATATTCAAACTGGCTGACATTGCACCTGGCACAAATCATGTTACCAATTAGCTACCTATCTGTGTGTGTAGATTCTGATGCGGGGAGGGGGCTGTTACACAAGGAATGCCATTAAAACCACAACTGGATTCGTAATACCAAATTCGATATATCCACGTGGGCTAATTAGTGTAAATATTATCTGATTTCAAATTATCGTGTGTATCCAGTTATCCCATTGGAGAAATGGGCTATTTTGGGTTTTGCCATGAAATATGTTAGCTAACGTATTTACATATTCCTAATATGCGAGGCAAACTACGTGGTATCATCAAGTCGTGTACATTTATTGTACTTGCTGCTCTTGACCTCTTGATGATGTTAGCAATTTATTACTGAGAGTTGTGTTGAGCTTCCTAATTGAATTTAGCTTTGGTTTAGCTAACCCTTAATTGACTGCCAAATGAGCTGTGATAATCATGCAATACTCTGACCACTTTCTCCTACACCAACACACACACACACACACACACACACTCCTACACTTTCTGTGTGTGCTTCAAGTTTAACGAAATTCTGTAAATCAATTTGGTTGTTTTCTTGTGCGCCACACATCAGTCAGCAGTCAGCAGTGGCACATTGATTTGACATGAACAGAGGTGGAGGTGGAGAGGTTTGTGCGGAGTTGTAGATTTTGTTGGCTGATTGTCGCTTTGCTACTACGATTTCCCACAGTTTCCAATCAATTATTAATGCTGTGATTTGTTTTTTATTCTACTTTATTGATTTATATGATTTTCGGCCTTCGTCCGGCTTTTTACTTTGTTATTTATTTTTGTTTCCCTTGTCCCTCCGGTCGTATACTTAATAATAGTATTTTATTTGTTCATTGTGCGCTTGTCAGTTGTAAATGGCCTTGAACTTTGTTATTTTATATGTATATATATATATATATATATGTGTGTTTTTTGTTAAGGCGGCTTTGTGGACTTGAATTGAATTGTATTGAATTGAATTTGTTGTGTTTCATCAAATAGATTTTTGTTTGCTTGGGGGGGAGATTAAAAACTTTACATAAATTACACGCTTTATGTGCACAAATAATTTGTTTGCTAATTGAATCGTTGCGAGATACTTAACATATTTCGTTAGCTGAACGCTGTTGTTCCTAATTTGCATAAATTTTTGTACAAATTCGGGCCTTATCCGTTCTTCGCTTGTTCCTAACTGATTTTTAATGAGCCTATCATTTATTTGTTGTTGTTTTCTCTTTTTTTTTAAGTATGATTTTTATCATCGCGTTTGAAGTGCTTAATTTATTTATCAAATAAAATTTGCGTTTGTTTAGAATGTTAAGCTTATTCAGCAGGAAATGGCATCGATAGAGGGGACTTGCCCCGCTGTATATATATCCAGATAATGTTTAGTTTAATACCAACGATTTACGATGTGTGTGTGTGTGTGTTCAACTCGTCCAGTGCGGAAGTTGGCGACGCTCCGAGTGATTCGTAATTCATATCAATTCAAACTAACAAATAACATAAAACAATTCACAATGGAGTCGAGGCCAGGGGAGGGGCTGTGTTTGAATATGGTCCGCTCGATAAGTCGATATATCAATATAATCATAAATAATTTAATATTTCTAGCCTTTTCAACAACGAATTAGAATTTGTCAATTGTTGATCTAAAACGATATAATTTTTATGAAATACAGCCAAAATTTTGTTATCGATTTATTTGATTGTGTAAAATTGAAGTTAAAGCAAGAGAGCGAGTGAGAGAGATGACAGAGAGATAGACAAAGAAAGAGATAGATATGGAAACAGAGGAAAATTTAAAGAAAGAGAGTAAATATAGGGGGAGAAACCGAGAAAGAAGAGAGAGTGAGAGAGAAAGAGAGATGGACAGAAGGGGAGTGGGAATTGTTTGATTTTTTTTAAATAAAATACATAAAATATGAAAAAATAATAAAAAGTGTAGGTTGATGGAACAAAATGGGACACATTGACTGCTCAAATGTCGTCGAGCAACCCTCGCTGGTCGCCTCTGCATTCAGTGCATGCTATCAATGAGAACGCGAAACGAAGCCAAACGAAGCCATGAGGAGCCAGAAAAGCCCCACATCAGACCTGGGGTGTACCAGAACTAGGCTTGGGCTGGCAATAAAAAAAGAGGCATAAGCAGACATATGTCCATATATGCGTACACACTTACACACACACACACACACTGGCACACAAATGAAACGAGTGTGCAAAGAGTGCGGACCAAACCCGATAGCTGTCCGGGCAAAGCCTGATATCATTTATCATACTAATGCCCGCACAATTGAATCGAGGGAATCATTCCATGATTATTTCTGCCTCTTGACACGCATCAGCAGCTCTGAATGTGCATGTGCATGTGTGTGTGTGTTGTGTGTGTGTGTTGTGTGTGTGTGTTGTGTGTGTGTGTTGTGTTTTTTTTTTTTTTTTTTTGGATACGCCATGGGGGTGAGAATCTTCTGGAGATACAGGTGGCCCGTGCCACCTGCATGCACGATTCAAAGACAACGTCGATGCATACGTACTAAAAACACCCCCACACACACACCCCCACGCCCGGCGGTATCACCGTAAAGTATTACTTCACCGGGGTGGGTTGCCTAACTAGGCACTCTCCGTCACTCGCCGCTCAGTTTCGCATAATCTCAGATCCTTCTGTATGCATATGATGAGCTGGCGGACATCTCTCCAGTGTGACGGAGACTCCATCATGTACTGTACCAAGCTCTCCGGTGGGGGCACTGAGCCGGACACTCCCCTGTATCTCGAACAATGGTAGAGCACATGTTCCGGATCCTCGATGGCGTCCGGGCATGTCGGGCACTGCGGGATGTCCTCGTGCCTGAACCTGTGCAGGTAGCTCCTGTAGCCGCCGTGACCTGAAATAAACTGCGTTAAGTGGTAATCTAACTCCCTTTCTGCGTTTCTTCCAATCCACTCCTCTACATTGGGGATCAATCGGTGCGTCCACCTTCCTTTACTCGCCGTGCTCCATCTGTACTGCCAGGCGTCCATCGTCGCTGCTCTTACTGAGCTTCGGATGGTCTCCATAGTGTCCGGCGCAGCTATCCTTCTAGCGCGGATCTCCTTCATCTCGATCGCTAGCAGGTCAACTGGCACCATTCCTGCCAGGACCAGTGCTGCATCTTCCGAGACCGTGCGGAAGCCGGAGATCACTCGGAGGGCGCTCAGCCTGTAGGGTGCCGAGAGCTTCCTTTTTAGCCCTTTGTTACTGGACACAGCCGTCGCCCATATGGGTGCCGCGTACAACAGTACTGAGGCTACCACTCTCGCCATCAATTGGCGCCTTGCTGGCTTGGGACCTCCAACATTGGGCAGCATGCGCGAGAGAGCGCCTTGTATTTTGGCTGCTCTCTGGCTGACATACTCTATATGCGGCCGGAAGCTGAGTCTATTGTCCAACCTGACGCCCAGGTATTTTATAGACTCCTTGGATTTCACAACATCGTTGTTGACTTGCACCTGTATGTACTCTACTACTTTGCGGCTAGTAATGAGTACGGCCTCCGTCTTATGGCCTGCAAGTTCCAAGCTCGCATCCTTCATCCATTCAGCTACAGTTCTAATTGCCGCGTTCGCTGCGGCCTCTACCTCTTTGCACTCCTTGGCTACTACAACTAGTGCCAGGTCGTCTGCGAAGCCAATGAGGGTACAGCCCCGTGGCAGTTCGAGCCTAAGTACCTCGTCGTACATTAGGTTCCACAGCAGAGGGCCTAGAACGGAGCCCTGTGGCACTCCTGCTGTGACCTCGTAGGTCCTGGGTCCGTCTTCTGTATCATATTCCAACACCCGATCTGATAGATAGTTGGATATGGTACATGATATGTACGACGGTACTCCGATTCCATCCAGGGCTGTTATGATGCGCGACCAGTTCGCCGAGTTGAACGCGTTGCGTATGTCGAGGGTTATTACAGCGCAATACTCCTTGTCGCCCCACCTCCACCTCGTTCCCTCGATTGCCTTGGCTGCAATATCTACCACCGCCTGGATTGCATCCACGGTAGAGCGGGCTTTCCTAAACCCGTATTGGCTGGCTGAGAGCGCGTTTTTTTCGTCGATGATGGCCAGGAGTCGGTTGTATATTATCCGCTCCAGGACCTTTCCCGCCGAATCTAGAAGGCAGATAGGCCTGTATCCTGAAGGGTCGTCGAACGACTTATCCCCTTTTGGCAGGAGGATTAGCCGCTGCCGCTTCCACGGCCTCGGGAACACTCCGTCCTGTAGGCATTTTGAGTAGGTGGCCGCAAATACTTCTGGTATCGTGCGGACCGCCAGCTTCAGTGCCTTGTTGGGGATACCGTCAGGTCCTGGGGCCTTTTTGTCGCCCAATCCTCTAATTGCCTCCACGACCTCTTCCGGCGTGACGGCCTGAACAAGCTCCGTTCGCTGGGTTGGTACCATTTCTCGCCGCCTCGGATGCTGGGGGAACAGCGTCGCCACTATGTTGGCTAGAGCCATTGGGCATGTTACCCGAACGGTCTCCTGGCTCCGGATCTTCTTCATGACAACCTTGTATGCAGTTCCCCAAGGATTAACGTCAGCCTCCTCGCAGATTGCCCGAAAGCAGCTGGCCTTGCTTCTTTTAATGCTGCGTTTCAGCTCTCTCTTGGCTCTTCTGAGGTCATCCAGCTTACTGGCGAATTCCGGGCGGCCCCTAGCGCGCTGGGAGCGCCTTCTGGCCAGTAGGCACGCTTTCCTTAGTTGGTTGATTTCCTCGTTCCACCAATAGCAGGGAGTTGCTCGTCTGTTTGGCTTCCTCCTGGGCATAGACAAATCGCATGCGTCCGTAACGTAACGCATTAGGCTTGTCGCCATGTTGTCTGCGGATTGCCCGGTGGCTGGGAATACAGAACCGCGCAGGGCTTCGGTAAGGGTCACCTCATCCAGGAGGCTTCCCTTCCACTTGGGTCCACATGTTTGGGGTCTTGATTGCCTTTGCGATATTTCATTGATCACGAAGTGTATCGCTTGGTGATCGCTGAAAGTGAAGTCATCGCTGACTCTCCACGTCATCCTCCTGCATAGCGAGCTACTCAGCAGGGTAATGTCTATGATGGACCCTCTGCCAGCCTTGCTGTAGGTAAGCCGCCTCCCGTCGTTTGCTAGGTTTACGTCGGCTGACGCGAACTCCTCTAGCAGACAGGTGGTGTGTGTTGTGTGTGTGTGTGTGTGTGTGCGTGCGTGAGTGTGTTTGTGTTTCTGTTGACGACTGCAAATAAAACCTGTCAAATGCTTTGCGCTTTGCTGATATTTAATCTAAATTTATATTGACAATGTTTTCTCGCTGTTGGGGGCCAGTCACAGAAGACATTGTAATGGCTGTCTGAATGCATGCCATAGTAAAAAATATGTTGCTGCATATGTTCAATACCCATCGCCTAGCCCTCAGCCCCCCCGTCCGCCGCCCCCTTATCCACCCCAACCCAGCTCAACTATTTGTGTAAGTTCTCTCCAATTGGAAACTAGTTTTGAGGGCAAGCTAAATAAATAAAGAATTGTGGAGCTCTCAAACTGACAGGCGATTTGTTTATGTAAATATTTGTGCACAATATGTAATAAGGTAGAAAGTGCGAGTGCCAACTTAATGCGAGTGTTTGTGTGTGTGTGAGTGAGTGAGTATGTGTGTGTGTATGTTGTGCTTGACTTTGTAATGGGCTTGTAATGATGCGCGATAACAAGCAGCTCATTATCAATGCCAACAACAGCACATTCATTTCAAAGAAGCTGGTGGTAAACAAGTGCCACAAGCATTGCATAACGACTCACAGATACCCTGCAAATTAGATAGAAGGGGCGTTGCTATAAGGATTAAATCACATCAGGATGAGTATTTATTAAGTTATTACTTAAATGAAGTCAACAATTTTTAGCGCCATCAGATTTTATCTCTGCGTCTGGGGGAGTGCTGTGTGAATATATTCATTTGATGAAATTGGAATGGAAAACGCACTCAATATATAATTACAATGAGCAATATGTTTTCAGCTTTTACTGTGTGAATTTCCAGTATTTGCAAAACATTCAGCATTATTATCGCCATTCCCATTCCCTATGCCAAATCCCGCCAATGCTCGTAATACTTGTCATCATTGTGTTTGGACTTATTAATTTGCTGTTTGCTGTTGTTTTTGTTGATGCCACTTAGGTGGCAATTGAACTGAGAGCTTTGAGTTGATGTTGTTGTTTCGAGACAGCTGTATTAAAGCTGATATCAAGAGCAACAAATATGCCATCGATAGACATATTTCGCATTCAAATTTTCAATTAAAATGCTAAGCGTTAATTAGCAATAAATTGACAAGTTGTCGCAATTCAACTTTTCTGCATTTTGCAGCAAAAAGACCATTAAAATGCTAATCATTAATTAGCAACAAATTGACAAGTTTTCGCATTCGCATTTGCAATCATCTTAAGGGCATACAATTCAACGACTTCGACATTTCTCAAGTTGAAGCCCTTATCAAATGATCAAAGCGTCGCTGTTTTCCCCACTTATCGACAGTCATGAGCGAATAAAGCATTTTCCATTTAGTTGCAAATCGACATTTCTTCAACTATTAATTAAAATAGCGCAAAAGCGAATCAACAAAATCAATTGCCTGAAAATATACCCGATTGTCCATCAATGGCAAAATTTGCTCATTTCGTTTTTACTTTACAAAAATACTTTCGTTCAAGTAAAAATGTCAAATGATAATATTAAACTGGTATTTGAATATTTTATTAAACCATCTGTTTGAAATTTCCAACTTTTATTTGAACAAGACACAACAGCTGTCTCAGATTACATGGTATCATATTCACTTTGCTCACATTTAGATTTAGACTGAGAGTCTAGTTTGCATTTAGATGAACGGACGGACATGAGTTTATCGACCAACAATATGTATACTTAATAATTTTGGAGACGTCTCCATTTAATGCGTCACACAATTCACTGGGATAAACAAATTATACACCAGATATTTTCACTTGTAAAACGTCAGGCGATTTTAAACATTTTCGCAAACATATTTTATTCCAAGTGTCTCAACTGGCGAAGCTGTCAACTTGTGAGACTACCCCTACTGTGACAGCTACTGTATTATAGTGATTATTTTTATAACCTGAAGCCATATTAAAATTGTGTATAAAGGGGTATAATCAAGGTGAGCAGAGGTATGTAACAGACGGAAGGAATATAGTCAGAAAGTATTTATGTATGCTGATCATGAAGATCAGCAGCGAAAGCATGTCAGATTTTGAATTTGCTGTTCAACTTTATGTATTTATTTATTTAGTATTGTCAAAATAAACATTATCATAAAGATCGGTGGAGAAAAGCCGAGCATATTATCAGATTTGACCAAACAACAAACGGGAAGCCTGCTATCAATTTAACAGCTGCGTTGAGTGAGGGTATCTGCTAGTCGAGCTCTCTCGACTGGTTCATTCTAACTTGGCATTGTCAACGTCAGGTTTCTGGATTTGCTGAGCAGTTGCTGCTTGCTGTTGACACATGAAATTGTTGCACAAGATTTGCTGGTGCTGTTTTCCTTCTTTTGCCCTGCTCTGCCCTGCTCTGCTCTGCACTGCTCTGCTCTGCTCTGCTCTGCACTGCTCTGCTCAGTTGCTGCTTTACTATTTCAACTGTTTCTGCTTCTTTTGCTGGCTCATCGTCGTCATCATCATCAAAGTTGTTGTCGCTGGCATTTGGATTTGGCCACTTCTACTGCAATTTACCAGGAAAACTCTTGAGCCGAACAACAACAACAACAGCAACAACAACAGAGACAACTCATTTTCATTTTCATTTATATTTGCAGACGGGGAGGTGTAGATTCCTCGCCAGAGGTTCATTGCCTGCCTGTCGCCAGTGAGTCAGATTAGAGTTTTGGTTTGGTTGGCCCACAGCAAGAACTTCGATTTGCCCGTCTATTTGTATTACGAACGGCTGGTTCTATCTTCTGGCCAAATGGACAACACTTGGCCATATGCATATTGTATTGTCTATTGATTTGTAATTTACGTGTCGGCCTCATTTCGTTTGGTTTGGTTTGGTTTGGTCTGGCTTTGTTTTGTTTTGCTATTGCCTCTTAACGTTTCCCTATTTTCATTTTCATTTTTATTTCCATTGTCATTGTGCAGTCGTGTCCATTTCTATTTCTATTTTTACGAGCATTTGCTCTTTTCTCTTTTCTTTCCACTGAGTTATTAACCCATTCCGCCCACTTCTGCTTGGCGACTCCTCTAGTCGTCTAGTAGCCTCTAAGTCTCCGACTAAGTCGGTCTCTGGCAATTAGTTGGTCGCCGTCTGTGTTGCCGCCTTGTTGTAATAGCATTCGCATTTTGTATTTCAATTTGAATTTCGTTTTTCGAACGATTTTCACTTTTCAATGGGCACTGAACACTGGCCAATCGGCAATGGGCAATGGGCAATGGGCAACGAGCAATGGGCAACGGTTGCCTCCACGCCCATACGCAACTTATTGCGCCTTTTACTTTTACTTTTCCTACGAAAGCGAAAACCCAATTAGAATAACGCTGCCACTGCAAACATCAGCCATGTGTCTGCCTCAGAGGGCGTTTTCTGTGTTTCCTTGAGAACGAAGAACGTGTCCTGAAATGTGCCTTGAACAGCGTAATAATTATGTTGAAATATGACGACTAATTAACATTTGCTTTTCCTTCTGCTCTTCTCATTGCAGGTAAGCATCCATCGCAAGCTATATATCATATATATCTATTTATATATACTGTGTATATATATATAAGCCAAGCCATTATGCAACATCTTTGCCCGGCAGGGAAGCGGGTCCAACATCAATCGGCTGGTCAATAATCTGTTGACCCCCTCGTTGCTGTGTGTGAGTCATGAAGCGAGAGAACTTGATGTATATAAACAACAACTGTATCTGCCATATATATATATGCATATATATGCATCCATTTGTCTCTTTCCCTGTCACTATCTCTATCTCTATCTGTGGCTGCCAAAACTAACTGCGTTGCATCGTATTTCGTTTAATGTTTGCCATTCGCCAAGTGACTCATTGTGGCGGCTGTGCTTAGCATTTCTGTGTCTGTCTGTCTCTCTCTCTCTCTCTCTGTCTGTCTGTCTCTCTGTCCCTGTCTGTCGGTCTCTCCTGGTGTCTGTCTCTCCTGGTGTCTGTCTCTCCTGGCGTCTTTATATTTGTATGTAATGTCATTCGGCAGAACATGGCAAGCTAAAAGTATCTCACAAGCATCACACGGCTGAGTCATCCTCTTCCCCGTACAGATGCAACAAGAGCGACACAGATCTGACATGCTGACTGTTTTGACTGAATGACTAAATGACTAAATGACTGACTGACTGACTGACTGGTCTGTTTCCCCGGCTGGTCTGTTTCTGTGCTCATCCATCTATTGACTGCTTTATTTTTTGGTTTTTTATTTTAATTATGACAAAATGGGCTGACTTGACTCTAGCATACACTCAGCAAAAAGTTTGTTTTCGAATTTAGCAAATCTATTTTCACGTCGATTTTTTTTTTTTACGAAAATTCGTCATTGTGGCTTGCCTTTGTTAACTTTTAACAGCTGCGAAAATTTTGCCCAATAGAAAATACAAATAAAATAAGAAACTGGAAAAATCAACTAATATTAGTCGACACAGAAAAGTACAAAATTTAAGTTTTTTAATTAAAAATGATTCTTTATGCATTTTAAAATCAATATTTAAAATCAAAAATTGTTCAGCGATTGCCAATTTCAATTGTACTTTCAACAAATGTTTTTGTCAACGATGAAATTTTCAAATTTTGTTGTTTTTTTCTTGGTTTGGCATCTGGAATTTTAAGATGATTTTCTAAGCTTTAGGGCTTATATGTGGGATTATGACCTAGCCCAACCGCTGTGGGTCACAGTCTAACAATGCCAGCCAGCCAACAGCAACAACAGCAATAGAAAAGAAAAATAAAAACTTTTGCCGGTCAAAGTATTCAATCGACAATTGCCTTTCACTTTTACTTAATCAGAAAAATTGCTTGGCGATTCATAAGCAAAAGATTCAGATACAAACACTAATACAAATACAAACACTAATACAAATACAATTAATGGTGCGGCTGCTGGTCAATCAACCTGTTGACCACTCGCCCGCTGGCTCAACCACCGCCAAGTGTTAACTGTGCGAACTGTGATCTGTGATCTGTGATCTGTGATCAGCGATCAGCGATCAGAGCTCTTTGTGTGTGGCCGCACACTCAGCTAAGTATACACCACTCTTGCCACAACCTACACACACACACACACACACACACACACACACACTCTTTGGCCCGTTAAGCCATGTCAAAGCCCAATTTGAATTGCTGGTTGTAATTATAATCTTGTGCATCGCTTTTGCCGTCCGACATTTCGACTTTTCAACTCAATGTAGCTGCCAAAATAGTTCATTGCACTTTGGCAACAATGTTGGCCAGCAACATTTATAGTCGAGTCAGAGGTAGCCGACTGCTGCCTGACCATTAAACGCTGATCACAACCCACTACATAATCGCATATTCGCATCTAAATTTGGCCCATGTGGCTGTGCCATGAACCTGGCTAACAAACTGTTGAACGCACTGCCAAAATACTCTTCAATGGCAACGCTCAACCCCCCCTCCCCGAGAGAGAGAGAGAGAGAGAGTGTGTGTGTATGTCTGTCTGTGTGTCTGTGTGTGATAGATTGAAGGTTTTTGTGTTTGTGTCATCATCGGCGACATCAGCCATCGATCTTATCAGCAGCAGCTCGACGCACCAAAAATCCAAAGACAAACAACAACTACTATGCAAAATCATTATTTAAATACAGAAACGTGTTCATAATTTGTCAAGCAAGACAGCGATGACAAAAGCGACAACCACAACAACAACAACAACAACAACAATAGCAACGCACAGTTCCAACAAGTTCAACTTATAAATAATGGCAATCGTGATTTGGGCGACTTCTGCATGCCCTGCTCTGCAAATTGTACAGATTACAACGAATTTTAATGAACCCAATTTTTTTTTGTTTAATTATTTATTTTATGTATGTTATTTATTTTATTTTTAATATTTATTTTAATTTTAATATTTTATTTAAATTCGTATTTTTATTAATAATTTCTTGTAATTTTGAAAAACTATAACAGATCCAGGTTGACATTTACGATTCCATTAAGTATATATATTTATTTTGAATATTATTTTTGATGCTTACAAAAATGTCCTTACAAAGTGAAGAACTTGTTTATATGAACACATTAGATAGCCAAGTTCAAAATTAGCCTATTTATTTTCAAATGGTCGGTCGGTCGGTCTGGTCATTAACCGGAATGTGTGCTCGGTTTTTAATTTGTTTTCTTTTGAAGCAAAGCGGTGCACTGACGAATTGTTTTATTTGATGGGCATCGGGCATGTGTCCAGCTATGGCTGAGTTTGTTGGCCCCACCAAATCGCTAATCGGCAGCGGCATCGGCAGCGGCATCAGCATTGGCAATCGCAAACGATCGGATGTCACCTCTCGAGTGGCTCGTCTCTGCACCTCTGAGCCAATTGGGCGTTTGCCATGCCATGAACCCGGCATCCGTATCCGTAATGGCATCTCTGCCTCTGCCTCTGCCTCTGCTCAGGGTGTACCAACAACACCACCAGCACCAGGCACCTTTGGCGTCACTTCATCAGTTGACCAGAGCTTTCTCGTCTCGTTCAGATGGATTTTGTGTGAAAAATGAGTGTTCGTCGCAGTTTCTTGCCTTGAACTTTTCAAGTTTGTTGCCATCTGTTTTCAGCCAAAACGGCCACAAACGGATTTCAATTCCGGAAGTTTATCCAATTATTGTTCTTAGTGTTGTTGTTGTGGTTGTGGTTGCTATTGTTGTTGTCAATTCTCTTTTGAAATGGTGCAAAAACTGCGCCGTTTATATGCTTACTCGTGTGTGGGTCGAGAGTTCAGCATTTTGATTTCAAGGGATTTTCAACTCGCTCAATTGGCAAGTCGTTAAACCGTTTGCGTTTTGTTTACAAGATTTTTTGTGGTTGTTGTTGTTTTTTGTTTTTGCAATATTCCATTTACGATTATTTAGATCTTAATTTGAACCATTAAATTAAGTGTCTTCAACAGTTCGGTGTCAAATTATCATAGTTTGTGTAGATTTGATATGATTTGAGTGTGTTTTTGTTGTAGGTGCTTAAGTTTTTAGCCATAAACGTTTGCAAAAAACAATAAAAATAAAAAACAAACCATAAGGTTTGATAGCTTTTTAAGCACTCTGAATTGTGGCAGCCACAAATTAGTGTCGTTCATTAAGTTGCACAGTCGATTAGCCCTGCTGCACCAACAAACCAATCACTTATTTCACCTAATTGTTTCGAAAACTAAATTAAAGAATAAAAACAAACTTTCACAAATTAAGTAGCAATTCTTCTCCATTTGAACCAAAAAGTTAAGAACGTTTTTTTTTTTCTTTATTTATTTGATGGCACTTCACAAAAGTTATGAAAGGTATTAAGGAAATAATAATTTAAAATTAAAGTTAGCTTAAAGATAAAAATTCAAATCAAAACAAAAACTAAATAAAAAAAATTTAACTTATAATAAATAAATCTAGGGGGGGGGGGGGTAGTAAAATAAATATAAGGGTTCAACGCAACATAAAAAATACCCCAATCAGAGCAAAAGTTGTAAAGCGTCGTTGTTAGTAGCTTGGTAATAACTTGTGTAATTTAATTGAGTTGCCTTTGGTTGTTGGAGTCATTAAAATAAGTGAACAGCAAAGGTCACAATAATAAGTACACCATCTAATATGCGTGCTGATGCTAGTAATGATCACACAAATATAATTGTGTATGTATATCTATATATATACACACACACACACATTCAAATGTATTCTCGTATTTAATGACTTAATATAATGTTTATGAACAATCCGCTTAGAGTCGTTCTTAATTATTTCGCTGTCGCACTGCAGAGTGTGCCCCATCCCCTTCCCCCTCCCCTTCCCCACTCAATTGTATTCTCGAAATAAGTACACAGCACAAGTGTATATATAGAAATATATATATGTATGTTTGAATTATCAGCTGGTCGTATGTAAATTGGATGCTTTGTTTGTGTTGCCATTTCATAAATTTCATAAATTATTGCACAATTAACCTTGAATGCTGAATGTTCAGCTTGGGGACGGACGACAAGCATTGTTGTTGCTCTTGTTGCTCTTGTTGCTCTTGTTGTTCTTGTTTTTTTTTATGATTATTATTATGATTTTTTTTATTGTTGACAGTCAGTTTCAGTTTATTGTGTGCCTGTTCCCTTTTAAAGTTCGCTCTGGGTGAGCAAGATCTTGATGTGATCTGCGACAACTTTGCAATCGTCGCGTTGGCCATCTTTGATTTGCTCCAAGCTCCCATTTGCAGCCGACAATTCTACGCTTGACGCTGTACGCTTTATTAGATAGACATTGTCGTCGAAAGATAACCCATTTGACACTTGATTGGTTTTCACTTAGAACAATCAGCAGCTAGTATTTCTCAGCCATTTACATCTCTCTCTCTCTCTCTCTCTCTCCCTCTCTCTATCTCTCTCTCACTCTCTCTATCTCTCTCTCTCTCTCTCACTCTCTCTCTATCTGTTTATAGCCCATCCTTTTTGCTTCTGAGAACAAAAGCGTCCTTAAATGAAGTTTGAAATTGTGTTTAGCACTTCAATGAGAAAGTTTCTTTGATTGACTAACTCACTGCCCAAGTTGACCTGTCATTTGACCAATCAGCAAATAGGAGAGCTTACTTCCCGGTGCCTGTGCCATCTATACCCAGGCCGGGTGTTATTCTGCTGCTGTCATAATAAGTCACGTAATGCACATGTAAAATGCAGCGTAATTTTTGCCAGGAAATTGAAATGCTTTAGCGGCACACAACTCCTACTCTGATGTTGCTTCTGTTGCCTTCCGACATTTCCATTATAAGTTTTTAGCATTCGTAATCGAGTTTGACGGGGCCAACATTTTGGATGTTGCATGACCAACAGGCGTGGGTGGCAGTTCGAATTCGCAAAATAAAACTTAATAGCCAAGAAACGCTTCAAATTATTCCAAAATTAATTAAATCGATTTATAAACAATTATATATTTGATATGAAATGTAATGCATTTGTCACATCATAAATAAGTTTCAGCAGAAAACGAAGCAGGAAATTAGTTGAATGACACATGCGACCAGGTCAGTCAGTTCCTAAAATGGAAGCTGGTTGTGTTGATCGGTAGCCAAGGCTAAGCAGGCCGTTTTTGGGCAGCTTTCGTTGCTTTTGTTGTTGTTGTTGTTGACCAACTCCAACTCCACATTTTATCAATGGCTGCTGATAAGCATACGCCAGTTATGAGGTGTTGAACCTTTCCCGTGGTGCCAAATGTTCAACATTTGAGCCACCAACCAACCAACCCGCTGGTCGCAGCATGATGGATAACCGTGTTGACTAGTTTCATTGTGTGCGAAACATTTGACTAGGTTTTTTTTTGTGATTTTTTTTTTGTATTTTTATTTAGCATACTTTTGTTTTGTGATGGCTCAGTTTGCTCAGCTGCGCTGGCAAATGCATTTGAGCGGGGCCAAGAGTAAATGGGTAATTGGAAATTGGCAATTGGCAATTGGCACACCTGCCGACCCAGGGCCCAGCCCCAAATTGAACAGACTGACCAACCCAGAGGAGTGAATTGCACTTGCCAGCACATTTCGATTAATATTAACATTCGTTCGACGATTCAAACCATTCATATTCACATTCACATTCACCATCGATAGTCAAATTAGCAATTATCTTGCTTATAAACGTTTGGTCTATTTTGTGGGTCAGTTAAGGAGGTCGCAAAGACGATTGAACAATTATATATATATATATATATATTTATATATTATATATATTTTTATATATATTTAATTGATGAATATCTAAAGAGTCTCAATTACGAAAACAGTCTCAAAATCCGGAGAGCGTTTCATTATTTTCATATGCCCACGGTAGAAAAGTTTTTTCTTGGCACATTTGTATTCATGTATTCAAGTCCGGGCCGCCTCTAATACATAATCAAATATCAAATGCCAGTTAAGATGCTGTTACTGCTGTTCAGGTTGTTGTTGTTGTTGTTGTTGTCCTGCGCAGCGTGACAAACATCGCCAATTACTTGGCCAAAATCAAAGACATATTTGTTTAATGGCCACAAACAGTTGTTGTTGTTCTGCTTGTTGCTGTGGCTTCAACTGTAACAGCGTTGCCAAAGAAAGAAGAAGCTAACAAAAAAAAAAAAAAACAAAAAAAAAAATAGAAATAAAATATCAGTCATCGGACTCAACATCTGCGTCGGCAGCGCAGTCGCCGCAAGCTGCGTGCAGTGGCGAAGGGCAAAACTTGCTATAAAAGTCACGTCCTTGACTTAAATATGTGTGCACGCCGTCAAGCGACAAAGAAATAAAATCCAACATTTTGGTAAACTCGAGTAAACAACAACGCGAACAAAAGAGTGCAAAATTAAGAAAATAAAAAAGTAAAATATACATATGTACATAGGTGAAAAAAAAAAAACAAACAAACAAACAACGAAACAACGAAACAACAAAAGGCTAGCAAAAAGTGCGTTAAAAAACCTCAAAAGAAAAGCGACCTCAGTGCAAACCTCATGCGAACCAATAAAAAATCTCTTTGAAGCATGATAATCAATGGAAGAACATTTTATCGCAGGCAGCACACAGATACATTTGTATCTTTTGGCTGACACGTGCAATTTATGAGTGGCTGGCAGTTTGCGGTTCTTTTCGCACACACTTTCGTTAACCTTTTTGCCCATTCCCGTTACCCAATCTGACTGACTCACTGTGCCCACTGTCGCAGTTCATTGACGAAATCGCGATTCTCTCGAATTGGTTGAGTTTGCTTTGCTTGAATCGCCAATCAGTCGGTCAGTCCGTCCGTCAGTTAGTGCTGACTGCTTGGCGGCTGCCTTGTGCGTCCCACGCGGTAGAGGTTGGAGGTGCATTGAACCCCCCACTGTGACATTATCAAAACTCAGAACCCAAAAGTTGCCTTAGAGACCTGCATGCCTAATCCCTCATCCGGACACCCGACTTTTAAGACACCTTTGAAGTGTTTGGACTCACGGGTGGGCGTACATGGGTCACGCTTACCCATTGATTGATTGACAAACTACCCGGCACTTCACTGATGGCCTGACCCTGACTTTCTTCCATCTGTTGCTATTGCTATCTATCTCGCTCGCTCTCCCACTCCGGCTAATCAAATTGGCAGGAGCACAACACCCACCCCCACCCCCACACCCACTGCCAAAAGCTGTGGCCTGAGTCCTGAGCCGCGAGTGGAACATCAGCTAAATTAATGTAAATTGAATGACACGCAACGGCACCGCAAAAGAACCTGTAAAGTCCCTGGCCAGCACTGAGCTGTTGTGGAGCAATGGAGCCAACGACAAAATATGGCAAACAATGTGCCACACAGAGAAGCCACGTTGTAGGGGTGTTAGGGTGTCGGGGATTGAGAGCGGAGGAGTTGGTTGTAGGTGGGCATAAATACAACGTAAAGTAAAGCAAATTAATTTATTTCGCTTGTCCCAAAAGCAGTGATCCCCCCAAACCCGCCGCCGCTCAGCTAACAGCTAAGCTATGCCGCTTTGAGGCGGCTTCAAATATTTGTTGTTGTTGTCAACTTGAACTTAATGTTCTCCATTCCCCTCTCTCTCTCTCTCTCTGTCTCTCACTCCGGCTCAGTGCGGACGATGCGTCGTCATCGCAACCGGAACCGACTTCCTGTCAGCCAACCAACCAGCCAAGGCAGTCTCGCCCTCTTGTGGAATCGTGCGTGGCCGCATCTGTCTGTCTTTTTGACTCTCTCTATGTCTCTCTCTCTCTCTCAGTCTCTCTCGACTCCGTAGAATATGCTAATGAGCATTTAATTTGCTGTCGCTGGCAGTGTAAACGCTTCCAAATTCAAATTAACTTTCAACTTGCGGCCTTAGAAGGTGCTTAGCTTCAATTTCATTCGAATGTGGGGGAGAGAGAAAAAGAGAGAGAGAAAGAGAAAGTAAGAGAGAGAGAAAGTGTGAGAGAGAGAAAGTGAGAGAGAGAGAAAGTGAGAGAGAGAGAAAGTGAGAGAGAGAAAAGAGAGAGAGAGAAAAGAGAGAGAGAGATAAAGAGAGAGAGAGAGAGAGAGAGAGAGAGAGAGAGAGAGATTGAGCAAGAGAGAGAGAAAGAAAAATAGAGAAAGAAAAATAGAGAAAGAAAAATAGAGAAAGAAAAATAGAGAAAGAAAAATAGAGAAAGAAAAATAGAGAAAGAAAAAGAGAGAAAGAAAAATAGAGAAAGAAAAAGAGAGAAAGAAAAAGAGAGAAAGAAAAAGAGAGAAAGTGAAAGAGAAAGAGAGAGAGAGAAAGGGATTAAGAGAGAAAGCGAGAGAAAGAGAGAAAGTGAAAGAGAAAGAGAGAAAGTGAAAGAGAAAGAGAGAGAGAGAGAGAGAGAGGCGGTAGGTGGGACTTATTATCCTCTCTGCGTCTTGCTTTTGTTCTCGGTCTGGTTCAATTTGTATAATTGTTATTAGTACCTGAATTTGAGGAGCATCCAATTACCATTGCCCTCTTCCCTTCCCGTCTACAATTAATCCCATAAAATTGAATGTGTTCAACTTTAAGAAGGTTTTCAGGTGAAATTATTTGACTAACAAAATTGACCTGTTTTTTGTTTTGTTTTCTTTTGCTTTAAGCAGAACATTTGCCATAGACACAATTAAATGTAAAGATTTCAAAATAATTACCACTTTGATGACTAAGAGCAACAATATAGATCAGCATCTGCAGTCGAGTCAATATATACCAAGTACCCTGAGTCAAAATTTAGCTTATACCCGGATTTCAAAAACCAATTTCATTCATTCGTTGTTGGCAGCAAAATTACAGCTTTTTGATTTATTTTAATTAATCTTTGCGAAATGACTAATTAAACAATTAATTAATTAAGAGACGTTTTTGCAAACAACCAAATAAATAAATAAAAAAGACAAATTTATAATGAGAAAGGATTTCATTTTTCATATTAAGCCATTAGAATTCAATTGAATTTTGGCATTGATATTATTATATATTATATATATATATATATATATATATATTATTATTATATTATGTTATTTATACGAAATTTAATTAATCATCTCGGGATACTCATGTCGCGTTTCTAAAATTCCCCCACATATGTATTTTATGAATGCTGAATGTGCAGAATGTTGGCTCTTATGGTAAAATGTACAGGCAAGAAGATTATAAAATATGTTGATAGTAGAATCAGGCTATAATATTGGAGCTCTAAACTCCATTTGGTTCATGAGTTGTACTCAATTCAATTGCACATCTAACATTATAGAATGTTTCTGTACGAAATCATGACAAACATTTGAAGTTGTAAAGTTTTAAAGTAATTAAGAAATTCCCTTGTAGATTATTAATAGAGCGATATATGAGTAAATGGCTTTGCTGGCAATAGTTGCAGTCAAGTTCGAATATTTCCTGGCAATGACACTCAGACATGCGACATGAGACATGCGACATGAGACATGAGACATGAGGCACGAGGCACGAGACAATTGAGGCTGTGTTATGGTGTTCCATCGATAGCAACGTGTTAAGGCTGTTGACTACGCGAATGTCGCAATCTGTCATCACGAATCTGTCGACGTTGTCGTCTCGATAAACGATATTCAAAGCCATTCTACAAGCATCGAACCAGTGTGGAGCATGTTTTTCGTATATATATATATATATGTATATATATCTTTTTTTATTTGCAGTGGCAACATCAATGTCAAAGTCGGGGGCGTTTTGTCGTGGGAGTTGAACATGCAAAACATTATTTGTATCATGTATTTCATTAATTCTTTTCAACAGCTCAGTTTATGGGCAATTTATAATTAAATTTAACGTTCGTTTAATGGCTGCCCCGGCTGGATATGATTTCGAATGCAAATTCGAATGCAACTGCAACTGCAACTCAACATCTATAAAATTATTTAAAATGCAAATTTGTCAAAGTGTTGTCGGTTCGGTTTTTTACTGTTGTTTTTTCTTCGTATAAACATCTATTGGGTTTGTGTGCTGCGAAGGCAGTTGGCCGGCCGATTATGACGCCATCCCTCCGCAGAAAGGCAGGCAGCAGGCACTCGAAAGGGAGTCATAAATTGTGGCCACATATCAAATATGCAAACATTAACGGAAACTGTTGAAACATGCACATGTCATTCAATGTGTTATGTATATGCCTGGCCATATAGCGAGGGCTATTCAATATTTACATTTAACGGTTTTTGCTTCATTTCAATTTAATATCTCACTGTGAACAGACACAGACAGACATGAATAAATATTTAGAAAATCTTACAATTTATATTTAAATCTGCCAATTGGTACCACCTGCATATCTGAACATTATATACATGTATGTACAAATTTGTATATAAGAAATAATTTATTATATTATTATTCGCATCCGGGTCTCGCTCGTTGTAGTACAATGGATCAATTTTGGCATAAGTAATTTGATTTTATTGGCCAACGACCAAACGGTCAAACCTAACTTAACCAATGTGTATTACAAAGGCCCAGACGAGGCTCGAAATGATACTTCAGATTTTATAATGAATGAACATTTAGTCAATTATGTCCATTGAAAATGTGTACAACATACTTGGCATATCCGGATCGGACTACTATATCATATACCTGTTATAGGAATAAACTATAACAATGATTTATAAGATAAGAACATTGTAATAATAATAGAAGTTAGCAAATTAACTCCGATCGGCAAATGCATATATTCTGCGGCGTTAACTGCTCTGTTTTTCTTCTTCTTCTGTTTTTGTATGGGGTATACATCTCAGCAAGCTGCCCTCGCAGTCGCTACCAAAAACAACTGTTTGTGTGCTGTTGTGTGTGCTGCATGTTTAATAGCTTTGTCTCGCATTCAATTTGCATGTCGCCCACGGGGCAAGAAAAGCGTGAAATATTTTAAGCGCCTTAGACACAAACAATGGCGCTGACATCGGAGCTGACGCAGCTCCTCAAATCTAAGCCGGCAGCGACTGCAAATTTATCTACCAAAAAAAAAAAAAAAAAAAAACGAAACGAAACCAGCAACGGCAATTTTCGCTTTCGTTTGTCGGCATTTTGGTTGCATTTCATTGATTATTGTTATTGTTTGTTGTGTTTGTTGTAGTCGGAGTGTGTGGGCGTTAGCGCCCACATCCACCTGATGCAGCTTCACAATTAGAAATTCGAATAGAAAATGCAGCAGCGCCCCAAACATCGGACACAACAATGCCTTACTGCTCTCAGTTCGACCGAGCGATACGCGATGATATCAGCGCATAACGGGGAAACTTGCTTTTGCTTCCGACTTACCAAGGTGAATTTACACAGCGGTTTCAGTATTCAATCTTTGAAATTTTTGACAAAAATTGAATGATTTTGTAATACTCTGATGCAGAAGGTGTAAGAGTATATTTGAAACATACAACTTGGAACATATACTTGCCTGAGCCTCTCGTCTGGTTGTCTAGAAAATCGATAAATCGATAAATTCACATATCTCCCACAATTCTAAAGGTATGTCACACAATTTGAAAGCTAGAGTCACCAAATTTAAAAGCTAGAGTCACCAAATTTAAAAGATTTAATGCCAACAACTCTATAGTCTATATCTCCCGCAAATTTGGGGGTAAAGTTACCAAATTTGGCATTTAACTTACTAGGAATAAATTTAAAAAAATACCCACTCAGTTCTTTTCCACCTGATATCAGAGTATTTAACAGTCGGTTATGCCCGACTGTATCATCTTTGTATTTAAAATAATCAAATATTGGTTGTCAAACGACGAGCAATAATAAAAAATATAAAAATAAAATATCACGAGATGAAACATGATATGGAATAAATAATTTAAGTAGCAAAGAAATTTATAGTTAATATTCAATAATGCAAATATGTTTACAAATAAATGCACATCATTGAAAAATGTGTGTTTATATGCTGACACTATAATAATAAAAATCATATTAATGAATATACTTTTTCCGTTTATATTGTTGACTACTGTGGACTATTACTCTTGAGTCTCAGCGATAAACGATCCATTGAAGCGTATCGACAATTCATAAGCTTCTGTCAAAAAGGAAAATATCTGTTAAATTGTCGGAAATATGTATTTGTTAATTTGATATTCAAGCATATTACTTTATTGCATATATATATATATATAAGTGGTGGTCTCCATAAGTTTGCATTAAAACTAACCTCAAATTTTGTGTTTCCTTCCACCTCTTTTTCAGGTGAGTCAATGTCGAGTGCATTCAAACGAAACCATTGCGATTGAGCTGAATAAACATAACCAACAACATCAACAGCAACATCAACAGCAACAGCAACAACAGCCAAACCCATTCACTGATTGTGAGCATTCTAACTGAGTAGTACAACGCGTATCTTAATTAGGTCCCGTATGCAACGTGTTTACCACTTGTTGCATACAAAACAGATTTATATATTTTTTTTTGGCCCCAACCTTAGCAATGGAAGAAATTAAAGCGAAAATGGGAACAGAAAAAAAGAACGCAGCTCGTTCGCCGAGCTGTGTGTGTTGAAAGTGCAGCACGCACCTGCGTCAGGCCCGTCTTTGCCAACCTTCCGGCAGCAAAAGCAACAGCTCCGGCAACATCTCCGTCACCGTCTTCGTCTTTGTTTCTGTCTCTGTCTACGTCTGTGAGCAGACACATGCCTCCCGTGCCGTTTGGCACGTTTAAATGTTTGCGCATTTGAAATGTGATATGCGCCACCGTGTGGCCAAATGAATGTCGCTACGGTGCTGACTGCGTTTCAGCTGTTGCTGTTGTTGCTGCTGTTGCTGCTGTTGCTGCTGTTCATTGTGTGACACACATGCTTACCCCTGCCTCGGCCTCGGCATCGTCCCCGCCCCTGCCCCTGCCCCTGCCCCAACCCCAGCCATGCCCTGCCCTGCCCCTGTTTATCTAAGTACATGCGCACACGCAGCATACATGGATAAGTTTTAGTTAACGGCCGCGCCGCACGTTGCGTTTGGCTATACAATACAATATTGTTGTTTATTTTTTATTTATTTATTTATTTATTTTTTTTTTTTCTGTATTGTCTCATGAGTGAGGAGCAGAACAACAGCACAGAAGAACAGAACACACCCAAATGTAAGTTTCCTTTGCAACAACAACGACAACAACAACGACAACAACACCAACAAAACAACGCTTGTCGTCATGGTCTATTTGGCTTTTGGGTTTCCAACTTGGAATACCTCGGTGCCTTGTATTCCTCAATGTTTGCCTATCGTCATTTTGTCATTTGTCGTCTGTATCGCTTGTCGCTTGGCTGTCAAAATATTTTGTGGGCGCGTTTGGCACAATGTTTTAATTGCTTGTCGCTCCGCTCGAAGAATGTGCTGTAAATTACGGGCATATTTTAAATACGACCAAATTACGGCCAACTAGCGACTGCCAACTGCCAACTGCCAACAACGAGGCAGCAACAGCAGCAGCAGCAGCAAATTCATTTTGTAAGATTAACCGCCTTCAGCTAGGACTTTATGTTTGTTTGGCCAACACAACCCACCCCGCCCCCACCCGCCTCGTAGATGCTCTTGCTGGCCTGGCTAAATTTACCTTTTATTATGAACCAGAAGCTGAATCTGCACACAGCTGAACAGCTTAAAGGATTCTCTTGGAGCCCCTTTGCCGTTATTTAATAATAATAAAATTCTTTGCTTTTTTTCCGCTTTAAATTCTTCTTCTTGCTTTTGCTTATGCCAGTCGAAGGCAAATAATCTTGTTCGTCTAAGAGGGCTTTGAAATAATTTTCTAAAATTACAACAGCCCTTGGCGAATGGGTGGGTCCCCAGCACACACATACATACATATAAAATGCTAAATTAAACCTAATATGAAATCATTTTCCATTTTACAAAGTAAGTCGAATCAGCAAAAATAAAAAAAGAAGAAGAGTTACCTTGTCGCTCTCGGTGGGGAGTCAATCGCTGGAAATACGTTAGAATTTAATCACTGAAAAATTGGGTAGTAATTATATAATGGAACCAATTAGCCGAAAAGGCTACCTACACCAGGGATCAGGCAACGATTGCATTGTCATTGTCATTGTCATTGCATAGATAGACCAAACAGAAAATAAAAAAAGATAAAGGCAACAGGCAACAGTTAGCCCGATATTGATTCAATCGAGACAAAAAAAATTCATACATACAATGTATGTAAATGCTGGCCAAAGTGGCGTATGAGCAATGCGACTGACAATGGCCTCCAATTTATTTATTTTCCTTCAAATACCAAAATGTCAAGACAATTACAGACTTCAAACTAATTAGTTATTTTAAGACGTTGCCGCTTTTTCTCTTTTCTTTTTTGTTGGGGCACGAAAGAGGGCCCACCGGGGGGCATGGCAATTAGGTCGCTTAGTGCCCCACAAATGTTGAGCGTTGTATGTTGATAAGGTAAGCAAACAAACAAACAATTAAACACCTCAAAAGACTATAAGATATATATGGTAAGCCCCGCAACTCGCTCCACTAAGTACGCTTGTCCATTACTTTAAAGATCTGTCAGTGGCATTGGCCCTTAAGTGCTTGTTGCTTCAACAATAGTCTCCAGCTCTTTTCGATACAATGCGTCATTATTTGCAGTGTATAATTACTTTGGGCAGTTTCACATACTTCTCAATTTGGAGTTTTCATCAAATATATTACTGAGTTTGTACTTAAATATATACATATGTATATATAATAGAATATTAATATTTGACTTTAAGGGAATTTGTCATTTTCATAAAACATTTAAGACATTTTCACTATCTCTGTTATAGCCATGTTCCACTATGGCCAACATCCCGCTAAGGAAACACAAATTTTCGCTTTGATTCAAAATGTTTCTAGTTTCTTTGTTCAGCTTCAGTTGCATCCACATGTTGTTCGATATTTGTTAGCTGTTATACGTAATGGTTATTTCCGATTTCGCTGCATATCAAATTGAAAGCGTTTCTTTGATTGCATTTGGCTTTTGGCTTGGCGTATCGAATGCCGCTTTGGCTATGCCAGTTATGCTGGGTATGCCGTTGATGTGCATGCTTTATCACGATGCTGGGCCCAGTTGTCATCGGATATTATGATAATTTGTGCGTCTCTGTATATATATATATATATATTGTATATACCGAGCGAGTGTGCACACAGTTAATCATCGCCTCCTCACTCCCCATTCCTGGAGACTATACCAACAAATTGTGTCATGCGCGCGCCGAAAGCTGGCGTCGTCGGTGCAGAGAAACCGATCAGGCAGATTTTAACGATGTGGAAAATGTCGCATTTGCATTTTCATTAACAAACGAGCCGGGGCAACTAATGAAGCTGTCTGAAGATTGCGTGGGCGCCCGCCCAGCCATGAATTATGAATGAGCTCTGAGCTAATCGGCTCCCTAGTTGCTACAGCTGGTCAACTGCTGAGTTGGTGAGCTGCTGAGCTGGTGAGCTAGGACCCAGCCCCAGCCCCAGCCCCATACACATACCACTAATCGCCCCAAATTGCATAATAATTAAATAATCAATAGGCCAGAGCAGAGCATCAGCTGGAGCAAACTGCTCTGAGTTGTGAACGGTTTGTCTGTCCAGGCATTTAGCGCATCCATTTGTGGGCCAATTGCAGTAGCATGGAAAATGAAAATATGCTAATCAGTGTGAAAACCTGTTGCGTTTTTTTCTTTTTTCTTTTTTTTTTTTGTTGGACTTCACATTGAAATGATAACTCCCTCCTGGCGCCAAGTCACAAGTCTGGCGCGATGCTGTTGTAATTGCCGCTTACCAATTCAATTTGCACCGGCAGCTACTAGAGTGAGCAAACAACTGGGCGTAGTCTTGTGATACCCTGTAATGCATCCACTTAAGCACTTATGTGAGTGTCAACAATCAATGAAAGCGAAAACACACTTAAGTCTAGAAATTTGAAGAAAATCAACTATTAATTTTTTATTATGATGCGACAGAAAGTAAGAAGCGATTCAACTTGGAAATGGAACTTTAATTAAGGTTTTCAAAAATGTTAAGGAAAGAAAATTGGCCATAAAAACATCGTTTGAGCCACCTACGCAGAAGAAGTGGGTTATGGATATGGGAAGAAAGTTGCAGTGAGTTCTTGGCAGCGAATCCATTAATAAAAATTTAATTAAATGTATTTATTTATGTGTATTTAACGATTAAATCGAAAATCAACAATTTAAATCGTTGTAATTAAAATTCACGTTGTTATTGCTATGTACAGGGTATCTTCGATTCGATGTTCGATTCGATTAGCTTGTTGATTTTGCCCCATTTTGGAGAAGTTAATCTGTTAATTTAAGGCCGCTAAAAAAATGGTATCTGAAAATGTCTAAAAGTATGACGATTTCAATTTCATGCTCATGTATGTATATGTCCTCTATATATATATCAATATTTATATTTATATATTTGTGTGCGTGTGTGTGCGTGTGCGTGTGTGTGTGAGTACTTGTATTTGATTTAAAGCTCAGCTGCAATTTATTTGATTTGTTCAACTTGTGCAATCGACGCACGCATTTTTCCAGCCACCTGTTAGCTGGTTTTTTTTTTTTTTTTTTTTGCTGTTTGTTAATGAATAATGGTAATACGACTTGGGTGCATATATGCACCTGTATATATGTGTATTTGTGTGTGTGTGTGTGTGTGTACATGTGCCGTTTGCATTGCTCATTTGACATGTTTGGTGAAATGCCAACCCCTTTCCAACTTCAACTCCTACCCGTACCCCTCCGCCCCTCCTCTTGGCGGCACTTTTCAAGTCAACAACTAACTGATGATGTTGATGAAAAGTAAGCGGCTGTTTTTTCTTTTTGGTTGTGTTCGTTGTTGATGTTGCGGTTGCTGTTGCTGTTGCTGTTGCTGTTGCTGTTGCTGTTGCAGTTGCTGTTGCTGTTGCCGTCGAGAGTTGCTCATGAATGTTAAGTATGCAACTGCAGTTAGCATTCGCCAGTCGCTTGAGCGTGTGTCTAGTTGCAAATACAAATACAGATACAGATACTGAACGATACAGATTCACCATGCCGATAATTCCCTTATATGCGGAATCTCAAAACCAAGCGATTAAATCACGCATTTCATTCGAGCACTTAATTACTCTATATATCATTTATATATATTTATATCAAGAACTCGGGCGCCTCGCGTTTTATTTTGGTTCTGTTGTTTTCATCGCTGTTGATAGTTAATGCCAGCGAATCGAATTCTTTAACAAATTAGACCAGCAACACATTCTACACTCAGACAAAAAAGGATTTTCATTGATAATCTATAATTTTCTAACTACAAGATACATTCTCTCCAAAAAAAAAAAAAAAAGGATTATTATTTTTATTTTTTTTTTTTTCTGTGTTTTGATTTGTGATTTTCAAAATATTGATATTAAAATTTATTTTATTTTTGTAGTTCTATGGAACAATTTGTTTTTTTTTTTTTTGTTGTGTACTTGGTCGCTGGTGACTGTCTGTTTGGGCCATTTGCCAGGCAAGTTGGCCAGTTGCGCAATGCATTCGTCTGAGGCTCTTAACAACTTCAAGGTTGTGTGTTACACATTCGGTTTGTTTACATAGTTGTTGCTGTTGCTGCTGTTGCTGTTGCCGTTTACATTTATTGCATTTGCCTGTTGGCCACACGCTGTGCGCACTTCCAACTCTAGGGGGGCGGGAGGAGCTGGAGGTGGTGTTGAAGTTGAAGTTGGAATTAGAGATGTAGGCAGGCAGGTAACTGTTCACAGGTGGCAGTTGCAGTTACAGTTGGATCTGCAGTTGACAGGCAACTGGGTGGCACAAACACACACACACACAAACATATTCACGCAGCCGTAAAGGTTAAGTGGCCCACACACACACACACACACACAAGCATACGGATTTGGGCCACACGCAATGGTCGCAACGGCGCCAACGGCATTGCCAAATTAAGGTCAAGTTTGTTGCCTGTGCGTGCCAGCAATGTTGTCGTCGTATGTTGCAACCGTGGGCTGCCGCAAGTCGCACTCAGCCAGCGCCAAAGAATCAATCATAAATACAAACTTTGTGTCTCGTTTCGTTATGTTTATCTCTGTTTGCTGATGCTGTTTCTGACAGCTTCTGCGCAGCGGCAAAATCCAATGAAGTGTCGCCAATCCATTAGTGAATACGTATTAGCAAAAAAAAAAAAATATATATATATATATATATATATACATAATTAAATTCCTTGATGTGTGTGTGTATTTTGGTATTACTTGACGGCTTTAAATAGCTTTAAAAACGAGTTTACTTAGCTGACTATAAATTATTGTTATTTGCTTTGGTTGTTGTTGTTCTGAATACCCTTTTATTATACCACGTATCCATTGATATCAATGGATATATAGTTTCGTTATTTGTTCTCATGCAGGTGCATAATCAATCAACTTATCAAATTTATTTTTCACTCTCTTAGTCACGATCTAAATCTTATACACAAATGCAATTTGAACTTGCTGCTCCTCAAAATCTCTATGCGCCAAAAGCTATATATACAACTTAAGGCTGTTTTGTTTTTTTTTTTGTACAGGGTATCGTTTTGTCGTTCATCACAGCCATCACTCGATTGTGCTTTATTGCTGCTTTAACCATTTTGCCGTGTGACATTTCACATTTGAATTGCCCTCGCCCCTCACCCGCCGAGTTGTTAAAGTCGCTTAACCTGTTGCCTAAAACCTATTAATGGCATTATTTTGGCGAACACCGCCCCCAAACGCTTCCCCCTTCCCCGCTGCTCGGCCAGAGCCAAAGCCACATCGAGCTGAGCTCTCGGCTCTTACTCAATTAAGTTTCAGTTAAGTTCGCCGCTGTGTTCAGTCATCGTCTGTTTTGGCGGAAATGTGAAACAAATGCGTCAAAATGTGATCATGACTGTTAATTAAGTGAAACGAGGCTGCTGATCATATATATATATATATATATATATATATATACATACAATGATCGATTCTCAAGCCAAGCGATGATGTGATCTAACATTGCAACACACACACACACACACACACCTACAATATAAAATAAAATACTCAATCAAATCATACCTGTTTCTCAAAAATATGTTGGGGATAATGTTCTTAGGATGATAATTGAACTGTTCTTAAAAGACCAGACCGACTTCCTGCTAGGCAAGAAACTACACATTTAACAGATGGCCGACAAACAACAATAATAATTTTGTTAGGAAAAAGGAGAGAAAAAAAACACAAGCTCAAAATTGGAAATGCAAATCGAAATGGAGAGAAAAATGCAAATGGAATGGAAATGCATGTATGACATGAAAGAAGACAACAATGAGAAATACCAACATCAACATTAACAACATTAGCAGTAGCCACAACAACAACAACAACGACAACAATTCGTACATGAATGAAATTCAATATTAAACACAGAAACAACAATGTTTGGGTTTGGACTGGGCACAATAATGATGGGGATGGTTATGGGGTAGGGAAAACTTCGTGACTGCTGTGTGTCCATTTGCTTATGTGTGTGTGTGTGTGTGTGGGTGTGCGCACTTTCCAATGATAAAATTATATGCATAAGATCATACGCTGTGGCTAAATACAATGAGTGATGCCAGGGGGTGTTCAGATGGGGAGTTGGGGAGGTGGGTGGGTGGAGACGGGAAGACAATAACAAACAAATAAGAAACACGCGTAAACAAGGCAAACAGATGAAGCCAAAGCTGCGTTGCAGTTGCAGTTGCAGTTGCAATCCCATATGTGCAGAGCAACCAGTGGCAGAGGGCATTGCCTCAATCCTCAAGCTGTAGTTTGGGGCGCATCGGGTGCATCGGTGGGAGTGGTGTGGGCTGGGAGCAGCAGACTGCGTGTCTTTGGCCGTATGGCAGACTTCCTCAAAAGTCAACAAGACACGACACGCACTCCGACTGCGGCTGCAACTGCTTGGGGTAGGAGGTGGAGGCCAGTGCAGGGGGAGGGAGCAAAATGCTGTCAACCGCAAAGCTTTGACATTTGGATGCATTTTGTGTTTGATATTGAGCTGCAATTGGTTCACGTAATAACGGGAAGTAGCACTCACCCGCACACACACATACACACACGCACGCACGCACACACTTCCGCCGCGCTTCAAATCGAAAGCAGTCCACAAAATTCAATTGCCAAACACTTGCCAAGGCGGCACTCAAAAGTGTTCTTCAATTACAATTTCATTTTAATTGCAGTTTTATCGATTTTCAATTACTTCTACTACTTTAGCCACTTGAAGCAGTATCACAATATTGAATGATAAGGAAAAGTTAAGCTTGCCGAATAGTGGATGTACACAAATCTCCATTTCTATGAAAATTATAAATTGTAGTGTTCTGATCCGAAATATATATACACTCATGGTCAATAAAATAGATGTGAATGCTCAATATAAAGAACAGTTCTCTTCGATTCTACTGAGATATATCTGATGCAAGCCACACAACATGTTTGAGCATAGGAAATCATTTGCTAAAGTATGTGTAAAAGACGATAATTTATAGCGATAACGATAACGATAATGATATCATGCCCAAAATGCAGTATATTCATTTGTAAGTAGGCAACTGAGTGCAGCTTCAGTTTCTTAACGAAATATGAATTATCTGAAGTGATCGACGTACGTAGCCAAAGTTGCAAGACGAAATTGATGAAACTCGTTTTCAACTAAAGTTTACTCATCAAGAATATTTTTAGCTTTTGGCAACAAAGTTTGTCTCATCCGCGACAAAATGATATGCGAACATAATTAGTTATATACACTTTGTGAAACGATTTGGCAAGTTTCAAGCTGATCTTGATTTTCAAGCATTTTTCCTTGGTATTTTTTCAAGCACATTTTACTTTGAAATGGCCGCTCGATTGTTGGCTGTTGTCGCAAGTTGCAAGTTGTAAGTTGTTGTTGCTGCTGCTGCTGATGACTTTCACTTTGAACTTGCGCGCATTCTTGGCAACTGCAAATTGATGTTGCATTTTATGCTTTTGCCAGCTGCCTTTGGAGGCATTTTGTTTTTTTTCGTGTTTTTTATTTTTTTGCATTTTTCGAATAGTTTCGATCGAGAGTCGCTTATGATCAATTATTATTATTGCTTATTATTTTATTAAAGTCACATGGACTGCAGTTGAGTTGGCGAGTGCCAGTTTTAGTTGCTCATCAAGCAGCAGCCTCATAAATAATGTTGTTGGCCATAATTATAGCGTCGCATTGCTTTTTTCTTAAAGCGTAAAAGCCGAATGAAACAGCAACAGCCAATGAAAGCAAATGGCAAGAGCCAAAACAGAAAACAAAATGTTTATAAATGTGCGCAAATTGCCGGTTGCCGACAGCTGACAACAAAATTTATGTAAATTGCAATTACCAAATTCGAGTAAGAAAGCGAGCGAGCGACCAACCGACCAACCGACCAACCGACCGACCGACCAACCGACCAACCGACCGACCGACCGTTGATGTTAATGTTAATGTCCATGTCCATGTCCGTGTCCGTATTCATGACCAACTCGCCAAGTCTCCCGTCTGCCGTCTTGATGCAGTTCAGCAGCAGCTTGATAGCGCTACGCTCTCCAATTACATATATATATACCTATATAAATCCATATTTACAACCATATCCGATGTCGTTGTTTGGACCACTGCGCTTACGCGGCGGCAACAACAAACATGAATTTAGTTTAGCCAAAACTTCAACACTCTCGAGCACAACTTGTGATAAGCGCCAATGAAAGTGAAACTGTGTCACAAACACTCACACACACACACACACATCACACACACGTCACACACACGTCACACACATCACACACATTTAGCCGCTTTTGGATTGGTATATCTGCATTTGAGTTTCTTGTGCATGCATATCATAAATAAATAAAAGCGCTGACAAACAACCCAAAGGGTCGCTGGCAAACGAAGTGACTTCATTTGATAAGAGAAACACAACGGAAAATTCAAAACAAGCATAAATATATATATATATATATATATATATATATATATATACATATATATAAAAGAATGTTGACCGCTTGCATTTCGCAATATTACATTTACTCGCTTCACTGTGTTCGACTTTCAGTTACTCTTTGGCCAACCCAAACTCAAACTTACAGTTAAACAATGAATACACTTAAAAAGCGGTAAACAACACTTTAAAATCATTTCTATCAGAACATAAAAAAAAACATTTGTACTCATAAGTAAACAGTAAACAAAAGCAAAAAAAAAAAAAATGTTCAATATTTGCTTAAAGTTCAGGTTAATTATTTGCCATTAAAAAACATATTTCGATGTTGGCGTATCTGAAATGAAAATGAAAAAACAAATTTTATTCAGGCGATGACCATGAAAATGAAAGCAAAATTCAATGGGAGCCAACCTCGAACATGTGTGCATAGTGTGTGCACACTATAATTTACTAAAACAATACCAGATCTCACCAGGGATTTGGAAGGCTCCACGGATTTTGTATATGCTGGCAATATGTACAAATCTATGGACAACTATCCTTATTTGCCATGGCTGCCACAGGCATGACTCTTATTTGTTGCTAGAAATTGGGTTGCATTTCATTCATCGCTTATAGACTCGGATATTGTTTTTCTGCTAAATTCTGGTTACCATTTTGACTGCAGCATTCATGAAATGTGTGTGGCTTATCATCGTTTCTGCTGCTCTGATGCACCACAAAGCGGATATGGGAATTCCTTCTTCTTCTTCTTCTTGATTTTTGTATTCAAACCACAACGTATTGATGCAAGTTTCTATTGATCGCTCGCTTTATGTTTGTATATGTGCTATTCAAAAGTTTGTAAGTGGACGCGGGACAAGTACTAAACTAATAAGCACTGACAGCAAAAGCGAACACTTTAAGCTGACCTGTGAATGACGTTTTGAATTAAATTGTTGAAAAGAATGCAGCTTTTTGCCAAAGATCCATCCTACGTTGCTATGGGGATAGCAGCAACTGCAGCAGCTGCTGCTTGCGTCAAATTTAATTTGAAAGGGTTCACAAAAGCTTATCAAGACCAACATCCATCAATGGCTATAGCAATATCAGTGGCTGTGGCAGTGGCAGTGGGAGTGGCAGTGGCAATGGCAGTGGCAATAGCCGCCTTTTCAAGTCCTGATGCCCTCGTCCTGTTCTATGTTGTGGGCGTTGACACTGTGCGCAAGCCTGGCAACCAAGTCAAAATCCAAAGCCTTTTGCACAAGTTTTGTTGTCGAGATTGCGGCTGCTTGGTAACTCAACTGTGGATGTGCCTGACTGCCTGACTGCCTGCCAGCCTGGGGATGTGTACATTGCTGATGCAGAAGTAGGAAGAGCGGGTGCGTTACAGGCAGAGGGAGAGGAGGGAGAGAGCAGCGCCAGTCAGGCCACTTGACGTCGCCGCATTGTTTGCAGCTCAGCGCCCGCTATAAATAGTCAAAGACATGTGGCATTTAAGGGCCCACATTCACATTCACATTCATATAGCATCGCCTCAACTCTCTATTGGCAACCGGGCAGCAGCAGCGTTGACGAGACGAGTTTCCTTTTTAAAAGCGTCAAGAAAATTCCTTAAAATAGCTAGCAAACCAAGAGCTAGCGAGCCACACAACACTCTGTCCGAGAGTGTGCAAAGTGTGTGTGTGTGTCCGTCCATGTGGTACACTCAGAAAAAAAGCATTTGCTAGTCAAATCATATAGTCTAGCGACAATATCGAAAATTGTACAAAATTCTTACTTCCAGCTAGTTTTCGAGATTCGTTAGCTCAATTTTACTCATTTTACAATTTTCCATTTTTCCAATTTGTGAATTTTAAATTAAAGTTGCAAGATAAATAATTATTGTATGCTTTGTGGCATATTGTTAATTATTAATAAATTAATTGAAAACAATTATAAAAATAAATCAGATTTTAAATACTCAAATTTCCATAATTTCGCTTTTTTTTATTAATTTTATATATACCCCGAATCCCCTCGAGATTCGTCTTCAAGGAGAGATTTACAGTTCTGTGGAGCTTAAATCATATATAATTTTTAATTAATATATAATTTTTAATTAATATATAATTTTACATTAATCATCGATTTCCATATTAAAAAAATATTATAATACCTATTGAAAAACTTTGATGATCGAAATTAATTGGAATTTTTCTAATGATTATAGTTTTACAGTTGTCTTCTTCTTCTTCTTTTTTTTGAGTGTTTTTTGGTATTTTTGTATTTTAACTATGTGGCATTTTGCATGCTCTGCAAATGCAGTTGCAGTTGCCGTAGAAGTGGTAGCAGTGCCAGTGGCAGTGGCAGTGGCAGTGACAATTCCATAGGCGGAGGCACACGGCACAGAGGCAAGTCAAGTGGACGACTCTGCGTCAAGTTGGCAAAGCAATTGACTTGCGCTGGGCTGCAGCTGGGAGCTGAGAGCTTGGTCTGTGGCTGACAAGGGTCTGCTCTAAGTATGCTGCTGCTGCTGCAGCTGGCTGGTACAGCTGCGGGCAGGTTGCTGCAAGTACTGCAGTCAGATGGTTGCATAGAGGCATAAGCAGTTCTGTGGCATTTCGCTGGCACTTGCAACGCGCACAAACAGTTTAATTTGATTCTGACATTTTCACATGCCTAGGTACATATAATACATACATATAATCCAATCGTTGCACAGTAAAATAATTCATGTGGGACACACTGCAGACTGTATATTGTATAATGTATGTTGCACGTTGCACGTTCACAAAATTGATGTAAACTAGTTCGCCACTCGATTTATAACTGTCTAAGCGTCCCATTGTTTATTCATTTTAATTACGTCTTTCAAACCACGAAAGTTCCACACAGTTTTCCACTATGTGTGCTGATGGGCGTGGGTGTGTAGCAAGGTCACGTTGTCATTTCAGCCTGGTCAATGCGTGAATAATACAACTGCTAAACGGCGCAAAAGGTGAACTACTGAAGTGACTATTACAAGAGTTCGTCGCCAAAAATGGTTTTAGATTTGTTTAGACTCTACTCGAAGGCTGTCAGTAAAAATGGGTCTCCGGATATCGAAATATATGGGTGAGAAATTTTCCTGCTTAACAGCGCATCAACTGTGAATTGATATAAAAAAGAAACGGTTAAGTTGAACATTCGCACAGCATCAGCAAATAAATATCAGTTTTGCCAGTTGTTAGTTGTTGCAACCCAGTTGTTTCTGTTATTTAGTATTTGCTGTCAACGACGTCGTTAAATTGCCCAAGTTTATCAGTTGCCAGCGATTTTTCGCAGTTGCAGCGCTAATTTTCTATTTACCTTAGCCGACCATCATCCAATTCTGATGGCATTAATTACTAGGCGGCTGCAACTTTATTCGTTCCATTCGTTCTGGCTGACACAGTTTCAGTCACACTTACTTTCCCACTGTTGCACATATTGCTGATGACTATGAGATGGTGGCACGCAATCTTGAGTCACACATATACAGACCGATTCTCGACTCGGCTTTCCCCGGTGATGTGTCAAAGTTGTGACTAATTTTTACCATATCAGTGCACTCACTCAAAATATGTAAAAGGGTTATTCTTCTTCTTGTGCAGACAGACAAAAGAAATCATCTCAAATCCTATCCTACTATATACATACTATATATGTATATACAGATACATAATTTAGCAACCTCAACAGTTGCCAGAAATCTGCCTGTTGCAGGGCATCTGTTAGTCAGACACCCTGGAAATGTTTTTCTGCTTAGCCATCTTTTTTTTTTCTTTTTTTGTTTAAACTTGTTCTTGTGTGCGTGTATAAATTATATAAATAAGTGCACAAGTACCTAAGTTATATTGTTTCTGTGGTAAACACAATATTTTCCACTTCAGCAGAATGCAAATAGTCGATTGAATTATGCTTTTCATTTTTTTTTTGTTTTTTTCTAAATTATTGCAGCACAAATTAGACACTGATTTTGAAAGTAACCTGTGCAACCTGTGCTGTGTTGAGTACTTTATCTGGAGCAGCATTATAAGCCAGCCACATAAATAATGTAATTTATATAAGTAACTATGGGTCCCCAAATATTGCGTGCATCACTTGAAGTTATGGTCTTGTTGGCCATTTTAATAAGTGTGATAAGTTTGTCAGCTAATCCATTCCCCGAAAATATACATGTATGTGTATATATATATGTGTGTGTGTGCGTGTGTGTGTGTGTATTGTGCACTGATGCGTGTTTCTCATTTTTCATTTCCCACGCACATCTGTACTTATGATTATGTGAGTGGATAAGCCAGTTGCCATTTCATGAAGTTTCCACTGCGGGTTCAGCTTCCTGTGCAGCTTCCCCCAAAAACACTTTTCGTATCTTCAGCTATCGTTTCATCGGCTACGTGTGTGTGTGTGTGTGTCTGTGCGAGTGTGTGTGCGAGTGTGTGTGCGAGTGTGTGATTTACATTATAATAATTAGTTTATGGCAAAGGCACGCGCTGCTTTTGCTGGCATCGTCATCAAAATTGCAAATAGAAAGCAATTTCCACACTTATTATAGACACGCGTGTGTGTGTCTTTCTCTCTCTCTCTCTCTCTCTCTCTCTCTGTGTGTGTGTGTGTGATTGTGTGTATAAGAGTAAGCAGGCAGAACGAAACATACACACAACTGTAAGCTGCTTTCCTTCGCGGGCACATAATGAGCCACACATTTAACCAGGCAGGAGCACAACCCATGTTGGTAGCCACAAACTTGGCCAGCTTGAGTAACTTGGCTAAGTTTTTGCGCTGCTTGAAGTGCATGTGCGCCGCATGCTTCTCAATTTCAGACACACAAAATAACTTTTGCAACTCGTGCCGCCAACTGGCAAGTGGTTATACGCAAGTGGCAACTGGCAAGTGGCAAGTGGCGAATAGCGAGTGAAGACGCCTTGTGGCCTCATTACACCGCATGTTTTATATTATGAAGCGCAGCAGGTGATTTTCGCCTGTGAAACAATCCGAAAATGGCCATTGCCAATGTCAAACATTCGCCCAAAACTCTTCTCCACTAGTGTGCATCACTTTTCTCCTGTCCGGGTTTGATCCATTTGAGTATTAATGACTACAAATACAGGCATACAGTCCAAGAGTGCTTGAGTCTGGTCAGTGCCTGAGATGGAAATCATGGCTCTTAAACTGAGGATATGTCTCTAAAACCGAGGAGAATCGGCTACCAGTCACCTACATTCTTGTTTTTGACTTGTTTTTTCCTTATAAAACTGAAAATAATATTTCAAAATCTTTTTCTTATTCCACAAATGGTTAGCTATTCTAAATATTGTTAATAAAATAAGGCATATGTTCATAAAGTTCACCAAAACATCATTCAACAGATTTATATCGCCCTTCAAGTTATACATATCGGGGTCCTGAATGTAGCCCAGATCTTGAGTGAAGTACCATCACGGCTTTGAGGAGCGAAAAAACTCTCAGACTTCTTTTGATCGTCTCAGTAATAATTTGAACTGTGTGGACAATCGAAATTAAATTTGATCTCATCAGAAGAGATCACATTTTACCACTCATTTGGCACACTTTCGCTAAAGACTTCATTTTCTTCGATCACTACCTATGAAAACAAATGAACTACAGTCACAAAAAAATATATATATATATATATTAGTAAATTAAATAATAAATCTGTATACTCAAGTATCCCATTCAAAGAAAATCCTGCTTACTTTTCCAGAGGCTTGAAAGTGACTGCCTTTATACGAATTTCGCACCTAAAGTAGTCATAAAAAGGAAAAAATAACGGAACTTGTATTGCAATGCATCGTAACAGTGTGAGCAGAAGCACCGTTATCAAATGCGTAAACAAGATACCGTTAGGCTTGGTACAGTTCCTAGCTGAGTGTATAACATTGACTTGCACTAGTTCTTAGTTTTTGCAATCAATCAAAACAAAAAGTAAGAAATACAAATAAACAAAAAGAAAACAAAATCGAAAAAAAAAAAATGCAGTCAAGTTTGTTCAATCAGTTGTAGCCAAGTCAAAAGGCAATTGGTTGCCAACATTGTGGCCACTTTGCGCTGTCATTTCAATTAGCCACAGCCTCTGGCTTGGCCATTTCTTGTTAAGTGTATAAGTGTGTGTGTGTTTGTGTGTGTGTGTGTGTGTGTGTGTGTGTTTTTCGCATTTGTGTGTGTGTGCTAAAGTTAACGTTTTACAATAACATTTTCGCTTGCCGTGTGGGCTGTGCTGAGCTGCCAAACAATGAAATATAATTTGTATAATTTAAGTAAGTGCGCGGAGTCATTAGCATATTTCAGTGTGCGTTTGTGTTTTATGTTTCTTCTGTGGGCATTCTGTTTTAGCCGCGTTTAATGAGGCTCATTAATCATGCGAAACGAATTGCCAATCGACCCAACTAATGAATGAAACACTGTCAACTCACTGACGGCTTGTCTAACTGAATGACTCACTGACAGACTGACTAACTGTCTAACTGTCTAGCTGACTAGCTGACTGGCTGAGTGGCTGACAAACTGACAAACTGACTGACTTGACTGGGTTTGTTATGCAAATATTGCGTTTTTTTTTTTTTTGCTGTTTTTTTTGCACACCTCCACGACTCACGTGTCGTATGATTAATTTTGCTGTGCAAATTGACGCATTATGCAAAAGGAGGAGTGCTGTGCTGGAGAGGAATATGTAGTTTGTAAATCGCGTGCCAGGAGTTGCATTTGATCATAATTAATGTGCAATCATCACAATCGCCACCACCACGGCGTCGTCGTATACGTAATCTATGTGAGCGTTACACAACCGAACATGAATCCAAATCAAAATCAAAATATAAGAAAACAGCGCACCACCACCACTGGCCACCACTCTTGTAGTATGTAGCCAATGCAGTTCAAACAAAAACAGCAAAAAAAAAAGTATATATATATATGAAATATAACCAACAATTTGCTGGCCATGTGTGTGGGTTGCCGGACAGAGGAGACAGCTATGAGCTATGGGACAAGCAAAGAAAAAACCACTTACAATACAAATTGTGCCAACAAGCAGAGTCTGTTTCATGCATTGTGCTTGTGCTAGTGTTTGTGTTTGTGTTTATTTGTAGGTCGCTGAGCCGGAGACTTTGGCTGCTGTTCTCGGCCAAGGGCAAGCCAGCCAAGCCAGCCAGCCAAGCTTGCTAAGTGAGGCGAAACCACAGAACTGCACAACTAACGCCCAAACTGCGAACAAGAACAAGAAGAACAAGTGGCTCAACAATGCAGCATGCACTGGGCGTATGCGCAATGTGTGTGCTTCAACTAGGCATCAGGCTGATAGCTGTTGGCTGTTTGCTGTTGGTTGTTGGTTGTTGGCTGTTGGGTGTTTGGTTGTTGGCTGTTGGTTGTTGGTTGTTGGTTGTTGACTGTTGGCTGTTTTTATGTGTATCACTTTTACGCTAGTTGGCTCGTTGACTTGCTGGCTGTTAATTGGCACCCGCATTTGCTGTGGTCATCCGCATTTCATTCGATGCATATTGATTGGCGGCAATCCAGCAGATCCCTCTTTATATTCCAGCAGAGCAAAATTCTTGCCACGTTGAAGTTGCGCTCATCATGAGTGAAGTCCAAAATATGAACTCGATGATTACATCTAATTTGCACTTAAATTTTGTGTGTACATGTAGGATCTCGTTAAGAAGAACCTAATTTTCTATATCAACTTCAAGCCAGCTTTTGGATTAGCCTAAAAAGGAAGCAAAACAAATATTCCGTTTTCGCACCACATTTTAACACTTTAGAACAAAATTAGAACAATGGAAACAAATTGATGAAAATTTCATTTTATGTAAAAGCAAAAAATTTGTCTGTGCAAAGCGTGTTAATTCCGCTTTGAGTTTCTCACGTCTTTTTTTAATATATCCGATTTTTTACACAACTTAGTTCCAGTTTGGGGAGAGACTTATTTAAAATTAATTATGAGCACAAGACCATAATATGGATCAGGACAAAATCATGGCTTATGTTAACCAAAATATACTTACTTTGTATCCTTTTCTACAAACACACACACACACAGAGAGACACACACACATGCACACACTCACTCACTCACTCACACACGTAGACACAACTCAGCAATCAAATTAAGCTCTGGTCCTAACCAACTCAGTTCCTCCGTTTCGAAAAGAAGCCCAACTTTGGCACATCATGAAGCCCAAAAATATCAATATTAGTACTAATATGAATTCGAGCGAGTGCTGGCAGCGAAGCGCAGACTGCTCGACTACATGATACCCCACAATTAAGAAATCGAAATGTAGATTAGATGGCAATTAAGCCTACCAACAACAATTACATTTGTTCTTCAATATTTGTATTGTATTGTAATTGACGTGAGCAAGCGTGGTAGGCATACCCTCTAGCATGTTTTGCTGCAGCACAGGGTATGCCTTTAATATGCCTTGAGTTCCAAATAAAAGTTACACAAACTCAATTTTGTAAAAGCGGATTTTTGGAAAGCAAAAAAAAAGAAGAAAAGCGGGTGGGTAAGGCGTGAATTGCAAAAGAGGCGGGGCTTAATGGGTTGGGGATATCCTGTCAGTAACAGACACTGTTTACACTCAAACACACACACACACACACACACATGCTGGCAATTTGAGATGCCCTGAAATTGGCAAATATTTATCTGTCGGCATTTTGTTTTTTGTTGCCCACGCACGTCATCAGCCATTTTGTTGCTGCTGACTCCTGCCTGACTAAATCTTACTATATGTTATGTCGTTTACTACCATCTGAAATATAATGAAAAATTCATGTTGCTAATAATAGTTACATAGTTGATCAATTTCTATACTCTATATCTGAGAAAAATGACTATTTTACGTAAGAATCGAATGATTTCTCACCACTTAGCCAGCAAAACAGGCTGAACTCGAATTTATCAGTCGAGCGAACAAATTTCATTACTATTTTCTGAATTTGAGAAAGTATTTTTTCTAAAAATCAGCAATTGCATTTTTTCAATTTAGCAATGGAAAAAAGCTAATAGAAAATATGTCTAAGAAATATAGAAAAATGCACAATATTTAACAACGGGCGACTTTTTTTCTGAGTGTACGCCCCAACTAAGGAACAGTTCCAACAACAACAACAACAACACCAACAACATTAAAAGCCCGGACAATATTTAAATCGCAGTTATCGCATAATTTTGCTGAATGATTAATTACGAGCACGTGAGTCGGCACGAATCTGAGCGCGATTTGTGGTTTGTCCCTGTTGTTCTTGTCCGTCATGGATCGTTGTTGTTTGCCTGTGGCATGACAAACACGGCTTTCCGTCCGCACACATTGTGCGGCCCAAAGGCAAATGCGCACAGCAACTAATGCCAAAGTGTGGGAGCTGCTTTGCTAGTTGTTGTTTACTGTTTGCTGGTTGCTGGTTGCTGGTTGCTGGTTGCTGGCTGTAAGTGCTGCCTATGGCCATGGCCGGCTGAAAGCGGCCCACACGGAGATGCCGTTGGCGCTAACGACAGTTCTTGTGTGCGCTTGGCCAGAACTTTAATTTCGATTCTTTGTTTTTCTTTAGTTTTATTTTTTGTATTGTTTTTTTTTTTTTTTTTTTACTTTTTTTACTTACCAATTTGGTGCGGCGTCGGTGCGCTGTCTTTGAAGCTGTGCTCCCCGTGGAGTGCCCACGCAAGCTGCTGCTGTGCTTGCTGCACATGACCATGGCCAAATGCTGTGTGGTGGCAGTGGCAATTTCCCGCCTGCGGCCAGCAGCCACTTGGCTTAATTCAACTGGCGTTAAATTGTCGTCTTATTATTGCCAATCATTGCAAGCATTTGCATATGGCGTCATCAGCTTCAACTATACTCGATCTCTGTCCCTCCCTCTCTCTTCCACCGCTTTTTCGTAAAAGTAAAAAATTTAATTCGATTCTATAAAGTCGATTTTTGGAATGTATTTGTTAAGGGATGTTTTTTGAATGGGTTGCTTTGACTAATTAAATTTGAACATACTTCAACGGACATATTGCATTTTGTTTTGTTTCCCTTCTCTCGTACAGATGAGCACAAATTAAATTCCGGCTCATGGGAGGATACCTTGGCGGAACCAGAACAACAACAACAACATCAACAACAACAACAACAACAACAACCACAACTCCATTCACATCAACATCAACATCAAACGCAGCAATCGCACCTGAGCAAGACATCATCTTTCATTGTTTCGCCCGGTCAGGGGGTGACAAGTCACAAGGCCAGCGTTACAACTGCACAGTTGCACAGCGCGTTTAGTCGCCGCATCGCTGAGCAACACCAACAGCAGCAGCAACAACAGCAGCGGATAAAAGGCTGCCAGATCAGCCAGCAGGCAGACAGCGCCACAATTGCCGGCGGAAGCTTCAGCGCCAACGGTGGCCAGGCTGCCGTTGGTGTTGGTGTCGGAGTCGGTGTCGGCGTTGGTGCAAGCAGCGCGAGCAGCAGCAGCGATCGCGATACAAAGTCACCGTCGCGCGGAGAGAGACGCGAGGCGCCGCAAGCGAGTCACTCCGACGAGGAGATCTTTACCGAAGAGGAGCAGACCAGCAGCAGCGTGAGTTCGTTAAGTGCCGGCAATCAGCGCAATTCGCAATTGCGTTCCACCTTCAACAAGGCCAAGCAGCATTTGTCCTTTGACAAATGGCGCACGGCTGCCAACAATTCCACCTCCGCCTCCGCCACCGCCGCCACCAACTCCAGTTCCCACAGCACAAACACTCAGTGTAGTCCGAGCGACACAAACATGATAATGCGTCGGGCCAGCGCCTGTACGATGCCCACCACTGGCTCGTCGGGTGGGGCATCTGGGCAGCGCGAGGATATTACCACGCCGGGTGAATCGCCGGGCGGACGTTTGTCGCGCTGGTTCTCCATACGACGCGGCTCCTCGCATCAGTACGATGTGGGTGGACGCGATGGACGTCAGTCGATCAATGCCAGTTTCGATATACCGGATGCATCTGCCGCCGGCAGCACATCTATGCCAAAGCCAACAAATGCCGCAGGTGCAGCGATAGCGACGCTGGACGCCGCCTCGCCACAGAAACTGGCCAATTTGGGCGCCAGCAAAATGATGCCCGGTGTGCCCGAGGTATGTTTGCTCCTCCCATTTCCAAATGTGACAATCAATATTGATGCAATGCAATCTTTCTGTTTAGTATGAGGACGATGAGAGCTCGACGGCGGGCAGCCGACGCTACGATATGGACCTGATGACACCACCAACGGGCAGTCGCAACAATTTTGCCGCAAATATCGGTCATGGTCGGGTAATGGCGCCATTGCTGCCACCGGCGCCACAGGGCCTCTCGCAGCAGCAGATCAAGAGACGCCTCATTTTGGCGGCCATCGTTCAAAGTGAGAACTCATATGTGGCCACATTACAACGTCTAGTCAATGTGAGTACACTTACAATTATTCAATAATTGATTCAGTTATATATATATATATATATATATATGTACAATATGTATAATAAGTTTAACATCTTTGATTTATTGGATTATCAAAATCATTCTTTAAATTCAATATTCGTTCTTTGATTTTCGCCTTTTGTCAAAATTTGACAATATTGATTTGAGTATAAAAGATTCGCATGCGTTGAGCATTAAAAATACTTTAATTTTAGCAACTGAATTATGCAATAATTCTCATTAATTTTTTAGCTAATTTTGTACGTAGTTAAAAGTAATTTCGAGGGCTTCGCTTTAATTGTTTTGTTTTTGGTTTTTTAGTTCTCAGTCGGCTCAATAATGTCGACTTTGAAGGTTAAGCACATCTTGGGCACCACAATGCTGCACAGTTGATGTTCGCACAGAACTGGGTCCGTTGCCGCTAAGTTGGCCTTCGACTCTGCAGCCGCCTTGGTAGGAATGTCTGTCCGTGTTTGCGTCTGCGATGCATCCTCAGCATCGACCACAATATCCACTTCCACAAAAGCATCAACATCAACATCGACATTAGCATCAGCATCAGCATCGACATTAGCATCAGCATCAGCATCGAAATCAGTGTCACTTTTAGCCAAGTCTGCTTTAGGTTGAGCCAAAAGTGATAAGCCTTCGCTAATCGGATCGGACTGCAGCAGCACATCCACTTCCATTGGCATTAGCATAAACATCTCGCCAGTCACTGCATCCCTTTGACGCACTCCGAGTTGTGCCTCGTCCGCTGCACTTATAAGATCAACCTCAATCAGGCACTCGCCATTTGACCACCGGTCGGTCAAAGTCTCATCCTGCTCGTTGTGGGTGACACACTCATTGTTAGCGGCGCCCAGTTCCGGTAATTGAAAACTGTAGAGGCCCGGTGCACACAGTCTGACGTAGCTGGGTTGCTTGTCCGGTTGCAGAAACACTTTCACGAGGCGAAATGTGTCGGTCACCAGCAATATCTTGTCCACATCCAACATCCCGAACTCGTCCTTGTCCTGGCTGAAAGTGTTGGTCAGAATTTCAGCCTTGCCATGCAGTTTATTGTTTGCCATCTTGTCAGCGAGAGAAACCAATCAAGTCAAGTTGTACATATATACATATATATATATATATATGAGTAATTTCGATAAATCCGTTCGTATTGTTAAATTTCTGTTGTATGAATATGCATAACTCTGTGCGTGTTCAGTTAAAACTCATGACACGCTCACGTCTTGCTCTAAATTCAAATTTTGATTTTGATTTTGATTTTGTTTTTTATTATGTATATACATATGTAAGTAAAAGTATTTCGAGTCATAGAATTTTTGGAGAAATCGCTGTTGTTGTCAATTCCGTATGGAATCGTTATGGCTCTATTAACCAACGCCGACTAATCTTAATGTTAACTCTCATGTCAACTCATTTGTTTTCTTCTTTACATGCCATCCAATTCCCACGTCATATGCCGCCACTCTCCGTCATAACTAATTCCAATATTAACACACACACACACACACACTCAAACACATGTACATGTTTTCTATAATCACACTCACACACCACCTTGACATGAAGCATCAATCATTGAACCATTCTAACCACCTTAACAAAAGAAGTAGTTGCAAAAATAGTTTAAAAAAAAAAAAAAAAAAATTAAAAAAAACCACAAAAAAACCCCATTTAAAAAATATAAATAAAAAAAGAAACCCAGCATTATAATGGCCAACAGAGATATTTCAACTTTTGGTAAAGAATCGACAACTGAAGTGGACGCAATGCGACTGGGGCAAAGATGAACTAATGTTTGATATCCTTTTCTATTTGGCAGGATTACAAAAAACCGTTGGAGGAGTGCAGCCCACCGGTGCTAAATCCAGTGAAGATCGCCACTCTGTTCCATTGCTTGCCGGATATTTTACACTCGCACAAGCTGTTCCGCATCTCGTTGGCGGAGTGTGTGCGTAACTGGGATCGGGATGAGAAGATCGGCGACTGTTTTGTGAGCGCATTCGGGAAGCCGCAGCTTCTGGAGACATACTCGGGCTTCATCAATAATTTCTCGACAGCCATGGAGCTGGCCAAAATGGAGGAGAAGCGCAAATCGGCGCTTGCCGATTTCTTTAAGGTCAAACAGATCAGCGCTCACGATCGCCTATCCTTCTTTGGACTGATGGTGAAGCCCGTGCAGCGTTTTCCCCAGTTCATACTCTTTCTGCAGGATCTGCTCAAGTATACGCCACAAGGCCATCACGATCGCATGTCCCTGCAGTTGGCCCTGTCGCAGCTGGAGCTGCTCGCCGAGCTGCTCAACGAGAGCAAACGCGAGGCGGAACAGTATCAGGCCTTCAAGGAGATGCTCGGCCACATTAGTGGCACCTTCAATACGCGCTCCCTCAACAGCATCAGCGACAGTTGCGGCAGTCGGGCCCGCTATCTGCTGCGCGAGGATAATGTCACCCACATGGAGTTTAACCAGGCAGGCTTTATAGTCAAGTGCAAGCAGCGACGCCTGCTGCTCCTCAACGACAAGGTCATCTGTGTATCTGTGGCGCCCAAGCAATCGCACGACTTTGGCGCCACCGAGAAGCTGACCTTCAAGTGGATGTTCCCTGTTAACGATGTTGAGATTGTCGACAACAGCGCATCTGCAACATTATCCCGAATCTTGACGGCAGGTAAGCTTACACATCGATAATCGATAATCGATAATTATCCATAAATTATATATATGTCTATAATAATTGTATTATCATTTAGGCTTAAATCGTGGCGGCAGTCTCAAATCAAATGGCAGCACTGGGAACAACAGCGGCGCCGGTGGCGGTGTTTGCTATGCGAACGCAACGCTCTCTGGCCATGGAACCGCCGGCTTGGGTTCACCCTTTGCCGCTGTGGATGCGCATAGCTCGCCAGCTGCACAGCTAACGAATGGTGCCGACAATTTGTGCAACGAGATGAGCACTCTGATGTTCGACTATGAAGTCATATCGCGCATCCACGATCTGGTTGGCACACTGAAGGGCAGCTACAAGGAGCTCAACTCGAATACGACACGCAATGTGCTCAATACCATACAGGGCTCCATACAGCGCAAGGATGAGGAGATGGCCTGGGTGGACTCGTGCTGTCTGCAGCTAACCGGTCGCCACAAGTCAGGCAAGGAGGAGACCTTCACATTCCAAACGCAAACGCCGAATGTGAAGAAGGAGTGGATCACCGAGCTGCGGCTCGCCCAGCTGGCCCTCGATCCGAATAATTCGCCAGCGTGGGAACGTTCGGGATCACAGCATAATCATCCACATGCCCATCATCCGCATCCCAATGCGCATGCCCAGCAGATACCTGGCAGTCCGCAGGCCACACTGCTGCACACCCACGAGCAGCAGCAGCTCCAAGAGGCCGTCCAGCAGAAGCAGTCGCGCAAGATGCCCCTCTTTGTCAAGGCGATGCCCGTCTACCGGTCACAGCATCAAACGGAGGTGAGTTCATCTGCGGCATCTGCACTGGTTCTGTTTTTCTAGCGATTTCTCTCTACCCACCAGGTGCGCTGTGGATGCTACTATAGCATCGCCAATGACACTAAGCAGAGCGGGAATGCACGTCGCCGGCACAAGCAGTTGAATTATTTGTGGATGTGCAGCAGCGATGGCACTTCATCGCATATCACCGTGCTGGCCCAGCATCCGCAGCAGGCGGGCAATTTACGTGAGGCGGGCGCCTTTGATCTGGTGGAGACGCAGGTGTCGGCTCTGGAGTTTGTTAAGGGATTGGACCAGTGCCGGACGCGCGAGGAGCACGTCAGCTTGCTGGGCGATCTCGTCTGGCTGGGCACCGACAGCCGCAAGCTGCTCATATACTCGGCCCGCAATCCCGAACAGGAGGAACAACTGGGCAGCTATGCGGTGCCGGGCGCTGTACAGCGCATTCTCTATCACTTCGATGCCGTCTATGTTGCCCTCTCCAATGCCACTGTCCTGATCTATCGGCGTGCCCATGACGGTGTCTGGCAGCTGCGAGATCCGCAGCAGGTAACTCTCGGCGAAACGGGAATGCCCGTTCCCAGCATGCTGCCAATCAACATGAACATCTATGCATCGTGCGCGAATCGTGTCTTTGTCCTCAACGCCCTCAACGGGGAGCTGCAACGCAGCTTTGAGGTGCAGCACGGCGCCAGTCAGCAGGTAAATCTAATGGCGCACTCCGGCATCGGGCTGTGGATCTCGCTGAAGAACTCGACAATGCTCTGTTTGTATCACACGGAGACGTTCAAGCATTTGCAGGATATCAATATTGCGTCCAGTGTGCTGCGCTACGATGCCAAAAAGGAGCAGCCGCTAAACAATAGCTCCATCTATGTGACCGCCCTGATGGCCTGCAAGGGTCTGCTCTGGGTGGGCACAAATGTGGGCATCGCTGTAACCATACCGTTGCCCCGCCTCGAGGGCGTGCCGATCATCAGTGGCGGCATCAATATGTCCTGTCATGCGCATTTTGGTCCGATCACGTTCCTCCTGCCGCTCATACCGAAAGTATATCCGGCCTATAAGCCAACAGCAAGCGCCACCGTCTCTGCTCCCTTGGTGCCAGCTGCACCGCCCAGCATGGGCGATGATTTACACCTGCCAGCCATCGATGCCGATCCCAAGAAGCTAACCGAATCAGATCTAGACGAGTCCACCGTCATTCTGCGCCGTGATCTGGCCAAAGAAGAGCACACTACTGCGTCCCTGCCCACAGACGCTGCAAACATGTTGGCGCCGCCGGTGGCTTCAACGGCAGCCACCATTCCGTCGCCTCGCAGCTCCAAGCTGGATAAACAGCACTCGCTGGATCAGAGCCTCACGGCCAAAATACGTGCCTCGCTGGCCAATTCGCCGGCGTTTCATCGCAAACGTTTTCGGGATTTGGGGGCTGGCTCCAGCGATGCCAGCTCACGGATGTCCAAGACGCTGCCGCGTGGCCTGGGCTCAGCGGCTGGAGCAGCAGGTGCTGCAGGTGGTCTCCACTCGTACACTGTTGCGCTGCCCCATCACATCGAGCAGGGCATTTGCGATGTGTATGGCCTATATGGGAAGCTGATATTTGTGAAGGAGGATTACGATGCCGAGGATGGAGCACAGTGCAATCTGATGGACATGATGTACGAGGGCATGCGTCGCTCGGATCCAGAGCTGGCTGCCATACCGGGCAAGGTGTGCACCTTGGATCGACGTTTGCGTATGAAGGCATCGCGTCCGCGCTCCTTGGATCTATCGAATTGGTCAGTGGACTCGAAGTCATCCAGTTTGTACACGTCATCGGGCAGCGAGGAGAGCATGGGCATCCGTCTCTTTGGCGGACGATCCGTGTCGCGGAACAGCAGCAGCGCCAGCCACAAAACCTCCGGCACCGGCAGCGATCTGGGCAACATATCCGAAAACGGGCTCATGACCACAGCCGACATACACCAGCAACAGCAGCAGCAACAGTTGCCGTCGAATAGCACTCCGAAGTCGGAGGATGGCTTCAAGCAGATGCTCGCCCAGTCGTCCGACAAGCAGGCGGCGCCCGCCGCCGTCGCCACCTTGAAGCGCAAACAGAAGCAGAACACGAAGCAGCAACAGCAGCAAAACGCGGACGGACCACGAACGGTAATCACGCTGATGGGCGGCCGCGGCTACTGGCGGCATGTGTGGTACAACAGCAGCGGCAACTCGCCCGGACACAAGAGCGCCACGGGCACCAACTCGGGTGCGGCGGGCGCTGCCTCTGGATCGGGTGCGGCTACCAGTCTGGCATCGTTGACGGCCAATTCAAACGATGCCCACATTGTGGTGTGGGAGAAGAAGTTATAATCTCAGGAGTTGGTGTGCTGCTGCACGTTGCAACAGCACCCCCACCAGCACCATCCGCCGCTGACAGACTTCTGGCGCCGGCTTGGCGAGCAGCGACGTGGGCGTGTCCGTTTTCGTGGCACATTCACGCAACGCAATCGGGATTACGATCGGGATAGGGAACACAACAAAAGCAGCAGCAGCAGTTGCGGCTGGCGTTCGATTGGTGACCAATTGGCTGCATCAAGCAGTAAAAGCAGCACTGGCAGCAGCGGCATGCTCAGCGCCAGTCTGAAGCGATTAACCAAGCTGAAGCGGGGCGGCAGCCTCAAGGAGTTCTAGTTGTAGTCATATCTGTCCAATTTACGATGCCACACAAAACAAATGTTAAATACAAAATGCAGCACGGCATCGTTTGCCAAAATGTATATACCATATATATATTTATATATATATACATCTCTTCTCATGTGTACTTTATAGGATTAACGTGCATATTCCAGATTGGATATGCCAGTAGAGTTGCTTGGAGCACACTTCACACTTTATTCATTTTGGTATATATCAAATACTATTTAGAGCATACATTTCACATTGGTATATGTCATATGTCAAATACTATATACATACTATATACCTTTAGCTAGTCTTTGTCTAATACAAAGTACTGCGCCTTATTTCAGTTCTCTTCATTTTTTTTTAAGTACACGCTAGACTTAAGTGAATAGTTTTTTTTTTTTTAATATATGTATACACATGTATTAAAATATAATATATGAAATGAATATCCAAATATACCCATTTTTTTACAGTAGTAACACTGCATATATATATATATATATATATATATATATATTAACTATAAGAGAGAGATACAGATACAGAGAGTGGCACATCATCAATGACAAACAAAAAAAAAACAAAAAAAAAAAAAAAGGAGGGCAAAGCCAAGCTACAATTGATGTGTATACATTAAGTATTAGTTTAATCGACGAAACTCTAAAACAGAGACACAAGCACAGATCCGCATAAGTAGCTTGGCGCATAAATCGCTAGAATCGATTTCAAGCTTTCAAAGATATTGCTGTCTATTTAATCCAATTATTTTTCATTGCAAACGCATTGCAGAATAAGAATTATTTGCTGCGCATTTTGTTTTTATTTTCGTTTATTATTATTATAATATATTATTTTATTTTACTTATTTTTTTTTTTTTTGTAATCATTAGGGCTGGAAAATTTTCCTTATGTACCATAAAAAAGAAATACGTATACAGACGTTGTACTAGTATGTGTACAGTCTTATAAAAATCATGCTATCCGTATCCGTGTCCGTATCCGTGTCCGTGTTCTCGTAAATATTGTGTCTATGCTGTTAAAGCAAATAATTGCAAGAAACGTTCTCTTTTCTTTTACTTGTTATATCTACACACTTGGCAAGTATATACTACCAGGGTGAACATTCAAACAAGGCACATCTATGCATACATACACATATATAAATATATATATATACGATTTAGATTCATATATATATATATATACAACATATATATGTGTAAAAGAAGTTGAAATTAATATTACTCAATATACATACATGCTTATGTACAAGTGAATATGTATTATGCAGTTCATACATACACACACATACATACTTACAAGTATAGCAAATTATTTATAAAATAATTAACCCAAATTTTGATACGTTTGATAGAAGGCATAATCAAATTATGTAATTTTGTATCAGTGTGCATTTTAACACTGAGAAGTAAATGCGTTCGCACATGCATGTATTTACATTTGAATAGTTAAACATATACACACACACACAAACATATTTATCTATATCTATATACACATATGCTATAGCAAAACATATTTAATGTCAACGTATTGACAAAGAACAACAATTTAAACACACACACACACAAATTACATTATCGGTGGATAAAGAAAACATTGTACGTATTAAAGAAAAATCAATAAAAATTTTTTTTTAAAAGTAAACTTTCTTTTTTTGAATGTCTGATAACGCAGATGTAAAGAATTTTGGCGACCACCTTACAAACCCAAAATAGAAAAACGGTTTTGGGTATAATTTTAACAAGAGTTTCCAACTATGTTTGTAGGTTTTGTATAGAAGTCAAACCATGATTAAAAAAGCTTATTTTTTGTATTTAGTTGTTAGGGGCTTGACGAAGTTATGGCTCTGGAATGTTTGGATCCGTCTGTAGCTTTTGTATCTGGATTATTACTGGATACTTTGCGCTTCAATATGGAACAGTATGACATCTGTACAAGCAGACTTGGCCTGACTTAGGCATTTCCATATTTTTGCAATCTGGCTTACAGTCCGCACTTTTTGCTTCTAGGACTAGGATTATGGGATGGAGTTTGGCATGATGGCCACATTCCGAGAATAAACCATTTTTGTCGCCAACCATTTATAAACTACTCAGATCATGGATTACCAACTGACGCTCTCAAGTAAGACTTAACGGAATTGAAAACATTAACATTTCCCCTTAACATACAACTGTTTCTAGAGAAACTCGATCTGCTCCACACATTTTAGCAATTAACTTAACTTATCCATTGAGTTTCATTTAAGTAGCACTAATTTCCAATTTTCAAAATTAAATGTTTTGTTTTTACTTAGCATCAAAATAATGGAATGGAATCGTAATAATATCAAATATACTTTATTTAGAAATTGTAATTACATTACCACATTAAAGCGAGAATATCAAATATTTTAAATATGTATAGTTAGGTGGATCATTTTCACAGTTAAGAAGAGATTTGGTAATTGCATCTAAGCGAGCACTTTGTCAGCATAGTCGGCAATATGGAGAACGCCGTGTTGAAGTGACGCAATGTGCAGATTGTTGCCACACATGTAATCCTTGTTGATGTGTGTATTTTGAAGTTCGGTGATTAGCGTGGAGCAGGCAGCTGCTGGATCGGCACTGCCGCTGAGACAACCCTAAAATTGGTTAAAATAATAATAATGAGTTATCTACTTTTTGGAATATGAACGCAAACACAAACTTACCGCCCAAAACTCGTTGCCCGGCAGTGCGTTGCCATCCCAGGCGTATGTGACAATCGCCAGCATGTTCTTCGCGAGCTTGGCGGCCGGATTGCGTACAGAGATGCGTACTTTAATGCCACCTAATGGATGCTTGGGCTCTGCTATGCGTGCGCCATCGTACAGGCCACCCCACTTGTCCAGATCGAAATACGAGAAATGCACGACGCCAATGTGTGTCAGACGCTCTTTGAGCGCACGCAATCGCTGCTCGAAGGCCTCGAAAAAGATCTCCTCCTGCTCCGGCGCCACCTTCCACACGCCCAATCCAATGCCGACAACGTGGACGTACGCCGGCTTGCCAGCTTTCACGGCACGCGCCTCCGCCTCCACTAACAGAGTGTCGAAGCTAATGGCAAAGCGCTTGCCCATGACCACCTTATCAAAGTGAATGTTTCTACCCAGGTTAATGAAGCGCTTCTTATCCGTTGCGACGACGTCGTCATCATAGCAAAAATCCTTGGGCTCCTCATAGAAGTCGCGCCATATGCGACGGTAGTCCTGTGCACGTCCCTTGCTTTCATTGTCACTAGATCCATAACCTCGATCTGGTATATTTTGCTCGGGCGTTATCATTATATCCTGCCACTCCATAACATTCCAACGCTGGAAACGGGCACCAATTAGACCCATGATTACGCCTTCAGTCTCAATATTGGCCTTGAGTTGCTCCACTACTCCCTCATTGTAGCGCGAGCCATCGTTGATGAACTCCGAGTGCGTGGACACATACAAGAGAGCCGACAGCTTGATTTCATCATAGCTGAGCGCGTTCTGCAGCAGAAGTGGAGCACGCTCGTCGCTACTGCCAATTTGCACAAAGCCACCGTCGCCCGTGTTTCCATCTAACAGAAGGTATGAGTCTGACGAGCCGCAGAAGCAGGCGCAACGCTTGCTGAGCAAACGCTGCACGAATTCAGTTATCGAAATGTTTCCAAAGACACTCAACTCTTGAGGAGTTCCTGTCAGCCACAAATGAGAAAAGGAGGCACAATTATTATTCGCATATTTATTCACATGCAATAGACAATCAACTAACCATACTTTTGCTTATGCTCCAGAAAGTTGATGTAGAGCAGGAGGGTCAGCTCATGTATGATCGGATAGGCGGATGCAATCTGCTTCCGTATCATTTGCCTGCGCTCCACCGGCTGCGATTTCACCCGGCAGCTATTCGTAGCAAACTGTTAGCGAGATTGGAGCACACATTGGTTCCTAATTTCAGTGCGTCTAAACACACTTACCTTTATAGGAAATTCCTCGGATGCCGCCAGAAACTTATCCAAATCAACGTCATCGCCCTTTGTGCTCGGTTTCTTCAGCTGCTTGCACATTTCTAATTGTTGCGTAGCAAAATAACTGAGACTGGGCAGATGGCCAGCATCTGGACTTGGCCAAAAGTGCATTGTGCTGCTGCTTGTGCCCATTTTCTTAACTCTTAAGAATAGCTTTAATAATATACGGATCAGCCTTATCGGCCCGCATTTTCTTTCTCTTTGTTAAACGCAAAAGAGTGTTGGATAGCGCTGGAAACTGTTATCTGGAAAACGTTCGGTATGCAGCTATTGGTCTTCTTATGATAATTATAATACGCAATAATATTAATTAACTAAATGTAATTGAAAACACATTTATCTACTTTGGGCAACAATTTAGAACAACAGCAACCAGATTTACGTCACAGATTAGCTATATTATTTATGTACCGTTTTATTTTAACACTGATTTTGTACACATTTTGCTCGATTTATATTTCGCCAGCACTGGCAATAATGTAAAAGCCCGTATGCATTACATGAATGTGTGTAATGTGTATGGCTTGCAGTCTGATGATCAGCGGGCAAATACCCTAGAGATCACAGCATATATCGATTCAGAAATACATTTTTTACATATGCAATTTTTCAATAGCTCTCATTATTAATAGTAGGCATATTGTACGATTTATGTGTGCCTGCAGTCTGTAGTATTTTAGTTCATGTATTTAATACCAAATAAATATGCTTATATCGCTTGGTCACACCTGCAACAAGTGCTTGCGCATCGGTGTATCAGTGTGCCCTGATTCAATATGCTCAACCAAAGTACCGATTAGTGGGTATGTTGTTAATAAAAATGCCGCCGCATCCGAATTTCCAGTTAAACATTATTGTGAAATCGATCGGCAAATATCATGTCAACATTTGGAGCTGAAGTGGATGCAATTTGGCCGCCAGTCGATGGAGGTGCGCTGCCAATAATTACCCCATTTGGCCGACACCTGCTGGAGCAGTGCAAATCGGTGAAGCAGCCCGATCCAGATGCCACTGTGGATATGTCTGCATTCATGCAGAGATCAACGGACTTTCCATTGCAGGTGCATAATTTGCAATTTGCGGAAATTTATTGCCAACTGATTGTCCAATTTAATTGCTAATCTTACTATATGGCTGCAGTTTGGCGTGGAGAGCTGCCGGGTGAGGAGTCAGCCGAGGTCGCGTCATGAGTGCATTGGGAAGCAGATCACATCCGCCTATCCGGTAATACACGAGCGCACCCTGGCCCTCTATCTACAGTATCTGGAGCACAAGGGGCTGTGGGGTAAGCTTTTTGCATGTATCTGTGGAGGAGGTATTTATTTTGTTATTTATCCATCACCAGGCAACGCTGTGGAGCAGCGCGTTTATCCCAGTCTGTCGCTCGTCGACTTCGTGCAGCGTCTGCTGACCAAGCGCTGCGCCAGCTTCTTTGCGCGCAACGACAAATATTTGCTGATGAGCGGGGAGCGTGGAGCGAGTGGCTTTGAGCCGATTGGCACGCTCGAGGAGACGGCGCCGCTGTGCCTGGAACATGTGCTCAGCTACGATGATGTAAAGCTGTCGGCGCTGCTCTCCGTCAGCTCGCACACGGAGTTCATCAATGAGGGTGAGCGCACCAATTGCGGCCGTGTGACGCACAATCGCCAAAGCCTGGTGCCGGCTGGTGTGATTGTTGGCATGATTGGAGCGCGCCTCTCTCGCCGCAATCTAATGGAATTCCAGGACATTGTCATTTCGCGCACACAGAACACCAAAGAGAATGGCTACGGCCAGGCCTTAGATGCGACCGCAAATACTCGCCCCGAAGACTATCGCCGCTTGTGGCGCAACTTTTACGAGTCGCGCGATCATCTCCACGGCACTGTTAGCATCGATGGCCAGCGCTTTGGCTGCTCGGGCAACAAGCAGGATGTATTCGATAATCTGGTCATGAAGCGTCGCTATGCCATCAGCTTCGACCTGCTGCTGCTGGAGGCGCAGGCTCGTGCCGCTGGTGCCGGCAAGCCGGCGTACATTCACGTCGTCGGCTTTGGCCTGGGCGTGTGGAAGGTGGCGCCGCAGCAGGAGCAAATCTTTCTCGAGACTTTCGAGCAGCGGCTACGTGCGTTGAGCAGTCGCCTCACCCACATTGGCGTCGTTCACTTCTCATGGTTTAAGCTTGCCCGTTGTGGTGGCCTCCACGATGGCGTTCTGCTCAATTGCTCCGCTCATCCACAGGGCGGCATCCGTGTGCATCTATCGAAACGGAATCCGGCGCAAAAGCTCTGTCAGCCGGAGCATGCGGACATGCTGCTGCTTGTCTCCTATGCCTGGGACGGTAATGCTCTGCCTGGCAATGAGTTCTGGATGGTAAGTGCCTCCTACTCCAACTTCTTCTTCCCCCCTTCTCAAATGTTTTGTGTTATTTTTGTGTTGTTTGCAGAAAATGCTGAAATCAACGGGAGACTCCTCGACAGCCTGCTCCACGCTGATTACGGAGCTGCACAATCCGCATATTAACACCGACTACTGCAGTGGCCAGAATCTTCATATTGCTTCCTTTCGATTTTCACGTCAAGGAAGAAACACAGCATTTTAGTAAACTGAAAGTGTTGAGTGACACATTTCATATTAGTATTATTTGGAGTGAAAGATGTCTCAATTTAATTTTGTAAGCGATCTACAAAATGCCCTAATCATGGACGGCGGGACGCGTGGACCTGCGCCCCGCTGGAAGAAGAAGCTGGAGGCATCGCTCAATGGCAGCGTGAATACAACTCGATCAGGACTCTCCGAGTCGTACAACACCAGCTTCTCGGGCGTTCAGGCGTCAATCAAAAGGCCGGGCAAGGCCAAAAAGTCGACAACAACACCAACAAAGACGCCAGGCGGCGGTGATCGTTTTATACCAAATCGTGCAGCTACCAATTTTGAGTTGGCGCACTTCCATTTGGCCCAAGGCAACAAGGAGACGGGCGATAAATCGGACGAGGTGAACAAGGATCAGCAGCCCGCAAGCAGCAGCAGCAGCAACAGCAACAACAACGAGAATAATGTCAAGGCATCGGTCCAAAAGAGCGAACGTCAGAAGCTCATCGCCGAAGTTGCCCAGTTGGGCGAAAACAATGGTGGACGCATTCTGTGCTATCAGAATAAGGCGCCAACTGCACCCGGATCACATACAAATCCCTTGAAGGTTGTCTACTCCATCAAAACGCCCATTTCGACAAAGACTAGTTCACGCTACATTCCGATCACATCCGAACGCATACTCGATGCTCCAAATTTTATTGATGACTACTATCTGAATCTGATGGACTGGAGCGCTGATAATATTGTGGCTGTTGCTTTGGGCAATTGCGTTTATCTGTGGAATGCGGCCAACGGCAACATTGAGCAGCTGAAGGAGTATGAGGAGGGCGATTATGCATGCTCTCTCTCCTGGATACAGGAGGGACAGATTCTGGCCATTGGTAAGAGCACGGGCGCCGTCGAGCTGTGGGACTGCTCAAAGGTGAAGCGTCTTCGTGTCATGGATGGACGCAGTGCTCGTGTTGGCTCCTTGGCCTGGAACTCGAATCTGGTGTCGTCGGGGAGCCGTGATGGCACCATTATACATCACGATGTACGTTCGCGTAAACACAAGATCTCCTCACTCACAGGCCACGCCCAAGAGGTGTGCGGCCTGAAGTGGTCCACCGATTTCAAGTACTTGGCTAGCGGTGGCAATGATAATCTGGTGAATGTGTGGTCGCTGGCCAGCAGCGGCGTTGGCACCGCCACAGAGCCACTGCACAAATTCAACGAGCATCAGGCGGCGGTGCGCGCCTTGGCCTGGTGCCCGTGGCAGGCCAACACTTTGGCCTCCGGCGGCGGCAGGGCGGATCGTTGCATTAAATTCTGGAATGTGTACAATGGTTCGCTAATCAAATCGGTCGACTCCAAGTCGCAGGTGTCTGCTCTACTCTTCTCACGCCACTACAAGGAGCTGATATCGGCGCATGGATTTGCCAACAATCAGCTAACGATTTGGCAGTACCCTACGATGGTTAGGCAGGCCGATCTGATGGGACACACATCGCGTGTCCTGCAAATGGCAATTTCGCCCGATGGCAGCATGGTGATCAGTGCCGGCGCCGACGAAACGCTGCGACTATGGAACTGCTTTACGCCCGATCCCCTAGCCTCCAAGAAGATTGCCAGTGCGACTAGCAATGCCAAGAAGAGCGTCTTTTTCCAGAGCATACGCTAGAGACTTTAAATTATGACTGCAACTCTCTCAACTAATTCATATTTGTGTTAGCTACATGAAAAATTTGTTTGTTATTTATATTGTTTATGTTTACGTTTTGAAATGATGATATGTAAGTGGTATCTATAAATAAAATGCTTGCCATACTGCAAAAAAAAATCAAAAACAAATACGGCGTCATCAAGAGTTGAACCTGGCTCAATCCGAGCCACAGCCCCGGCAAACCAGAAAGTCGACTCGCAAAAGCAAGACGACCATGACCAATATACTATTGGTACACGTGGCTGCCCAAGGTGCGATTGACCTAGTCGAGGAAGTTGATTTTCGAATACTGTGAGAAAACAAAAACAGAAAAAGCTTTAGAGAAACTACTGATAACTGAACATGACCAACCCTAATTAACCACACAAAAACCAAACTCAATATATGGTCGTCTTGTGATTTTTATATGTGCAATACTCACCAGAACCACGTTCTACATAAAATAACAAAAATAAAATCAAATAAAAAATTGAGCAAAGCCAAGCTACAAATGATGTACATATGTATGTACATTAAGTATTAGTTTAATCGACGAAACTCGAAAACAGAGACACAAGCACAGATCCGCATAAGTAGCTTGGCGCATAAATCGCTAGAATCGATTTCAAGCTTTCAAAGATATTGCTGTCTATTTAATCCAATTATTTTTCATTGCAAACGCATTGCAGAATAAGAATTATTTGCTGCGCATTTTGTTTTTATTTTCGTTTATTATTATTATAATATATTATTTTATTTTACTTATTTTTTTTTTTTTTGTAATCATTAGGGCTGGAAAATTTTCCTTATGTACCATAAAAAAGAAATACGTATACAGACGTTGTACTAGTATGTGTACAGTCTTATAAAAATCATGCTATCCGTATCCGTGTCCGTGTCCGTGTTCTCGTAAATATTGTGTCTATGCTGTTAAAGCAAATAATTGCAAGAAACGTTCTCTTTTCTTTTACTTGTTATATCTACACACTTGGCAAGTGTATTCTACCGGGTTGAACATCAAACAAGGCACATCTATGCATACATACACATATATATACATATACATATATTATTATTATATACACGCAAAGATTATCCATTAAAATATAAAAACACATAATTATAATTATATATATAGTTATAATTGTTTGTGTAATCGAAAATTTAACAGAATTTACTTTTTATATAAAACGACCTATTTAAAAATATGACATTTGATTTATTAACATTTAAACGTTGAATACAGTTGATTTTTCAGTTATTTAAATTTTTGTATTTTTGCCCAAGCTCAAGATGAATTGTGCCATGAAACGCAGGATTCCAAAATCACGCCAAAATCGAAAGACCCGTAGTATTGCCCGAAAGTCCAAAGGAAGAGTTTACACGTGCCAGAAATCCGGGCCAGTTACAGTCAATCCGTTCTCAAACTTTATGCGAATTTTTGGGCAAAAGAACTGCGGTTTTTTGTCCCAATGAAATGTATCGCAAGGGCGGAGCTGCATGGCATATGTTGCCCGAACGCGAAAAGGATCATTTTCGTCGACAGGCATGCAAAGTAAGCAAGACGTGTTTGTGTATAGTAAGATTTAGTTGGTAATATGCACAAACACGTCGGCGTCTTTGGCGGTCCAGATCTGACTGTCAGATGTGGACCGCCATAGACGCCGATGTGTTTGTGCCTCTTACTAACTAAATCCTTCTATACACAAACTCGTCGGCGTCCTGTGGCGGTGCCTTTTGCTTACTTTGCAAGCCTGGCGACGATGATCCATTTCGCGTGTGGGCAACATATGCCACATCTGACCGCCACAATGATTAAATCTGAGCGCGATTTGTGGTTTGTCCCTGTTGTTCTTGTCCGTCATGGATCGTTGTTGTTTGCCTGTGGCATGACAAACACGGCTTTCCGTTCGCACACATTGTGCGGCCCAAAGGCAAATGCGCACAGCAACTAATGCCAAAGTGTGGGAGCTGCTTTGCTAGTTGTTGTTTACTGTTTGCTGGTTGCTGGTTGCTGGTTGCTGGCTGTAAGTGCTGCCTATGGCTGAAAGCGGCCCACACGAAGATGCCGTTGGCGCTAACGACAGTTCTTGTGTGCGCTTGGCCAGAACTTTAATTTCGATTCCTTGTTTTTCTTTAGTTTTATTTTTTGTATTGTTTTTTTTTTACTTTTTTTACTTACCAATTTGGTGCGGCGTCGGTGCGCTGTCTTTGAAGCTGTGCTCCCCGTGGAGTGCCCACGCAAGCTGCTGCTGTGCTTGCTGCACATGACCGTGGCCAAATCTACGGAAATCGTAAAAGTAAAAAATTTAATTCGATTCTATAAAGTCGAATTTATTTGTTAAGGGATATTTTTGAATGGATTGCTTTGACTGAATTTGAATTAAATTTGAACATACTTCAACTGACATATTGAAAAATGAAAATGTTTTAGAGAAACTACGGATTACTGCACATGACCAACCCTAATTAACCACACAAAAACCAAACTCAATATGGTCGTCTTGTGATTTTTATATGTTCAATACTCACCAGAACCACGTTCTACATAAAATAAAAAAAATAAAATCAAATAAAAAATTTAGTTAAATAATGCCGATGTTGTTTGCTGTGCGAGCTTTGTATACTGACTGAATTTCCAAACTAATGTGAAGCTACTACACAATGACAACTATCTCAAAGCTGATGCTGATGTGTGGCTCAAAAATCATATTTATTTATTTATTCAGTTTCGAATGCAGTATGTCTTCAAAAGTATGCAATGTTTGGCAGTCCAATTTCTGAATTTCCAATGAAAACAAAACAAACAAATCAAAAGGAGGGCAAAGCCAAGCTACAAATGATGTACATATGTATGTACATTAAGTATTAGTTTAATCGACGAAACTCGAAAACAGAGACACAAGCACAGATCCGCATAAGTAGCTTGGCGCATAAATCGCTAGAATCGATTTCAAGCTTTCAAAGACATTGCTGTCTATTTAATCCAATTATTTTTCATTGCAAACGCATTGCAGAATAAGAATTATTTGCTGCGCATTTTGATCGCTCGCCCCTAACTTCCACCATAAAAGAACGGCCAAACAGGTAGGACCTGAGCAGTAAATACTGCGCCGATGGTAGTAGGGACTTAAGCTTAAAAAGCAGGCCATCATGCCATACGCGATCAAACGCTTGCTGGATATCCAGGAAGACCGCAGAGCTGTTTTGCTTATTTTCCAGGGCATCGAGGACATACTGTACTACTCGATGAACGTGCTACAACAAATGTTAAACTGATTTTTGGAATTAGACGGAGTGCTAGGAGCTTGCTCCACCTCTGTCGCGGGTTGGTCTGGTATTGCAATACCGCCAGGATTCGGTCCAACTTAATAATAAATGAAATCATTATGGAATAAGATAGCTGCGAACATCTGACTGCCGAACTGTTGCAGTTTAGGCAGTTAGATTTAAACGCTAAACTCAAAAGAAATTGTTGCATACTTTGAAGGTCGTGTATTTGATGTTATTCTCCTGGTAAATCGTTCAACTAAACATTTCTGTTCGCCTGTTATTTGAGTGAGGTAACAATACGAAAACTCGAAGAAAAAGCGCTCACATGTGAAATATTGATATTTAATTGCAGAGCATTGGCTAATAAGTATTAGTATACTTTCAAGCAGTTCGATTTAAATGCTAAATTGAAAAGAAATATTTGCATACTGAAAATGTAGGTGGGCGAATTCTTCCTTCCTTCTTTATCCTCCAATAAAAAAGGCAGTTGGGTTTTTTTTTTTGGTTTAACTTTATATTTATTTTTCACTTTAAAAGATTTTGCACTTGCACTTCTCTTGTTGGTTTATTCTTACATACATTTTGTTAATTTTAACATTAATGTTATTATGCTGTTATGTTATTATGCAAAAAGGAGACGCTGTGGATCGTAGGCTATGTTAAACCCAAAAGAGATCAGCTGATAAGGCCCGGCTTAACATAACCCACATAAACACACAGGTAGATCGTTTAACTAAACATTTCTGTTCGCCTGTTACTTTGAGTGGGAAAAAAAGCGATCACATACGAAATATTGATTTTTATTTTCAAGGAAAAGAAATGATTTCAGAAAATTCCTTACATAAATCAATAATACAAATCAACGGGAGACTCCTCGACAGCCTGCTCCACGCTGATTACGGAGCTGCACAATCCGCATATTAACACCGACTACTGCAGTGGCCAGAATCTTCATATTGCCTCCCAGAAGTACGGCGTCATCCACATTTCCGATTACGCGAAGCGCCTGCTTAAAGATTCTAAATAGTTATTTGCAACGTTCTTCTCTTCTTCTGTCTGACAAACAAGTTAAAATACAATTGACTATCGTATCCCAGGTAGATGATATAATCTTACTGTGATGGCATTACCATTACCATTACCGACGAAACCCATACAGTGAAATAAATTTTATTTGCATTTGAATTTGAATTTGAATTTGTTGTGCACAGCTACAACTCTAACTCTCAGTCAAATAATAAACTTACAAATTTTTAATACATTTTTTTCCATGTTTTCTGATATCTGTAATTTCTGTATATAAAGCCCAATTACGAAATGGAAGATTCGCTTAACGTAATGTGAAAAAACACATGAAATCAACGGGAGACTGCACAATCCGCATATTTACACCGACTACTGCAGTGGCCAGAATCTTCATATTGCCTCCCTTCGACTTTCCTGTCAAGGAAGAAACACAACATTTTAGTAAACTGAAAGTGTTGAGTGACACATTTCATATTAGTATTATTTGGAGTGAAAGATGTCTCAATTTAATTTTGTAAGCGATCTACAAAATGCCCTAAACATGGACGGCGGGACGCGTGGACCTGCGCCCCGCTGGAAGAAGAAGCTGGAGGCATCGCTCAATGGCAGCGTGAATACAACTCGATCAGGGCTCTCCGAGTCGTACAACACCAGCTTCTCGGGCGTTCAGGCGTCAATCAAAAGGCCGGGCAAGGCCAAAAAGTCGACAACAACACCAACAAAGACGCCAGGCGGCGGTGATCGTTTTATACCAAATCGTGCAGCTACCAATTTTGAGTTGGCGCACTTCCATGTCGCCCAAGGCAACAAGGAGACGGGCGATAAATCGGACGAGGTGAACAAGGATCAGCAGCCCGCAAGCAGCAGCAGCAGCAACAGCAACAACAACGAGAATAATGTCAAGGCATCGGTCCAAAAGAGCGAACGTCAGAAGCTCATCGCCGAAGTTGCCCAGTTGGGCGAAAACAATGGTGGACGCATTCTGTGCTATCAGAATAAGGCGCCAACTGCACCCTGTTCACATACAAATCCCTTGAAGGTTGTCTACTCCATCAAAACGCCCATTTCGACAAAGACTAGTTCACGCTACATTCCGATCACATCCGAACGCATACTCGATGCTCCAAATTTTATTGACGACTACTATCTGAATCTGATGGACTGGAGCGCTGATAATATTGTGGCTGTTGCTTTGGGCAATTGGGTTTATCTGTGGAATGCGGCCAACGGCAACATTGAGCAGCTGAAGGAGTATGAGGAGGGCGATTATGCATGCTCTCTCTCCTGGATACAGGAGGGACAGATTCTGGCCATTGGTAAGAGCACGGGCGCCGTCGAGCTGTGGGACTGCTCAAAGGTAAAGCGTCTTCGTGTCATGGATGGACACAGTGCTCGTGTTGGCTCCTTGGCCTGGAACTCGAATCTGGTGTCGTCGGGGAGCCGTGATGGCACCATTATACATCACGATGTACGTTCGCGTAAACACAAGATCTCCTCACTCACAGGCCACGCCCAAGAGGTGTGCGGCCTGAAGTGGTCCACCGATTTCAAGTACTTGGCTAGCGGTGGCAATGATAATCTGGTGAATGTGTGGTCGCTGGCCAGCAGCGGCGTTGGCACCGCCACAGAGCCACTGCACAAATTCAACGAGCATCAGGCGGCGGTGCGCGCCTTGGCCTGGTGCCCGTGGCAGGCCAACACTTTGGCCTCCGGCGGCGGCAGGGCGGATCGTTGCATTAAATTCTGGAATGTGTACAATGGTTCGCTAATCAAATCGGTCGACTCCAAGTCGCAGGTGTCTGCTCTACTCTTCTCACGCCACTACAAGGAGCTGATATCGGCGCATGGATTTGCCAACAATCAGCTAACGATTTGGCAGTACCCTACGATGGTTAGGCAGGCCGATCTGATGGGACACACATCGCGTGTCCTGCAAATGGCAATTTCGCCCGATGGCAGCATGGTGATCAGTGCCGGCGCCGACGAAACGCTGCGACTATGGAACTGCTTTACGCCCGATCCCCTAGCCTCCAAGAAGATTGCCAGTGCGACTAGCAATGCCAAGAAGAGCGTCTTTTTCCAGAGCATACGCTAGAGACTTTAAATTATGACTGCAACTCTCTCAACTAATTCATATTTGTGTTAGCTACATGAAAAATTTGTTTGTTATTTATATTGTTTATGTTTACGTTTTGAAATGATGATATGTAAGTGGTATCTATAAATAAAATGCTTGCCATACTGCAAAAAAAAATCAAAAACAAATACGGCGTCATCAAGAGTTGAACCTGGCTCAATCCGAGCCACAGCCCCGGCAAACCAGAAAGTCGACTCGCAAAAGCAAGACGACCATGACCAATATACTATTGGTACACGTGGCTGCCCAAGGTGCGATTGACCTAGTCGAGGAAGTTGATTTTCGAATACTGTGAGAAAACAAAAACAGAAAAAGCTTTAGAGAAACTACTGATAACTGAACATGACCAACCCTAATTAACCACACAAAAACCAAACTCAATATATGGTCGTCTTGTGATTTTTATATGTTGAATACTCACCAGAACCACGTTCTACATAAAATAACAAAAATAAAATCAAATAAAAAATTGAGCAAAGCCAAGCTACAAATGATGTACATATGTATGTACATTAAGTATTAGTTTAATCGACGAAACTCGAAAACAGAGACACAAGCACAGATCCGCATAAGTAGCTTGGCGCATAAATCGCTAGAATCGATTTCAAGCTTTCAAAGATATTGCTGTCTATTTAATCCAATTATTTTTCATTGCAAACGCATTGCAGAATAAGAATTATTTGCTGCGCATTTTGTTTTTATTTTCGTTTATTATTATTATAATATATTATTTTATTTTACTTATTTTTTTTTTTTTTGTAATCATTAGGGCTGGAAAATTTTCCTTATGTACCATAAAAAAGAAATACGTATACAGACGTTGTACTAGTATGTGTACAGTCTTATAAAAATCATGCTATCCGTATCCGTGTCCGTATCCGTGTCCGTGTTCTCGTAAATATTGTGTCTATGCTGTTAAAGCAAATAATTGCAAGAAACGTTCTCTTTTCTTTTACTTGTTATATCTACACACTTGGCAAGTGTATTCTACCGGGTTGAACATCAAACAAGGCACATCTATGCATACATACACATATATATACATATACATATATTATTATTATATACACGCAAAGATTATCCATTAAAATACAAAAACACATAATTATAATTATATATATAGTTATAATTGTTTGTGTAATCGAAAATTTAACAGAATTTACTTTTTATATAAAACGACCTATTTAAAAATATGACATTTGATTTATTAACATTTAAACGTTGAATACAGTTGATTTTTCAGTTATTTAAATTTTTGTATTTTTGCCCAAGCTCAAGATGAATTGTGCCATGAAACGCAGGATTCCAAAATCACGCCAAAATCGAAAGACCCGTAGTATTGCCCGAAAGTCCAAAGGAAGAGTTTACACGTGCCAGAAATCCGGGCCAGTTACAGTCAATCCGTTCTCAAACTTTATGCGAATTTTTGGGCAAAAGAACTGCGGTTTTTTGTCCCAATGAAATGTATCGCAAGGGCGGAGCTGCATGGCATATGTTGCCCGAACGCGAAAAGGATCATTTTCGTCGACAGGCATGCAAAGTAAGCAAGACGTGTTTGTGTATAGTAAGATTTAGTTGGTAATATGCACAAACACGTCGGCGTCTTTGGCGGTCCAGATCTGACTGTCAGATGTGGACCGCCATAGACGCCGATGTGTTTGTGCCTCTTACTAACTAAATCCTTCTATACACAAACTCGTCGGCGTCCTGTGGCGGTGCCTTTTGCTTACTTTGCAAGCCTGGCGACGATGATCCATTTCGCGTGTGGGCAACATATGCCACATCTGACCGCCACAATGATTAAATCTGAGCGCGATTTGTGGTTTGTCCCTGTTGTTCTTGTCCGTCATGGATCGTTGTTGTTTGCCTGTGGCATGACAAACACGGCTTTCCGTTCGCACACATTGTGCGGCCCAAAGGCAAATGCGCACAGCAACTAATGCCAAAGTGTGGGAGCTGCTTTGCTAGTTGTTGTTTACTGTTTGCTGGTTGCTGGTTGCTGGTTGCTGGCTGTAAGTGCTGCCTATGGCTGAAAGCGGCCCACACGAAGATGCCGTTGGCGCTAACGACAGTTCTTGTGTGCGCTTGGCCAGAACTTTAATTTCGATTCCTTGTTTTTCTTTAGTTTTATTTTTTGTATTGTTTTTTTTTTACTTTTTTTACTTACCAATTTGGTGCGGCGTCGGTGCGCTGTCTTTGAAGCTGTGCTCCCCGTGGAGTGCCCACGCAAGCTGCTGCTGTGCTTGCTGCACATGACCGTGGCCAAATCTACGGAAATCGTAAAAGTAAAAAATTTAATTCGATTCTATAAAGTCGAATTTATTTGTTAAGGCATATTTTTGAATGGATTGCTTTGACTGAATTTGAATTAAATTTGAACATACTTCAACTGACATATTGAAAAATGAAAATGTTTTAGAGAAACTACGGATTATTGCACATAACCAACCCTAATTAAACACACAAAAACCAAACTCAATATGGTCGTCTTGTGATTTTTATATGTTCAATACTCACCAGAACCACGTTCTACATAAAATAAAAAAAATAAAATCAAATAAAAAATTTAGTTAAATAATGCCGATGTTGTTTGCTGTGCGAGCTTTGTATACTGACTGAATTTCCAAACTAATGTGAAGCTACTAAGCAATGACAACTATCTCAAAGCTGATGCTGATGTGTGGCTCAAAAATCATATTTATTTATTTATTCAGTTTTAATCAACCTACTAAAAGGTTATAAAATATTGTTAATAAATAATAACATGGAATTTAAATATTAAATAACGTAAATATATAACTGGATTTAACATATTACATATTACAAAATGTAACCCCTAACTTCCACCATAAAAGAACGGCCAAACAGGTAGGACCTGAGCAGTAAATACTGCGCCGATGGTGGTAGGGACTTAAGCTTAAAAAGGAGGCCATCATGCCATACGCGATCAAACGCTTGCTGGATATCCAGGATGACGGCAGACCTGTTTTGCTTATTTTCCAGGGCATCGAGGACATACTGTACTACTCGATGAACGTGCTACAACAAATGTTAAACTGATTTTTGGAATTAGACGGAGTGCTAGGAGCTTGCTCCACCTCTGTCGCGGGTTGGTCTGGTATTGCAATACCGCCAGGATTCGGTCCAACTTAATAATAAATGAAATCATTATGGAATAAGATAGCTGCGAACATCTGACTGCCGAACTGTTGCAGTTTAGGCAGTTAGATTTAAACGCTAAACTCAAAAGAAATTGTTGCATACTTTGAAGGTCGTGTATTTGATGTTATTCTCCTGGTAAATCGTTCAACTAAACATTTCTGTTCGCCTGTTATTTGAGTGAGGTAACAATACGAAAACTCGAAGAAAAAGCGCTCACATGTGAAATATTGATATTTAATTGCAGAGCATTGGCTAATAAGTATTAGTATACTTTCAAGCAGTTCGATTTAAATGCTAAATTGAAAAGAAATATTTGCATACTGAAAATGTAGGTGGGCGAATTCTTCCTTCCTTCTTTATCCTCCAATAAAAAAGGCAGTTGGGTTTTTTTTTTTGGTTTAACTTTATATTTATTTTTCACTTTAAAAGATTTTGCACTTGCACTTCTCTTGTTGGTTTATTCTTACATACATTTTGTTAATTTTAACATTAATGTTATTATGCTGTTATGTTATTATGCAAAAAGGAGACGCTGTGGATCGTAGGCTATGTTAAACCCAAAAGAGATCAGCTGATAAGGCCCGGCTTAACATAACCCACATAAACACACAGGTAGATCGTTTAACTAAACATTTCTGTTCGCCTGTTACTTTGAGTGGGAAAAAAAGCGATCACATACGAAATATTGATTTTTATTTTCAAGGAAAAGAAATGATTTCAGAAAATTCCTTACATAAATCAATAATACAAATCAACGGGAGACTCCTCGACAGCCTGCTCCACGCTGATTACGGAGCTGCACAATCCGCATATTAACACCGACTACTGCAGTGGCCAGAATCTTCATATTGCCTCCCAGAAGTACGGCGTCATCCACATTTCCGATTACGCGAAGCGCCTGCTTAAAGATTCTAAATAGTTATTTGCAACGTTCTTCTCTTCTTCTGTCTGACAAACAAGTTAAAATACAATTGACTATCGTATCCCAGGTAGATGATATAATCTTACTGTGATGGCATTACCATTACCATTACCGACGAAACCCATACAGTGAAATAAATTTTATTTGCATTTGAATTTGTTGTGCACAGCTTCAACTCTAGCTCTCAGTCAAATAATAAACTTACAAATTTTTAATACATTTTTTTCCATGTTTTCTGATATCTGTAATTTCTGTATATAAAGCCCAATGACGAAATGGAAGATTCGCTTAACGTAATGTGAAAAAACACATGAAATCAACGGGAGACTGCACAATCCGCATATTTACACCGACTACTGCAGTGGCCAGAATCTTTATATTGCCTCCCTTCGATTTTCCTGTCAAGGAAGAAACACAACATTTTAGTAAACTGAAAGTGTTGAGTGACACATTTCATATTAGTATTATTTGGAGTGAAAGATGTCTCAATTTAATTTTGTAAGCGATCTACAAAATGCCCTAATCATGGACGGCGGGACGCGTGGACCTGCGCCCCGCTGGAAGAAGAAGCTGGAGGCATCGCTCAATGGCAGCGTGAATACAACTCGATCAGGGCTCTCCGAGTCGTACAACACCAGCTTCTCGGGCGTTCAGGCGTCAATCAAAAGGCCGGGCAAGGCCAAAAAGTCGACAACAACACCAACAAAGACGCCAGGCGGCGGTGATCGTTTTATACCAAATCGTGCAGCTACCAATTTTGAGTTGGCGCACTTCCATGTCGCCCAAGGCAACAAGGAGACGGGCGATAAATCGGACGAGGTGAACAAGGATCAGCAGCCCGCAAGCAGCAGCAGCAGCAACAGCAACAACAACGAGAATAATGTCAAGGCATCGGTCCAAAAGAGCGAACGTCAGAAGCTCATCGCCGAAGTTGCCCAGTTGGGCGAAAACAATGGTGGACGCATTCTGTGCTATCAGAATAAGGCGCCAACTGCACCCGGATCACATACAAATCCCTTGAAGGTTGTCTACTCCATCAAAACGCCCATTTCGACAAAGACTAGTTCACGCTACATTCCGATCACATCCGAACGCATACTCGATGCTCCAAATTTTATTGATGACTACTATCTGAATCTGATGGACTGGAGCGCTGATAATATTGTGGCTGTTGCTTTGGGCAATTGCGTTTATCTGTGGAATGCGGCCAACGGCAACATTGAGCAGCTGAAGGAGTATGAGGAGGGCGATTATGCATGCTCTCTCTCCTGGATACAGGAGGGACAGATTCTGGCCATTGGTAAGAGCACGGGCGCCGTCGAGCTGTGGGACTGCTCAAAGGTGAAGCGTCTTCGTGTCATGGATGGACACAGTGCTCGTGTTGGCTCCTTGGCCTGGAACTCGAATCTGGTGTCGTCGGGGAGCCGTGATGGCACCATTATACATCACGATGTACGTTCGCGTAAACACAAGATCTCCTCACTCACAGGCCACGCCCAAGAGGTGTGCGGCCTGAAGTGGTCCACCGATTTCAAGTACTTGGCTAGCGGTGGCAATGATAATCTGGTGAATGTGTGGTCGCTGGCCAGCAGCGGCGTTGGCACCGCCACAGAGCCACTGCACAAATTCAACGAGCATCAGGCGGCGGTGCGCGCCTTGGCCTGGTGCCCGTGGCAGGCCAACACTTTGGCCTCCGGCGGCGGCAGGGCGGATCGTTGCATTAAATTCTGGAATGTGTACAATGGTTCGCTAATCAAATCGGTCGACTCCAACTCGCAGGTGTCTGCTCTGCTGTTCTCACGCCACTACAAGGAGCTGATATCGGCGCATGGATTTGCCAACAATCAGCTAACGATTTGGCAGTACCCTACGATGGTTAGGCAGGCCGATCTGATGGGACACACATCGCGTGTCCTGCAAATGGCAATTTCGCCCGATGGCAGCATGGTGATCAGTGCCGGCGCCGACGAAACGCTGCGACTATGGAACTGCTTTACGCCCGATCCCCTAGCCTCCAAGAAGATTGCCAGTGCGACTAGCAATGCCAAGAAGAGCGTCTTTTTCCAGAGCATACGCTAGAGACTTTAAATTATGACTGCAACTCTCTCAACTAATTCATATTTGTGTTAGCTACATGAAAAATTTGTTTGTTATTTATATTGTTTATGTTTACGTTTTGAAATGATGATATGTAAGTGGTATCTATAAATAAAATGCTTGCCATACTGCAAAAAAAAATCAAAAACAAATACGGCGTCATCAAGAGTTGAACCTGGCTCAATCCGAGCCACAGCCCCGGCAAACCAGAAAGTCGACTCGCAAAAGCAAGACGACCATGACCAATATACTATTGGTACACGTGGCTGCCCAAGGTGCGATTGACCTAGTCGAGGAAGTTGATTTTCGAATACTGTGAGAAAACAAAAACAGAAAAAGCTTTAGAGAAACTACTGATAACTGAACATGACCAACCCTAATTAACCACACAAAAACCAAACTCAATATATGGTCGTCTTGTGATTTTTATATGTGCAATACTCACCAGAACCACGTTCTACATAAAATAACAAAAATAAAATCAAATAAAAAATTGAGCAAAGCCAAGCTACAAATGATGTACATATGTATGTACATTAAGTATTAGTTTAATCGACGAAACTCGAAAACAGAGACACAAGCACAGATCCGCATAAGTAGCTTGGCGCATAAATCGCTAGAATCGATTTCAAGCTTTCAAAGATATTGCTGTCTATTTAATCCAATTATTTTTCATTGCAAACGCATTGCAGAATAAGAATTATTTGCTGCGCATTTTGTTTTTATTTTCGTTTATTATTATTATAATATATTATTTTATTTTACTTATTTTTTTTTTTTTTGTAATCATTAGGGCTGGAAAATTTTCCTTATGTACCATAAAAAAGAAATACGTATACAGACGTTGTACTAGTATGTGTACAGTCTTATAAAAATCATGCTATCCGTATCCGTGTCCGTATCCGTGTCCGTGTTCTCGTAAATATTGTGTCTATGCTGTTAAAGCAAATAATTGCAAGCAACGTTCTCTTTTCTTTTACTTGTTATATCTACACACTTGGCAAGTGTATACTACCAGGGTGAACATTCAAACAAGGCACATCTATGCATACATACACATATATAAATATATATATATACGATTTAGATTCATATATATATATATATACAACATATATATGTGTAAAAGAAGTTGAAATTAATATTACTCAATATACATACATGCTTATGTACAAGTGAATATGTATTATGCAGTTCATACATACACACACATACATACTTACAAGTATAGCAAATTATTTATAAAATAATTAACCCAAATTTTGATACGTTTGATAGAAGGCATAATCAAATTATGTAATTTTGTATCAGTGTGCATTTTAACACTGAGAAGTAAATGCGTTCGCACATGCATGTATTTACATTTGAATAGTTAAACATATACACACACACACAAACATATTTATCTATATCTATATACACATATGCTATAGCAAAACATATTTAATGTCAACGTATTGACAAAGAACAACAATTTAAACACACACACACACAAATTACATTATCGGTGGATAAAGAAAACATTGTACGTATTAAAGAAAAATCAATAAAAATTTTTTTTTAAAAGTAAACTTTCTTTTTTTTAATGTCTGATAACGCAGATGTAAAGAATTTTGGCGATCACCTTACAAACCCAAAATAGAAAAACGGTTTTGGGTATAATTTTAACAAGAGTTTCCAACTATGTTTGTAGGATTTGTATAGAAGTCAAACCATGATTAAAAAAGCTTATTTTTTGTATTTAGTTGTTCGGGGTTTGACAAAGTTATGGCTCTGGAATGTTTGGATCCGTCTGTAGCTTTTGTATCTGGATTATTACTGGATACTTTGCGCTTCAATATGGTACAGTATGACATCTGTACAAGCAGACTTGGCCTGACTTAGGCATTTCCATATTTTTGCAATCTGGCTTACAGTCCGCACTTTTTGCTTCTAGGACTAGGATTATGGGATGGAGTTTGGCATGATGGCCACATTCCGAGAATAAACCATTTTTGTCGCCAACCATTTATAAACTACTCAGATCATGGATTACCAACTGACGCTCTCAAGTAAGACTTAACGGAATTGAAAACATTAACATTTCCCCTTAACATACAACTGTTTCTAGAGAAACTCGATCTGCTCCACACATTTTAGCAATTAACTTAACTTATCCATTGAGTTTCATTTAAGTAGCACTAATTTCCAATTTTCAAAATTAAATGTTTTGTTTTTACTTAGCATCAAAATAATGGAATGGAATCGTAATAATATCAAATATACTTTATTTAGAAATTGTAATTACATTACCACATTAAAGCGAGAATATCAAATATTTTAAATATGTATAGTTAGGTGGATCATTTTCACAGTTAAGAAGAGATTTGGTAATTGCATCTAAGCGAGCACTTTGTCAGCATAGTCGGCAATATGGAGAACGCCGTGTTGAAGTGACGCAATGTGCAGATTGTTGCCACACATGTAATCCTTGTTGATGTGTGTATTTTGAAGTTCGGTGATTAGCGTGGAGCAGGCAGCTGCTGGATCGGCACTGCCGCTGAGACAACCCTAAAATTGGTTAAAATAATAATAATGAGTTATCTACTTTTTGGAATATGAACGCAAACACAAACTTACCGCCCAAAACTCGTTGCCCGGCAGTGCGTTGCCATCCCAGGCGTATGTGACAATCGCCAGCATGTTCTTCGCGAGCTTGGCGGCCGGATTGCGTACAGAGATGCGTACTTTAATGCCACCTAATGGATGCTTGGACTCTGCTATGCGTGCGCCATCGTACAGGCCACCCCACTTGTCCAGATCGAAATACGAGAAATGCACGACGCCAATGTGTGTCAGACGCTCGCTGAGCGCACGCAATCGCTGCTCGAAGGCCTCGAAAAAGATCTCCTCCTGCTCCGGCGCCACCTTCCACACGCCCAATCCAATGCCGACAACGTGGACGTACGCCGGCTTGCCAGCTTTCACGGCACGCGCCTCCGCCTCCACTAACAGAGTGTCGAAGCTAATGGCAAAGCGCTTGCCCATGACCACCTTATCAAAGTGCTTGTTTCTACCCAGGTTAATGAAGCGCTTCTTATCCGTTGCGACGACGTCGTCATCATAGCAAAAATCCTTGGGCTCCTCATAGAAGTCGCGCCATATGCGACGGTAGTCCTGTGCACGTCCCTTGCTTTCATTGTCACTAGATCCATAGCCTCGATCTGGTATATTTTGCTCGGGCGTTATCATTATATCCTGCCACTCCATAACATTCCAACGCTGGAAACGGGCACCAATTAGACCCATGATTACGCCTTCAGTCTCAATATTGGCCTTGAGCTGCTCCACTACTCCCTCATTGTAGCGCGAGCCATCGTTGATGAACTCCGAGTGCGTGGACACATACAAGAGAGCCGACAGCTTGATTTCATCATAGCTGAGCGCGTTCTGCAGCAGAAGTGGAGCACGCTCGTCGCTACTGCCAATTTGCACAAAACCACCGTCGCCCGTGTTTCCATCTAACAGAAGGTATGAGTCTGACGAGCCGCAGAAGCAGGCGCAACGCTTGCTGAGCAAACGCTGCACGAATTCAGTTATCGAAATGTTTCCAAAGACACTCAACTCTTGAGGAGTTCCTGTCAGCCACAAATGAGAAAAGGAGGCACAATTATTATTCGCATATTTATTCACATGCAATAGACAATCAACTAACCATACTTTTGCTTATGCTCCAGAAAGTTGATGTAGAGCAGGAGGGTCAGCTCATGTATGATCGGATAGGCGGATGCAATCTGCTTCTGTATCATTTGCCTGCGCTCCACCGGCTGCGATTTCACCCGGCAGCTATTCGTAGCAAACTGTTAGCAAGATTGGAGCACACATTGGTTCCTAATTTCAGTTTTCCCATGCGTCTAAGCACACTTACCTTTAGAGGAAATTCCTCGGATGCCGCCAGAAACTTATCCAAATCAACGTCATCGCCCTTTGTGCTCGGTTTCTTCAGCTGCTTGCACATTTCTAATTGTTGCGTAGCAAAATAACTGAGACTGGGCAGATGGCCAGCATCTGGACTTGGCCAAAAGAGCATTGTGCTGCTGCTTGTGCCCATTTTCTTAACTCTTAAGAATAGCTTTAATACTATACGCATCAGCCTTATCGGCCCGCATTTTCTTTCTCTTTGTTAAACGCAAAAGAGTGTTGGATAGCGCTGGAAACTGTTATCTGGAAAACGTTCGGTATGCAGCTATTGGTCTTCTTATGATAATTATAATACGCAATAATATTAATTAACTAAATGTAATTGAAAACACATTTATCTACTTTGGGCAACAATTTAGAACAACAGCAACCAGATTTACGTCACAGATTAGCTATATTATTTATGTACCGTTTTATTTTAACACTGATTTTGTACACATTTTGCTCGATTTATATTTCGCCAGCACTGGCAATAATGTAAAAGCCCGTATGCATTACATGAATGTGTGTAATGTGTATGGCTTGCAGTCTGATGATCAGCGGGCAAATACCCTAGAGATCACAGCATATATCGATTCAGAAATACATTTTTTACATATGCAATTTTTCAATAGCTCTCATTATTAATAATATGCATATTGTACGATTTATGTGTGCCTGCAGTCTGTAGTATTTTAGTTCATGTATTTAATACCAAATAAATATGCTTATATCGCTTGGTCACACCTGCAACAAGTGCTTGCGCATCGGTGTATCAGTGTGCCCAATATTCATATATTCAATATACTCAACCAAAGTACCGCTTAGTGGGTATGTTGTTAATAAAAATGCCGCTCGCAACCGAATTTCCAGTTAAACATTATTGTGAAATCGATCGGCAAATATCATGTCAACATTTGGAGCTGAAGTGGATGCAATTTGGCCGCCAGTCGATGGAGGTGCGCTGCCAATAATTACCCCATTTGGCCGACACCTGCTGGAGCAGTGCAAATCGGTGAAGCAGCCCGATCCAGATGCCACTGTGGATATGTCTGCATTCATGCAGAGATCAACGGACTTTCCACTGCAGGTGCACAATTTGCAATTTGCGGAAATTTATTGCCAACTGATTGTCCAATTTAATTGCTAATCTTACGATATGGCTGCAGTTTGGCGTGGAGAGCTGCCGGGTGAGGAGTCAGCCGAGGTCGCGTCATGAGTGCATTGGGAAGCAGATCACATCCGCCTATCCGGTAATACACGAGCGCACCCTGGCCCTCTATCTACAGTATCTGGAGCACAAGGGGCTGTGGGGTAAGCTTTTTGCATGTATCTGTGGAGAAGGTATTTATTATTGTTTATTTTATTATTTATCCATCACCAGGCAACGCTGTGGAGCAGCGCGTTTATCCCAGTCTGTCGCTCGTCGACTTCGTGCAGCGTCTGCTGACCAAGCGCTGCGCCAGCTTCTTTGCGCGCAACGACAAATATTTGCTGATGAGCGGGGAGCGTGGAGCGAGTGGCTTTGAGCCGATTGGCACGCTCGAGGAGACGGCGCCGCTGTGCCTGGAACATGTGCTCAGCTACGATGATGTAAAGCTGTCGGCGCTGCTCTCCGTCAGCTCGCACACGGAGTTCATCAATGAGGGTGAGCGCACCAATTGCGGCCGTGTGACGCACAATCGCCAAAGCCTGGTGCCGGCTGGTGTGATTGTTGGCATGATTGGAGCGCGCCTCTCTCGCCGCAATCTAATGGAATTCCAGGACATTGTCATTTCGCGCACACAGAACACCAAAGAGAATGGCTACGGCCAGGCCTTAGATGCGACCGCAAATACTCGCCCCGAAGACTATCGCCGCTTGTGGCGCAACTTTTACGAGTCGCGCGATCATCTCCACGGCACTGTTAGCATCGATGGCCAGCGTTTTGGCTGCTCGGGCAACAAGCAGGATGTATTCGATAATCTGGTCATGAAGCGTCGCTATGCCATCAGCTTCGACCTGCTGCTGCTGGAGGCGCAGGCTCGTGCCGCTGGTGCCGGCAAGCCGGCGTACATTCACGTCGTCGGCTTTGGCCTGGGCGTGTGGAAGGTGGCGCCGCAGCAGGAGCAAATCTTTCTCGAGACCTTCGAGCAGCGGCTACGTGCGTTGAGCAGTCGCCTCACCCACATTGGCGTCGTTCACTTCTCATGGTTTAAGCTTGCCCGTTGTGGTGGCCTCCACGATGGCGTTCTGCTCAATTGCTCCGCTCATCCACAGGGCGGCATCCGTGTGCATCTATCGAAACGGAATCCGGCGCAAAAGCTCTGTCAGCCGGAGCATGCGGACATGCTGCTGCTTGTCTCCTATGCCTGGGACGGTAATGCTCTGCCTGGCAATGAGTTCTGGATGGTAAGTGCCTCCTACTCCAACTTCTTCTTCCCCCCTTCTCAAATATTTTGTGTTATTTTTGTGTTGTTTGCAGAAAATGCTGAAATCAACGGGAGACTCCTCGACAGCCTGCTCCACGCTGATTACGGAGCTGCACAATCCGCATATTAACACCGACTACTGCAGTGGCCAGAATCTTCATATTGCCTCCCAAAAATACGGCGTCATCCACATTTCCGATTACGCGAAGCGCCTGCTTGAAGATTCTAAATAGTTATTTGCAACGTTCTTCTCTTCTTCTGTTCTTCTGTCTGACAAACAAGTTAAAATACAATTGACTATCGTATCCCAGGTAGATGATATAATCTTACTGTGATGGCATTACCATTACCATTACCGACGAAACCCATACAGTGAAATAAATTTTATTTGCATTTGAATTTGTTGTGCACAGCTTCAACTCTAGCTCTCAGTCAAATAATAAACTTACAAATTTTTAATACATTTTTTTCCTTGTTTTCTGATATCTGTAATTTCTGTATATAAAGCCCAATTACGAAATGGAAGATTCGCTTAACGTAATGTGAAAAAACACATGAAATCAACGGGAGACTGCACAATCCGCATATTTACACCGACTACTGCAGTGGCCAGAATCTTCATATTGCCTCCCTTCGACTTTCCTGTCAAGGAAGAAACACAACATTTTAGTAAACTGAAAGTGTTGAGTGACACATTTCATATTAGTATTATTTGGAGCGAAAGATGTCTCAATTTAATTTTGTAAGCGATCTACAAAATGCCCTAAACATGGACGGCGGGACGCGTGGACCTGCGCCCCGCTGGAAGAAGAAGCTGGAGGCATCGCTCAATGGCAGCGTGAATACAACTCGATCAGGGCTCTCCGAGTCGTACAACACCAGCTTCTCGGGCGTTCAGGCGTCAATCAAAAGGCCGGGCAAGGCCAAAAAGTCGACACCAACACCAACAAAGACGCCAGGCGGCGGTGATCGTTTTATACCAAATCGTGCAGCTACCAATTTTGAGTTGGCGCACTTCCATTTGGCCCAAGGCAACAAGGAGACGGGCGATAAATCGGACGAGGCGAACAAGGATCAGCAGCCCACAAGCAGCAGCAGCAGCAACAGCAACAACAACGAGAATAATGTCAAGGCATCGGTCCATAAGAGCGAACGTCAGAAGCTCATCGCCGAAGTTGCCCAGTTGGGCGAAAACAATGGTGGACGCATTCTGTGCTATCAGAATAAGGCGCCAACTGCACCCTGTTCACATACAAATCCCTTGAAGGTTGTCTACTCCATCAAAACGCCCATTTCGACAAAGACTAGTTCACGCTACATTCCGATCACATCCGAACGCATACTCGATGCTCCAAATTTTATTGATGACTACTATCTGAATCTGATGGACTGGAGCGCTGATAATATTGTGGCTGTTGCTTTGGGCAATTGCGTTTATCTGTGGAATGCGGCCAACGGCAACATTGAGCAGCTGAAGGAGTATGAGGAGGGCGATTATGCATGCTCTCTCTCCTGGATACAGGAGGGACAGATTCTGGCCATTGGTAAGAGCACGGGCGCCGTCGAGCTGTGGGACTGCTCAAAGGTGAAGCGTCTTCGTGTCATGGATGGACACAGTGCTCGTGTTGGCTCCTTGGCCTGGAACTCGAATCTGGTGTCGTCGGGGAGCCGTGATGGCACCATTATACATCACGATGTACGTTCGCGTAAACACAAGATCTCCTCACTCACAGGCCACGCCCAAGAGGTGTGCGGCCTGAAGTGGTCCACCGATTTCAAGTACTTGGCTAGCGGTGGCAATGATAATCTGGTGAATGTGTGGTCGCTGGCCAGCAGCGGCGTTGGCACCGCCACAGAGCCACTGCACAAATTCAACGAGCATCAGGCGGCGGTGCGCGCCTTGGCCTGGTGCCCGTGGCAGGCCAACACTTTGGCCTCCGGCGGCGGCAGGGCGGATCGTTGCATTAAATTCTGGAATGTGTACAATGGTTCGCTAATCAAATCGGTCGACTCCAAGTCGCAGGTGTCTGCTCTACTCTTCTCACGCCACTACAAGGAGCTGATATCGGCGCATGGATTTGCCAACAATCAGCTAACGATTTGGCAGTACCCTACGATGGTTAGGCAGGCCGATCTGATGGGACACACATCGCGTGTCCTGCAAATGGCAATTTCGCCCGATGGCAGCATGGTGATCAGTGCCGGCGCCGACGAAACGCTGCGACTATGGAACTGCTTTACGCCCGATCCCCTAGCCTCCAAGAAGATTGCCAGTGCGACTAGCAATGCCAAGAAGAGCGTCTTTTTCCAGAGCATACGCTAGAGACTTTAAATTATGACTGCAACTCTCTCAACTAATTCATATTTGTGTTAGCTACATGAAAAATTTGTTTGTTATTTATATTGTTTATGTTTACGTTTTGAAATGATGATATGTAAGTGGTATCTATAAATAAAATGCTTGCCATACTGCAAAAAAAAATCAAAAACAAATACGGCGTCATCAAGAGTTGAACCTGGCTCAATCCGAGCCACAGCCCCGGCAAACCAGAAAGTCGACTCGCAAAAGCAAGACGACCATGACCAATAGTATGTACACGTGGCTGCCCAAGGTGCGATTGACCTAGTCGAGGAAGTTGATTTTCGAATACTGTGAGAAAACAAAAACAGAAAAAGCTTTAGAGAAACTACTGATAACTGAACATGACCAACCCTAATTAACCACACAAAAACCAAACTCAATATATGGTCGTCTTGTGATTTTTATATGTGCAATACTCACCAGAACCACGTTCTACATAAAATAACAAAAATAAAATCAAATAAAAAATTGAGCAAAGCCAAGCTACAAATGATGTACATATGTATGTACATTAAGTATTAGTTTAATCGACGAAACTCGAAAACAGAGACACAAGCACAGATCCGCATAAGTAGCTTGGCGCATAAATCGCTAGAATCGATTTCAAGCTTTCAAAGATATTGCTGTCTATTTAATCCAATTATTTTTCATTGCAAACGCATTGCAGAATAAGAATTATTTGCTGCGCATTTTGTTTTTATTTTCGTTTATTATTATTATAATATATTATTTTATTTTACTTATTTTTTTTTTTTTTTGTAATCATTAGGGCTGGAAAATTTTCCTTATGTACCATAAAAAAGAAATACGTATACAGACGTTGTACTAGTATGTGTACAGTCTTATAAAAATCATGCTATCCGTATCCGTGTCCGTATCCGTGTCCGTGTTCTCGTAAATATTGTGTCTATGCTGTTAAAGCAAATAATTGCAAGAAACGTTCTCTTTTCTTTTACTTGTTATATCTACACACTTGGCAAGTATATACTACCAGGGTGAACATTCAAACAAGGCACATCTATGCATACATACACATATATAAATATATATATATACGATTTAGATTCATATATATATATATATACAACATATATATGTGTAAAAGAAGTTGAAATTAATATTACTCAATATACATACATGCTTATGTACAAGTGAATATGTATTATGCAGTTCATACATACACACACATACATACTTACAAGTATAGCAAATTATTTATAAAATAATTAACCCAAATTTTGATACGTTTGATAGAAGGCATAATCAAATTATGTAATTTTGTATCAGTGTGCATTTTAACACTGAGAAGTAAATGCGTTCGCACATGCATGTATTTACATTTGAATAGTTAAACATATACACACACACACAAACATATTTATCTATATCTATATACACATATGCTATAGCAAAACATATTTAATGTCAACGTATTGACAAAGAACAACAATTTAAACACACACACACACACACAAATTACATTATCGGTGGATAAAGAAAACATTGTACGTATTAAAGAAAAATCAATAAAAATTTTTTTTTAAAAGTAAACTTTCTTTTTTTGAATGTCTGATAACGCAGATGTAAAGAATTTTGGCGACCACCTTACAAACCCAAAATAGAAAAACGGTTTTGGGTATAATTTTAACAAGAGTTTCCAACTATGTTTGTAGGTTTTGTATAGAAGTCAAACCATGATTAAAAAAGCTTATTTTTTGTATTTAGTTGTTAGGGGCTTGACGAAGTTATGGCTCTGGAATGTTTGGATCCGTCTGTAGCTTTTGTATCTGGATTATTACTGGATACTTTGCGCTTCAATATGGAACAGTATGACATCTGTACAAGCAGACTTGGCCTGACTTAGGCATTTCCATATTTTTGCAATCTGGCTTACAGTCCGCACTTTTTGCTTCTAGGACTAGGATTATGGGATGGAGTTTGGCATGATGGCCACATTCCGAGAATAAACCATTTTTGTCGCCAACCATTTATAAACTACTCAGATCATGGATTACCAACTGACGCTCTCAAGTAAGACTTAACGGAATTGAAAACATTAACATTTCCCCTTAACATACAACTGTTTCTAGAGAAACTCGATCTGCTCCACACATTTTAGCAATTAACTTAACTTATCCATTGAGTTTCATTTAAGTAGCACTAATTTCCAATTTTCAAAATTAAAGGTTTTGTTTTTACTTAGCATCAAAATAATGGAATGGAATCGTAATAAAATCAAATATACTTTATTTAGAAATTGTAATTACATTACCACATTAAAGCGAGAATATCAAATATTTTAAATATGTATAGTTAGGTGGATCATTTTCACAGTTAAGAAGAGATTTGGTAATTGCATCTAAGCGAGCACTTTGTCAGCATAGTCGGCAATATGGAGAACGCCGTGTTGAAGTGACGCAATGTGCAGATTGTTGCCACACATGTAATCCTTGTTGATGTGTGTATTTTGAAGTTCGGTGATTAGCGTGGAGCAGGCAGCTGCTGGATCGGCACTGCCGCTGAGACAACCCTAAAATTGGTTAAAATAATAATAATGAGTTATCTATTTTTTGGAATATGAACGCAAACACAAACTTACCGCCCAAAACTCGTTGCCCGGCAGTGCGTTGCCATCCCAGGCGTATGTGACAATCGCCAGCATGTTCTTCGCGAGCTTGGCGGCCGGATTGCGTACAGAGATGCGTACTTTAATGCCACCTAATGGATGCTTGGACTCTGCTATGCGTGCGCCATCGTACAGGCCACCCCACTTGTCCAGATCGAAATACGAGAAATGCACGACGCCAATGTGTGTCAGACGCTCGCTGAGCGCACGCAATCGCTGCTCGAAGGCCTCGAAAAAGATCTCCTCCTGCTCCGGCGCCACCTTCCACACGCCCAATCCAATGCCGACAACGTGGACGTACGCCGGCTTGCCAGCTTTCACGGCACGCGCCTCCGCCTCCACTAACAGAGTGTCGAAGCTAATGGCAAAGCGCTTGCCCATGACCACCTTATCAAAGTGCTTGTTTCTACCCAGGTTAATGAAGCGCTTCTTATCCGTTGCGACGACGTCGTCATCATAGCAAAAATCCTTGGGCTCCTCATAGAAGTCGCGCCATATGCGACGGTAGTCCTGTGCACGTCCCTTGCTTTCATTGTCACTAGATCCATAGCCTCGATCTGGTATATTTTGCTCGGGCGTTATCATTATATCCTGCCACTCCATAACATTCCAACGCTGGAAACGGGCACCAATTAGACCCATGATTACGCCTTCAGTCTCAATATTGGCCTTGAGCTGCTCCACTACTCCCTCATTGTAGCGCGAGCCATCGTTGATGAACTCCGAGTGCGTGGACACATACAAGAGAGCCGACAGCTTGATTTCATCATAGCTGAGCGCGTTCTGCAGCAGAAGTGGAGCACGCTCGTCGCTACTGCCAATTTGCACAAAACCACCGTCGCCCGTGTTTCCATCTAACAGAAGGTATGAGTCTGACGAGCCGCAGAAGCAGGCGCAACGCTTGCTGAGCAAACGCTGCACGAATTCAGTTATCGAAATGTTTCCAAAGACACTCAACTCTTGAGGAGTTCCTGTCAGCCACAAATGAGAAAAGGAGGCACAATTATTATTTACGCACATGCAATAGACAATCAACTAACCATACTTTTGCTTATGCTCCAGAAAGTTGATGTAGAGCAGGAGGGTCAGCTCATGTATGATCGGATAAGCGGATGCAATCTGCTTCTGTATCATTTGCCTGCGCTCCACCGGCTGCGATTTCACCCGGCAGCTATTCGTAGCAAACTGTTAGCAAGATTGGAGCACACATTGGTTCCTAATTTCAGTTTTCCCATGCGTCTAAGCACACTTACCTTTAGAGGAAATTCCTCGGATGCCGCCAGAAACTTATCCAAATCAACGTCATCGCCCTTTGTGCTCGGTTTCTTCAGCTGCTTGCACATTTCTAATTGTTGCGTAGCAAAATAACTGAGACTGGGCAGATGGCCAGCATCTGGACTTGGCCAAAAGTGCATTGTGCTGCTGCTTGTGCCCATTTTCTTAACTCTTTAAAATAGCTTTAATAATATACGCGTCAGCCTTATAGGCCCGCATTTTCTTTATCTTTGTTAAACGCAAAAGAGTGTTGGATAGCGCTGGAAACTGTTATCTGGAAAACGTTCGGTATGCAGCTATTGGTCTTCTTATGATAATTATAATACGCAATAATATTAATTAACTAAATGTAATTGAAAACACATTTATCTACTTTGGGCAACAATTTAGAACAACAGCAACCAGATTTACGTCACAGATTAGCTATATTATTTATGTACCGTTTTATTTTAACACTGATTTTGTACACATTTTGCTCGATTTATATTTCGCCAGCACTGGCAATAATGTAAAAGCCCGTATGCATTACATGAATGTGTGTAATGTGTATGGCTTGCAGTCTGATGATCAGCGGGCAAATACCCTAGAGATCACAGCATATATCGATTCAGAAATACATTTTTTACATATGCAATTTTTCAATAGCTCTCATTATTAATAGTAGGCATATTGTACGATTTATGTGTGCCTGCAGTCTGTAGTATTTTAGTTCATGTATTTAATACCAAATAAATATGCTTATATCGCTTGGTCACACCTGCAACAAGTGCTTGCGCATCGGTGTATCAGTGTGCCCTGATTCAATATACTCAACCAAAGTACCGCTTAGTGGGTATATTGTTAATAAAAATGCCGCTCGCATCCGAATTTCCAGTTAAACATTATTGTGAAATCGATCGGCAAATATCATGTCAACATTTGGAGCTGAAGTGGATGCAATTTGGCCACCAGTCGATGGAGGTGCGCTGCCAATAATTACCCCATTTGGCCGACACCTGCTGGAGCAGTGCAAATCGGTGAAGATGCCCGATCCAGATGCCACTGTGGATATGTCTGCATTCATGCAGAGATCAACGGACTTTCCACTGCAGGTGCATAATTTGCAATTTGCGGAAATTTATTGCCAACTGATTGTCCAATTTAATTGCTAATCTTACGATATGGCTGCAGTTTGGCGTGGAGAGCTGCCGGGTGAGGAGTCAGCCGAGGTCGCGTCATGAGTGCATTGGGAAGCAGATCACTTCCGCCTATCCGGTAATACACGAGCGCACCCTGGCCCTCTATCTGCAGTATCTGGAGCACAAGGGGCTGTGGGGTAAGCTTTTTGCATGTATCTGTGGAGAAGGTATTTATTATTGGTTATTTTGTTATTTATCCATCACCAGGCAACGCTGTGGAGCAGCGCGTTTATCCCAGTCTGTCGCTCGTCGACTTCGTGCAGCGTCTGCTGACCAAGCGCTGCGCCAGCTTCTTTGCGCGCAACGACAAATATTTGCTGATGAGCGGGGAGCGTGGAGCGAGTGGCTTTGAGCCGATTGGCACGCTCGAGGAGACGGCGCCGCTGTGCCTGGAACATGTGCTCAGCTACGATGATGTAAAGCTGTCGGCGCTGCTCTCCGTCAGCTCGCACACGGAGTTCATCAATGAGGGTGAGCGCACCAATTGCGGCCGTGTGACGCACAATCGCCAAAGCCTGGTGCCGGCTGGTGTGATTGTTGGCATGATTGGAGCGCGCCTCTCCCGCCGCAATCTAATGGAATTCCAGGACATTGTCATTTCGCGCACACAGAACACCAAAGAGAATGGCTACGGCCAGGCCTTAGATGCGACCGCAAATACTCGCCCCGAAGACTATCGCCGCTTGTGGCGCAACTTTTACGAGTCGCGCGATCATCTCCACGGCACTGTTAGCATCGATGGCCAACGCTTTGGCTGCTCGGGCAACAAGCAGGATGTATTCGATAATCTGGTCATGAAGCGTCGCTATGCCATCAGCTTCGACCTGCTGCTGCTGGAGGCGCAGGCTCGTGCCGCTGGTGCCGGCAAGCCGGCGTACATTCACGTCGTCGGCTTTGGCCTGGGCGTGTGGAAGGTGGCGCCGCAGCAGGAGCAAATCTTTCTCGAGACCTTCGAGCAGCGGCTACGTGCGTTGAGCAGTCGCCTCACCCACATTGGCGTCGTTCACTTCTCATGGTTTAAGCTTGCCCGTTGTGGTGGCCTCCACGATGGCGTTCTGCTCAATTGCTCCGCTCATCCACAGGGCGGCATCCGTGTGCATCTATCGAAACGGAATCCGGCGCAAAAGCTCTGTCAGCCGGAGCATGCGGACATGCTGCTGCTTGTCTCCTATGCCTGGGACGGTAATGCTCTGCCTGGCAATGAGTTCTGGATGGTAAGTGCCTCCTACTCCAACTTCTTCTTCCCCCCTTCTCAAATGTTTTGTGTTATTTTTGTGTTGTTTGCAGAAAATGCTGAAATCAACGGGAGACTCCTCGACAGCCTGCTCCACGCTGATTACGGAGCTGCACAATCCGCATATTAACACCGACTACTGCAGTGGCCAGAATCTTCATATTGCATCCCAGAAATACGGCGTCATCCACATTTCCGATTACGCGAAGCGCCTGCTTGAAGATTCTAAATAGTTATTTGCAACGTTCTTCTCTTCTTCTGTTCTTCTGTCTGACAAACAAGTTAAAATACAATTGACTATCGTATCCCAGGTAGATGATATAATCTTACTGTGATGGCATTACCATTACCATTACCGACGAAACCCATACAGTGAAATAAATTTTATTTGCATTTGAATTTGAATTTGAATTTGTTGTGCACAGCTACAACTCTAACTCTCAGTCAAATAATAAACTTACAAATTTTTAATACATTTTTTTCCATATTTTCTGATATCTGTAATTTCTGTATATAAAGCCCAATTACGAAATGGAAGATTCGCTTAACGTAATGTGAAAAAACACATGAAATCAACGGGAGACTGCACAATCCGCATATTTACACCGACTACTGCAGTGGCCAGAATCTTTATATTGCCTCCCTTCGATTTTCCTGTCAAGGAAGAAACACAACATTTTAGTAAACTGAAAGTGTTGAGTGACACATTTCATATTAGTATTATTTGGAGTGAAAGATGTCTCAATTTAATTTTGTAAGCGATCTACAAAATGCCCTAAACATGGACGGCGGGACGCGTGGACCTGCGCCCCGCTGGAAGAAGAAGCTGGAGGCATCGCTCAATGGCAGCGTGAATACAACTCGATCAGGGCTCTCCGAGTCGTACAACACCAGCTTCTCGGGCGTTCAGGCGTCAATCAAAAGGCCGGGCAAGGCCAAAAAGTCGACAACAACACCAACAAAGACGCCAGGCGGCGGTGATCGTTTTATACCAAATCGTGCAGCTACCAATTTTGAGTTGGCGCACTTCCATGTCGCCCAAGGCAACAAGGAGACGGGCGATAAATCGGACGAGGTGAACAAGGATCAGCAGCCCGCAAGCAGCAGCAGCAGCAACAGCAACAACAACGAGAATAATGTCAAGGCATCGGTCCAAAAGAGCGAACGTCAGAAGCTCATCGCCGAAGTTGCCCAGTTGGGCGAAAACAATGGTGGACGCATTCTGTGCTATCAGAATAAGGCGCCAACTGCACCCGGATCACATACAAATCCCTTGAAGGTTGTCTACTCCATCAAAACGCCCATTTCGACAAAGACTAGTTCACGCTACATTCCGATCACATCCGAACGCATACTC